>JAJEJO010050616.1:0-165378 GCA_020662805.1 Glaucomys volans | reverse complement strand
GGCCTAAGTGGCAGTATTAACACATCTAAAGAAGAAAACACCACCCTAAGTAAGACAGTCAGTGTGGGCCTTAAGAATGGAGGTGTTGGAGGAGAACTGGGCTCTCTGGTGTCACAATGAAAGGGTGGGAAGATGGTGGTTCAGGGGGGCTTGGTACTGGGGAGCTGCTCTGTCTTGGGGCACAGGGAGCACCACAACAGCAAGGAATGAATTACATGGGATCCATGGAATCAAATTCCATTTGCTTGGTTTGGGGACTCCAAAGCAAAGTTCTAAGGACTAAATCGGTTTCTTTGGTGGCCTTGACAGTAGTACAAGTATCCCAAAACCCACAGAGGGAGTGTTTTGCTGTAGATGTGCTGTCAACTAGGCTTCTGAGTGAGATGGATTCTGTGGCACAGATAAAAGTGAGTTTCTGGGAATGGAAGGCCAAGAAGTAATCCTGGGAGGAGATTGCGGCTCTCCACCCATCTCACCATTTCCTTCATCCCCTGCCTTCACAGAGGTGGGGTGGGCTGATCAGCTCTGGGGCTGGACTCACACGAAGAGGTTTGCTGTGGTTTTGAATGAGTTTCACAGGACTCATCCAGGATTCCTTCCAAGTGGCATGGACAGGAGGCTTTTCCAGGAAGAGTTTCTTTCTCATTTGGTAAGAGGAGGAGGAAAGCAAATGGCTTCTAGATGGAAACCATCCTGACTTTTGCAATGTTCCTGATCTTACTAACCTGATGACCTGCACTGACTACTGTCGTCTCATGGTTTACTCTGGCCTCTACTAGTCCTACTTCCTGAGGTTTTTACATTCCCACTTGAAACTGCAAATGGGCGTGTTCTCTCAAATGAGATTGTTCCATCGGTTTTATTTCTTTGTGTCAACTTTATCAGATTTATGCATTAGTGTTTACCAGGTGTGCTCTGAACATTTAGTAGTATTCAATGAGGCCAGCTAGTTTGTCATCTATGGAGGGCTTTATTCTGATAAGTTTCTCTATTTCTTTTAAAGAATTTGAAAAGTGTACACTTTCTATCATAATTTATTGGGGTCAATTTAGGAAACTTTCTACTTTCTTAGAAAATAATTCAATCATCCAGGTTTTAAAGTTTATTGGCATAGATTTGTGCAAAATAGCCACATAATTTAAAAAATGTTTTCTTACTTCTATAATCATCTCCTACTTTTCATATATATATATACACACACACATATATATTTATTTATTACATATCCCTGCTTTCTCCCTTTGTTCTTGATTAGGTTACCTAATGATCTGAAGTTTTGCTGCTTTCTATTTCAAATACGTCTTTTTAAACTTATTTATCAGTCAGGCAGTTTTTCTGTTTTATAATTCATTATCTTTTTAAAATGCAAATTTTTGAGATGTAATTTATGCACAATAAAATATGCAGATTTCAGGTGTGCCATACATTGGATCTTGGAAAATATACGTGTCTGTGTAACTACTACCACAATTAAAATACATATTATTTCCATTACTCTAGGAAGTTCTTTCATACCCCTTTGCAATCAGTATAACCTACCCCAATCTCCAGAAAATCACTGGTGTTATTTTTATAGCCATAGATCAGTTTCTGTATTAGAAATTTAAACAATTGGAATCATACAAGGATTATTTTTGCGTTCACTCCTTTGGCTACATGTAATGTTTATAAGACTCAGTCCATGCTTTTTGCATATTAACACTTTTTAATTTTTATTGCTCAGTGCCATTCACCTGTATGGTTCATAGGGTGATTCATTCTCCTATTGAAGAACCTTTGAGTTGTTTCTCATTGTGTGTTATTAGGGGGCTTAGGTAAGTTTTTTGCAGATCTAGGTTTTAATTTCCCTTGAGTAAATAACAATAGTTTAAGTATTTGTATAATTTTAAATTATACAATATAACAAGTTTTTGTACAATTTGTATAATTGTAAAAGAAACATTCAGTGACGTTTTCAAAGTGACTATATAGTTTTACATCCTAGCCAGCAATTTATGAAAATTTCAGCTGTCCCACATCCTTGTCAGCACTTAGTACTATCAGTCTTCTAAATTTTAGCCATTCTAGTGGGTGTGCATTGATATTTCACTATGACTTCAACTTTCATTTCCTTGATGACTACTTATGTTAAACAATTTTTCATATGCTTATTGGCCATTTATACATCTTATTTTGTAATACATCTGTTCAAATTTTTTGTCTATATTTTTACTGGATTGAATTGGAAAAATTTTTTACTTAGTCTGGATATAAAGTTTTTCCATTTTGGTACTGGGATTGAATCCAGGGATGTTCTACCACTGAGCTACATCCTGATCCCTTTATATTTTTAATTTTGAGATGGGAGCCTCACTAAGCTGCTCAGGCTGGCCTTGAACTTGTGATCCTCCTGCCTCAGACTCCTGCAGATACAACTCTTTTAAGAGAAAATATGTACTGTGAATACCTTGTCTTGTTCTGTAATTTGCTTTTACTTTTTTCATATTTAGTTGTATAGGGTTTTCCTTTGTGTATTTTAAAGCTCTTTTATCATCCGCATACATACTTTCATGTCCTTTTAAATAGAATTAATTCTTTTTGTCCTTACAAATACATCTGTTTCTGGTAATACCCTTTGTAGTGTTTGTAAATTTACTTTTTCCTATGTTAAACATTTTTATGTCATATCTTTCTTTTTCTCTTCTAAAATTTCTATGGTATTTATATTTAAATTGCATCTTGTATAGAAAATAAATGGCCACTGTTTAAAGCCTCTAAATTTTGGCATGATTTTTATGCAATAAAAGCTTATATATCTAAATACATTTTTCAACTACTTTTCTTTTGGTCAGAGAAACAGGTATGTTAAAAATCTCTCACTTGTGAATTTCTTCTGTAATTCTGTCAGTTTTTCCTTCATACCCTATGGTAGGTGCTATTTATGACCAGTATATATTCTTGATAGATTATGTTTATTGTTATGAAATATTCCTTCTTGTTCCTTTCAATACTTACTTAAACTCTATTTTTCTAATATTAACTTTACTACTCTAGCTTCTAGAAGCTAGTATTTTCTACGTATTTCTTGGAATTTTTGTTATGTATTGGATGGGTCACATGTCTCTAGTTATGACTTTATTCTTAATGTTCTGGAATTGCTCTTCAATGTTTCTAGACAACAATCTTCACCAACTCTTCCATGTTTCCATAGCAAGAGGCATGCTTCTGGAACTATGACAAAGTGCCTGATCCTAGTCACAGATCTGAGACTTTATTGGAAAGGGTGTTTAGATGCAGCAGTGAGTGGAATAAGCCAAAGAGCAGAGGAAGTTGTACATGGAAGAGACGTGGATGGAAAGATATCCCATGCACATGGGCAGGAATACCATATTGTTAACATGGCAGCACTACCCAGACTGATCTACAGATTCAACTCCATCCCTATCAAAATCCCATCTGGGTTCTTTGCAGATGCTGACAAGCTGATCCTAGAATTCATATTGGCATTCAAAAGGCTCAGAAAATCAAAATAATATTGAAAAGGAAGAACAAAGTTGGAGGACTCACAGCGTTTTCAGTAAATGGTGCCAGGACAAATGGATTTCTACATGCAAAAAAGAGAAGTTGGACCCCTATCTCAACAATATAAAAATAATTAACTAAAAATGGATCCAAGATCTAAATGTAAGGGCTTAAGCTATAAATTCTTAGAAGAAAACAGATTAGACAACAGTTTCTTAAAAATGCACAACAAACACAAGCAAATATAAATCAGACATCATCAAATTAAAACATTTTGCTTCAAAGAACACCATCAAGAAAGTGAGGGGCTGGGGTTGTAGCTCAGTGATGGAGCACTTGCATAGCATATGTGAGGCATGGGGTTTGATCCTCAGCACCACATAAAAATAAATAAATAAAACACAGGTATTGCATCCATCTAAAACTAAAAATCTGAAAATTAAAAAAAAAAGAAAGTGAGAAGTCCAGGAGGCTGAGGCAGGAGGATTGCAAGTTTGAGGGTTAGGTTAGGGTTAGGGTTAGGGTTAGGGTTAGGCCTGCGAGTGTGTTGGCTCAACTGAAATAGACAGGTAGGGAACTTCTCCATGTACTGGGAAGCCCAATTCTGTGGCTTAACAACCCCTGCTGCGGGTTCCTTCTGTTCCCAAGGGTGGCGAAGAGGTT
Organism: Glaucomys volans; assembly: GCA_020662805.1. NCBI lineage: Eukaryota > Metazoa > Chordata > Mammalia > Rodentia > Sciuridae > Glaucomys > Glaucomys volans. The sequence continues at coordinate 161,214 of JAJEJO010050616.1, read as the reverse complement.
GGCCTGTCTCTCCACAGGCTACTGAATATTCGTTGGTAGCACCAGCACAAGAAGCAGTGGTGGTACTGGTTGTGAAAACAGCAGTCAACGTGGAGCAACTGTGATGTGCCAGGCATTGCTCTGAAGTGGTCACAGCAAACCCCTGGCCTGAGTGCGATCGTGATCCCCATTTCATGGAGGAACTCAAATGCACAGGACAGTGAGGTGCCTTGCCTGGTGAGTGCAGGGTTGTTTTGGGTCTGAGTTGGGAGAGCCAGGAGAGGTGAATTCACCTGCTGTCAAGGCTCTGCACTGCAATGCCTTGATTCAGGGTCACCTGTCAGCACGCAGGACCTTGAGCACATTTGCATTCTAGTAGGACATGGCTCAGGTGTGAGCCCAGCCCTCCCTAAGGACCCAGAATGTTTTTCCAATGCTCAGTGTGCAATTCCAGGGAATGCTCAGGCCAGGAAAAGGGAAGACAGAAATAAATGTGGTCACATGGCCACTTCTCAGCTCAGACCTCAGAACAGGGCGGGGACTGATTCCTCATTCTTATCAGCATTCACCACGTGGCCTCTAACTTATGGGGCAGGGACTGGGCTAAGAATCGGGACAAGAAAGAGGAGTCCAGCCAGGGTTTTGTTTGGGAGCAACTCCAGGCCCAGAAGAGAGACTCAGGACATTTACCTTCGCATATCGGGGGTGGGCCTTCAAACTGCAGGGAAGTTCCAAGTTTGCAGGTCAGGATTTCATTCCCCACTAAGGTAAAGCCAGGAAGACACCTGTAGCGAACGATGTCACCTGCCAGGAGAGACCAACGTGGGGATTCTCTGGAGCAGCTGCTCAGGGCTGTTAAGTAGCACCTTGAACCCACTTCCAGGCAAGCAATCCAGGGTGGGTCTCGTTCTGTTCTGACTTCAACAACCAGCTCATCTCCAATCCAGTGGCCCAGATACCCACTGAGCTTCCCTCTGATGGCTCAGCCTCACCCCAGACCATGGGTATTTTCACATTCTAAAAAATTCAGACTGTGGTACATGGATTTATTTCTCAAAATCATGCTGACTTGAACCACAGAGGAAAACCACTTTCCTGGCTCCTCTTCCTGGGGATGGCAAAAAGGAAGAGGGAGGGTATTTTGGATGCTAACTCAGTGGATAGACTATCAACCCTCTTGCACTGGGCTCTTGTTTTGCTCTCCCTGCCCTGCGGCCTGGCCCCTCCCTCCAGCCCTGGCTGGCGGCCCTTGCTGTGTGGAAGGAGGCACCTACCTATGTTGAATTCTTCATTCTCGGTGACAACTTCAGCATTGGGGAGGATGGTGGGAGGTGGGCACTTGGTGAGTGGATAAGCTGAAAGGAGGAAAGAATCCGAGTCAGAGCAAGAACAGCGCAGGGGCACGCAGTCAGTCATCCATCTGTTCAGGCCTCACGTTCTCAGGCCTCACTCCTTCACGCTGCAGATGCTTATTAATGAGTATTTATCTGTACCCAGGGTGAGTTGAGCCAACTGCTATCTTGCTTATCTTATTATGTTTTATTTTCTTGATATGGTTTGGGTGCAAAGACCAGGAACCATCTTTCATAACTAATAATAAAGAAGAAGCCAGCTGTTTATCTCCCAGCCCTGAGGGAGAGGGGGTATTGCTGAGCACCCCTCTATGTTGACACCTCTGTGTGCTGAATCCTCTAATTCTCACATGGCTGATCCCCTGTGAGGCATTCCTACTTTACTTGTGAGCCGGTGAAATTCAGAAAGGTGAAGCTCCTTCCCCAAGGTCATGTGGGAATTAGGTGGCATTGGCAGGACTGGAATCCAGACATGGCTACTCTCAAGTCCCATATTCTTTCCACTTCTCCGCCTCTACATCCTGCAAGCGGCTTTTGTGGGCACCTGATGATCTCTGGCCCAATGTGGGTGACCTCAGTGGATGTCCTGAGTTTGCCCCTCGGGGCAGTGACCAGATGGCACTCAGGTGCAGGGTGGGGTCCGGAGGCAGAGGCCATCGTGGGCTCAAGACTTGGCTTTCAACACCTGGCACACGGTAAAGTGCTAGCTAAACTGCTTAGCTGCCGCTGCTGTTATTATCATTTTCCAAATTACCTCAATCCCTGCTATGTTTTTTAAAAATAGTGGTTTTAAAAATGATATAAGTGTAACACATTGTCATTTTTTAAAAGTTGAGCTTTTCTAGGAAAACAGTAGGAAGAAAATTAAACCCACGCATTGCATTGTCTTCTCCGAGATAAACAGTTAACCTTTAACCCTAAGAACTTGGCATATTTGATCTCTGCGTATACAAGTTTTTTTCTCTTACCAAATTTGCATGTTATATACTTTGTGCTGATCCTTGCCAAGTATTACTACATTACATGAATTTTCTCATATAATGAAATTTCTTCAAAATTATGATTGAAATGATGTCATGGGATTTAATGATACAGATTTACTAGAATTTGTAGCACAGATTTCTAATGTTAACCACTTAGGGTTCCAAAGTTTTACAATGAAAAAAAAAAACTGTGATGATATCCTGTATACAAGATTTTTAAAAATAGTTTTTAGTTGTCGAAGGACCTTTAATTAATTAATTAGTTAATTAATATGCGGTGCTGAGAATCAAACCCAGTGCCTCACACATGCTAGGCAAATGCTCTACCACTGAGCCACAACCCTGGCCCAAGAATTTTTAAATTTTTTTTTTTTTTTTTTGGTATTAGAGGTGCTTAACCACTGAGCCACATCCCTAGCTCTCTTTTTTTTTTTTTTTTTTGGAACCAGGGATTGAACTCAGGGACACTCGGCCACTGAGCCACATCCCCAGCCCTATTTTGTATTTTATTTAGAGACAGGGTCTCACTGAGTTGCTTAGGGCCTCACTAAGTTGCTGAGGCTGGCTTTGAATTCGCGATCCTCCTGACTCAGCCTCCCAAGTCGCTTAGATTACAGGTGTGTGCCACGCCCAGCTTAAATGATTTTTTTAAAACTAAGACAATGAATCAAAATGCAGTCTGTAAAAATAACAAAAAATAATAGAAATAATGTATATTAAAAATAACTAGGACTGATTCAAGTGCATGGTCTTTTTAAAGTGCAGCATCTCCTGTTGAATGCGTGGAATGTATTCCTAGAAATCAGATGTTAACCAGGATTCCTTTTCCTAATATATTAAATAGGAAAACATAATGCATTGTACATCAAAATCCAAAAAGAAAGAAAAACACCACAAACTACAACTGTGCACCAGCCATTACGCTAGAAGTCAAACACAAAACATCACCTGTGGGCCCCCAGCTATTAAAACGGCCGTCCTAAACCAGGGCTCGGTGCTTTACAATGGCACTCTGTCACCTGAACCATCAACATTCAGTGCATCCTGCAAAATCTCTACTTCAAGACTTCAGGAGTTTCATGATGCAAAACTCTGGGCAGAAATGAGGGCTAGATATGAAAGCCCACGTGGGTGTGTCCAGGACAGGTGCGAGGCGATAGAGGACAGCTGGGGATGAACAGTTGCATGCCACTTCTCAGTGCCAGTGGCACCTGGGGGCACACGCTCCACTGTGGAACCGGAGCTCCTTTCCAGACGCTCACGTGGGGTGCTGTCATCGTACCAACTGCAGTTGGAGGGGAATTCAGGACTTTCCCCGTCTATGGTTTTATTTAAAATGTCCTATTATGTTGGGGGGGGGACCTAACTTTAAATTTTTATACAGTTGCGTTGGCTGAAGAGTGTCACATTAAGAGAAGCGTGAGCTTTATGGAGTGTGGGTATTAAAGCTCAAGAGCACTCTTGAGGTAACCGAGCCCGGTTAATCTTGATTTAACAGAAGCCAGGAGGACCCTGTCTGCTCTTGAGGAGTCCACTGAACTCTCCAGGAAAATTGTTCCAGCTGATGCATCAAGAGGTGACAGTCTGTCCAACGCTGAGTGCCGCCGTTTTTCTTTGGTCCAATTCACCGAGTGGTGGCCTCTAGAGGGCTCGCCTTGGGTCAGGTGCTGTATCTAGAGCTATGGATACAAGAGTACCAAAGCAGATGGTCCCTGCCCTTCTGGGACTCAGAACCCCCTGGGGGAGACAGTCATCGATTTCAATATTTGTCAGCTTGACAAAAAACAGCATTTATTTTCTTTTAATTGGCATCTCATTACTAATTAAGTTAAACATGCTTCATACACTAATGGGTTATTTGCATTTTTCTTTTAAACTGTCCATTCGTGTCTTTTTTCCCACTTTAAAAAATTTCTTTTGGTACCAGGCATTGAAGCCAGAGGGGCTTAACCACTGAGCCATATTCCTGGCCTCTTCTATTTTTTTATTTTGAGACAGGGTCTCCTGAAGTTACTGAAGGCCTTGCTAAGTTGCTGAGGCAGGTTTTGAACTTGTGATCCTCCTGCCTCAGTCTCTGGAGCCACTGGGATTATAGGTGTGTGCCGCCGTGCCTGGCTTTCCCACATTTTTTAAATGGTGCATTAAAGTTGTGCATACTGATGGGATTACATATTTGTACATGCAAGTAATACACAATAGAATGAAGTAATTTGGTCAATATTGTTCTAGTCATGTCTTTTGCTCCTTTTTTTCTTAAAAATTTGAAAAACTCTCGTAATTCAAGATTGACCTTAACCTCTTAACAATTTTCACAGCTTGTCATTTGCTGAATTTTATTTATGGCACTCTTCTGATTGTAGAAATATCATTTTTTAAAATTTAGACAACTATCATTTTCCTTCATAGTTTTTTTAAAAATTGATATCTTCCATTCTTAGCCTCATACTTACCTTTAAAACTTCTGAGGCATGCTTATCTTTCCCCGAAAAGAAAAAAAAATCAATAAAAATAAATCTCCACTTAAACAGCCTGGGTATTTTACATTTTGTGGTTACTATTTGGATTGGGAGTAATATTCCTTTGCATTTTTAAAATTCTGTTTTTTAAAAAAACTTATAAATTTCTGTTCCATGCAGAAAATTTATGGAAGGCCAAAACAAAACACAAAAATTCCCCCAATGCCCCCATCTAGGTATAAATACTCTTGGCATTTTATTGTACCACCATCAGTCTTTCACATCCATCCCAGACCCCCAAAACACACTCTTCCTACATTAATGACATCCCACTCTATCCACCATGTTTTCACTCCAGGGCAGGGACACTCAAGGCTGATGACTGTTCATTTTTACTCGCCATCTCCTCCTCTTCCTTGACGGTGAGGCCCTAATGTGGGCTAGTCAGATTCTAGGACTGTTAACATGGGCATTGGCAGACAGGCGGGGTCCTTGCTTTAGGTGAGCAGCTGTCCACTCAGCAATGGCCATGGAGGCCTGTGTACACCATGCTCTTTCTTGTGTCTTTCTGCTTACCCTTCCTCAGGCTGAAGGGTAGGCTGAACTGACCTTTCATCTGAAGCTTTTAAAGCCAAAACTGGTTCCTCTGGTTCACTTGAAGTTACCAGATGACCCAGGGCTCTCCTTTTGAGTTTGGGTTCCAAGTCCTGCTCACGTGACAATGCCCTCCTTTGCCATTGATCCTTGTATGTATCTATTCCTTGAGAACCTTCCAAGGAGTGAGGCCATGGTCTAGTTTAGGAGTCTATGATTACTGCACCCTCTGGTTAAACCATCACCTGTGTTCTAAAAGTCAAATGCTTACTTTTCACTGAATGATATAAAATAAACATTTCCCTGAGTCCATGGATTGTATTCTGCATGAACAATTTTTAATGACTATATTTTCCCCATCTTTGTATGTCCATGTATATGTAATTTATATGCCTAATCTGCATGTTCAGGTTATTTCTGTTTCTCTGTTACAAATACATTTCAAGGAATATCTTTATACACATATCTTTGCATAATTATCAGAAGTAGGATTCCTGAGTCTTAAGTTGTTGTATTGGTTAGGAACCTTTAGATGTAAATAACAAATCAACTAATTCTAGAATAAGAATGAAAAAAGGCCTCACAGAGAAGAGAGAGGCCAAGGGCAGCTGGACTCAGTCTCTCTCTGAGCACACAGGATCGCTCTGCTTCTCTGTGTGCTTCTCAGTCCACATGGAGAATAGGAGAGAGGACATCCGTCACACTTGGTTTGTATCTTCTTTTCTCAGGAGATGGACAAGCTCAGGCACAGGTAGCCTCTCTTTGGTCTATTTTAAGTTCCCAAGGAAGGTCACTGACTGCCTCTGCTGGAGCCCAGTCAGATCTCTGGTCGAAGATCCTGTGTCCGTAGATTGTGCAGAGAGGGATGCCACGTTGTGTTGTGCAAATGGCGGTGAGAGAGAGCACTGTGTACAGTGCCAGCACCACAGAACGTTCTGACTTGGATCTCCAACCACCACCGCCAACTGGGCATCTTCCTGCGACCTTTCCCATATGACCCTCATTAAAATGTTGTCATTATGTATTTCCTGCTCATGTTTCCAGCAGTGTTGTTCATGACAGCCCAAAGGGGAAGCAACCCCAGCCCATGGATGGATGAAGGGACAGACAACATGGGATGTACCTGTCATGGGATGTAACTCAGCCTGAGCAAGGAAGGAGACCCTGACACATGGGACAACATGGATGGACCTTGAGGACATTATGCTAAGTGACATAAACCAATCACAAAAGACAAATCGTGCCTGGTTTCACATACATGAAGGAACCAGAATAGCCGGATTCTCAGAGACAGAAAGTCAGGTGGTTGCCAGGGGTGAGGGGAGGGGAAGATGCTGCTTAGGGGGTAGAGTTTGTTTCACAAGATAAAAATGTTCTGGAGGTGGATGGTAGTAATGGCAACACAACATTGTGAATGCACTTAGTGTCACTGAATCGTGCACTTGAACATGGTACCTGAATTTTACTGTAATTAAAAATATGGTTATTCAGGTTACGGCATCCTCCAGTGTCAAACAGTTCACCTTTTGCGTTTAGTGCTTCTTGCTTTGGGTTCCACATTTTTCTTTGACTGCTATTGTCACTGGCCAGCCTTTCACTTTTAAACTGTCCCTTTGTCTCAGCTATGTTCCTAGTATACAAAATAGTCCTGGATGTCGTTTAGCTGAACACGAGAGTCTTTCTTTCTGGAAATGGTTTTGTTAGTGCATTACAGTTATTCCTAATACTGGGTCCATTTTGACCTCAGCATATATGTGTGGAACGTAATTTGCTCCACTTCAGTTTCTGGTGCTTCCTCTTTTCCTCCCCTTCTCTCTTCCCCCATTCTCCCTTTCTCTGCTCTGCTTGTCTTCCTTCTTTTTATTTACTGTTTTTAAAATTTTTTGATTGGTGTTTATAGATAGGCATGTGGCTCAGTGGCAGAGCACTTGCCTAGCACGTGTGAGGTCCTGAGTTTGATCCCCTGCACCACAGAAAATGGCTTTAAGAGTCTTCTTAAAAATAGGGAGTTGGACTTCAATAAACTTGCGTTTTCATGATAAATAGATTTTATTTTTACCACTCCATCTTATCCTTATGTGTTCAGTATTTTTGTTCCTAAATAGTCTCCTTTGCTTTCTACCTTTATATTAGGATGATGTTTTATTTGCCTCTTTTTAGTGATTTAGAAGCATTTTTATAGAGATTAGAGGTACACTTAATAAATTTACTAGTGACTACAATATAGACTTGAAGCCCTTATTTCTCTTATTAGCAGAGTCAACAATTGACTCCATCCAGTGAATGATGGGGACATTTTCCTATACCTCTTCCTATCTATTTGGACACTTGTTAATACAAAACTATTATTTTAATATTTTAAGAGTGATTGCTGTATTTGCATTCTGCTTTGAATTTGTATTTTCAATTATTACTTAGACTTAAATCTGTGCTTAGCTGGTATCAATGATTCCCACTTTACTCTTTTCTTGAATATGTGTTCTTTATTTTGAGTTCTTGGCTCACCCACCCCCGCTCCCCTTGGGTGATTATGTCCTTGAGTGACAGTTCAGATTGAGACTAGGGTAGTGCTCTCATTAAGCTCCCACATCCCGACAGGTGACTGCTTCTTCCCTTCACACTGACTTTTTTCTCCCTTACACATCCACAGAAATGTGTCTTTTATTTTTTGCAGTCCAGTGCCAAACATTGGTCTGAGAATTGCCGACTTTGGTTCCTTTAAGGAAACTTTCTCAGCCTGGATTCTAGTAGGTTTTTCCTACCCTCCATCCTTAGAATTTGAAAACACTGGATTTTTTTTTTCCAGTGCTGGGGATTGAACCCAGGGCCTTGTGGTTGCGAGGCAAGCACTCTACCAACTGAGCTATATCCCCAGCCTGCTGAAAACACTCTATTGATTTCTCCTGCTATATATATAGTCAACCCGTTCACTCTACCTACACAGGTCTTCCTTCATCTCAGGAAAGTTGCATTTACTTCTTGCCCATCCTTTTGGCTCTTTTCTTCATTGATATATTTTTTTCTCTCTGTATGCAGGATCTTTCTTCACTGGATCTCCTCTTCACCATCTTCTCCCAACCAAGTTCAAGTGTCTGGCCCTGTCCTCCCTCCTACAGACATTTTTGGGTTTGTTCTCCATTTCTCTCAATTGTTTTTCTACAGCGTAGGTTCTCCTTGCTGATCCCTGTGCTGATTTAAATTGTGTTAATGCATTTCTTTTCAATCTTACTTCTTATTATCTAGCTCCCCTGTTAGTTACAGATTTCAATTTCAAACAGTCACAGATGTGTAGGAAAAGTTGGAAATGTAATACAAAAACCTTTAACTCCATGAAACATTTGAATGAGAGTAGCTCACATGATGCCTCATAACCCTGGAGTGTTTTAGCATGTATTTTCTACAGACATGCATATTTTCCCACACAACCACAAAACAACAATCGAAATCAGGAAATGGACGCGATACATCACTACCTCGAATCCTCCCATCTCATGCAAGTTTCTCTACTTGTCCCAATAAAGTCTCAAGCAGCAGAAGGCTCCAGCTCAGAATCGTGGGTGCTGGTTGCCATGCCTCTTTGGCCTCCTTTAGTCCAGTCCAGTTCCAAAGTCTTTCCTTGACCTTGATGACCTTTACATGTTTGCCAAATACATGCAGTGAATTTCTAGCACACTCCTCGGTTTAGGTTTGTCTGACACTTCTTCTTGATTAGACTTAGGCTGTGCATCTTTGACTGGACCATCTCAGGAGTGATGGCGGGTTCTTCTCATTGCATCCTCTCAGCCAGTGTCTGATTTGTGTTCTGAGTGTCCCATCACTAACGATGTGGACCAGGATTGGGTGATCATGATGTGGCATCTTCTAGCTTCTCCACTCTAAAGCTATTCTAATTCACATTGTAGTTATTTTAAAGGAAGAATTCTGAAACTATGCAAATACCCCATTCTCATAAAACTTGTAATGCACTCACTTATGTCTGTATGGTTAGACATAGTGTCTTGTTTTATTCAACAGGCGACCACTTGATACCTTTATAATGACTTTGATGTTCAAATCATCCCCAATATGGTCAGCAGGAGTTCCTTCAAGTCAGTTTCCATGTCCTTTTGACAAGACTCCATCTTTCCTTGGGCATTTCCTTATTTTCTGCCATAAGATGCCTTCTGGATCATTTTGTACTTCTCTTCCCCAGAACTGGGATGAGCCATTTCTTCTAGGAGCACTGGTCCATTTGGTGGAAAATGCTATTTAGAAACCAGGATCTGGTGCTAGATGTGCTCATTGTTATTGGGGAGATGTGGCTCCAAAGCCCTCTCGGTTGGAAGAGCTAAGGAGTATGTGTAGGCACAAATGCGCACACACACACACACACACACACACAGAGCTCTGAGTACTGATAAGTTCACACTGATCTCTCCAATTAAAACGTTGGATGTACCACTGGGTATATCCTAGGTTTTGCTCTTCCTGTGTTTCTAAGTCTCTTCTGATGGTGAGAAGCATGCCTCTGCTATCCTTAACATATGAACTGGACCCAAGTTCCTATCCACTGTCACTCTGCCTCCTCACCTACTTGGGCTCTGACCCCCCTTGCTGGTTTGCTTTGTTTCCAAAACCCTACACAGATGCTGCTCATCTTGCTCTGAGCCTGACACTCCAGGCTGGCTCCCTCCCAGTACAACTTCCTCATGGGCTGTAACTTCCCAGGACAGGCCAGCCCCACAGGGTGGATTTCCTTCTCCCCTCTGTGGCCTGGATCACAAAGGTTCCCATTCCTTCCCACCTTGACAGATGTGGATGTCTGTTCTGCCTTGTTCTATCTAATGGCCTTGGGACTGAATTGTTAAGGAAGGGAAAGGATTTAGTTCCTCTTATATTTATCCCTCAGCCAGAAATCTCTTTTCATCTCTGCCTGTTGTCTTGACATCCTACCTTTTATTTGGAGTCCATGTGATCTGGACTCCTAGGTAAAAGCAGAAGCAGACTTTCTAAAATTTACTATTTCCTAAACAATATATCTTCTGAAGGAAAAATTTCTCTGCAATTTAAACCTTATTTTCTCTTTTTAAAAACAATCATAATTTTTTTCATAGGTTTCCTTAAGGTATTTTCTTTTTCTCTTATTGATCATTATATAAAAAGAAAGTAAGCTAGGCACGGTGTCGCATGCCTATAATCCCAGCAGCTCAGGAGGCTGAGATAGGAGGATCACAAATTCAAAGCCAGCCTCAGCAAAAAGTGAGAAGCTAAGCAACTCAGTGAGACCCTGTCTCTATATAAAATTCAAAATAGGGCTGGGGATGTGGCTCAGTGGATGAAAAAAAAAGTTACTGAGGGCTGGTATTTGCCCGTAGGAAGGCAGACATTCTCTCTGCCCCACCCAACCCCCACTCCCAGCTGTTTGCAGGTCTTTTTCATTTCCTTTAGTTCTCGTCTCAAGCACCACCTCTTAGCTTGTCCCCAGTTGCTCTATAGGAAGTAGAGTTCCTCTCTGTTTTACTTGCTGTCTTAACCTCTTACTTGTTTGTTTCGTAACCCTTATTACAAATTGCAAAGATTTTATTTGTCTACTTACTTGTTTGCTCTCTCTCTCTTTGGAGGCAGGAAGCTCAATGGGTAGCAGGCATTTTATAGAATGAGGAGCATGGGCATTCAGTCAAGATATGAAAGGATGCTCAACCTCATCATGAACGTAAAGGTGAAATGCCGTTCCATGAACCCACCAGATTGGTCAAGATGTAAAGGTCTGATAACACCCAGTGTTTGCAAGGATGCAGAGCAATAGGAGCACTTCCTGACTTGCTAGGAATAGTGTAAATTGTTATGACCAATTTGTAAGACAAACCTCTCGTTACCTGGTGAAACTGCATACATGTGCTTGCTTACAACATTATGACTCTGGAAGGGCTTGTTCTCTAGAGAAACTCAGTATGAATGTGTGCAACATTCATAAGGAGCAATGTACAACAATGTTCTTATTGTTTGCAATCAAAAAACCTAAATGTTCATTAACAATAAACTAGATGAACAATTGCATTTTCATGTGATGAAATACTATATAGCATTGAAAATGAGCTAAGAATAATCATATGTGTCAGCACGAATTTAAAACACTTGATTTTTTTTAAGTGAAACAATCAAGCCAATGAAGAATATTTGCTGTGGTTTGCCTCCCAAAGGTATGCAAGAAACTTGGTCACCAGTGTGGTGATTTTGAGAGGTGGTGGCACCTTGAAGAAGTGGGAACTAGTGGGAGACAGTTAGGTCATTGCAGGTCCTGCCTTGGATGTAGTTCCCATTGCATCCTGGTTAGTTTTGGTGAGAGTGGGTTACAAAAACAGTGAGCCTGGCTCCTTGATCTCTCTGGCTTCCTGTTTCTCCAAGTGATCTCTTTCATACATATTCCCACCCTTGTGATGCCATCCACCACAAGGCCCTTACCAGAGGCTGGACTGATGAGGCTGTCTGATCTTGAACTTTCAGCCTCCATAACTGTGAGATAAATAAACCTCTTTTCTTTATGCATTAGCCAATCTGAGGCATTTTGTTATAGCAGCAGATCTAACAGACATTCATAGAAAGATTCCATTTATATACTGGAAATAACATGCAAATTAAGCAATGTTTATTTTTGGAGAAATCCACATGTGCCATAAAATTATAAAGAAAAGTAATGAATGATTCACAAAAACTTCAGGATCATGATTAACTCTAGGGATAGGGGATGAGAATGTGCTGAGGAAGGAGCAGGGACTTCAAAAGCCCAGTTGTTCCTTTTCTTAGGTTCAGAGGTGGTGTTCATTTTATTATTCTTTAAACTGCATATCCACGCTACATACTCTTCATATGCCCATGACATAGGCTACCTTTTCATCAAAATTCTCTGAGGCATGGAATGGGCCTCTAGCTTGTTTTGCCCTATCCTGGTGCTTCTCCCACTTGAGCCCCCAGCCTAACACAGCAGTAGGTCCTCTCTTGGCCCAGGCCCTTGCCTCCTCCTCTGGTCAATGAGGCCTTGGCCTGTGGTCTAAGCTGGGGCATAAGGCCCACCTAGCCTGGGTGGCTCATAGACAATAGGAATCACTTCTCACAGCTCTGGAGTCTGGGAAGACCAAGATCAAGGCATTGGCAAATTGGGTGTCAGAGGAGGGCCTGCCCACTGGTCCATGCCTATTCACTGTGTCCTGACATGGAGGAAGAGGGAAAGGAGCTTCCTCTGGCCTCTCAGAAGGGCACTAGTGCCCCTCAGGAAAGCTTTTCCCTCATGACTGGATCACTCCCAAAGATCTCCCCTCCTAATACCATCTCCTTGGGGATTAAGATTTCAACATATGAATTTGAGGAGGACATAAGCATTTGGACCACAGCAAGGGCCGCTTGTCTCTTTTGAGAGGCAGAAGGGCACAGCGCCCACTAACCACCCTGAAGCAAGTGCCCTTCATGAGGACTTGCACGGGAGGCCTGGGGAACAAGGATGCCTGGGGCTGGGCCAAGCCTCCTCCCCTGGCCCTGGCATAGGTAGGAATAGGAGATCTGGCCTAGCACCAAGGTAACACTCCCCTGCCCTCTGCAATATTATAATAATAACCCTGATGATGCTGTTGCAGCTTCCACTGTTCCGATTTTGATCTGAACTGTCTCCCAATGGCGATGTGCTGAAGGCTTGGTCGCCAGCCTGTGGTACTCTGGGGAAGTGGTACAAATGCCAGCAGGTGGAACCTAGTAAAGGGAAGGAGGTCACCAGGGGACATTGGGACCCCAGACCCTCTTATTCCTCTCTCTCTGCTTCCCAGCTGCATGTGGTGAGCAGCTTTGCCCCTCTGCACACTCCCTGACTTGCCCCAGGACTAAAGTAAGAGGGCTAAGCAGACATGGACTGGAACCCCTAAACCATGAGGGAAAATAAACTTTTGCTCACTTAAGTAGTTTATTTCAGGTATTTAGTCACAGTCACGGAAATCAGACATAGCCATTTATTGAGTACTTTTGTACCCTGGGCCTCAAGCTAAGGATTTCCACGCATTACATTATGTAATGTTAGTACTGATATGATTCCCATTTTGTGGAGAACGAAATTGAGGCCTAGAAAAGTAAATTGAGAGACCCAAGGTCTCTCAGCCTACACGTGGCAGGGCCAGCATTTGAACCCAAGCCTGTGGCTCTGGAGTCACTCAGTCTAGGGAGCAGTGACAGAGAGTTGAAATGAAATCCATTCAAGGTGTGGGTCCCATTTTCGGGGGGAAGAGGTGTGTTCAACAGGAGGGGTGTGGGTATTGAGATCAACCCAGAGGGCAGATTCTTATCTCTGGGTCACACTTACCCTGGTCCACAGCTCCGGGGATGGTGGCTGGAGCTGCCTGCCATCTCTACATTGTTTCTCTCTATATCTGGCTTTCTCTAGCTACCTCTTCTGTGGGCTAAGGGCCAAGACATGTTCAAGTTTCTATAAATGCACTCATGCTGTGCAAGTCACACCAGAGCTGATATTGCAGAACTCAAAGACCTGAGTGTTGTTCCCAGTTCTATCTGCACATTCTGGGCACGTCCTAAAACCTTCCTTTGTCCTCATTTCCTCGTTTATAAAATGGGAATGATAAAATCTGCCTTCAATGTTTCAGTAATCTTGGAGGCCAAAAGGCCCACACCATTCATCGTGCAGATGAAGAAACAGCTCTCCTGTACGAAGGTCACAGTCACATACACCCAGCCCAAGGTGGAGCCAGGAATGAAATCCACTTTTCCTGATTTCCATTTCAATATATGTAATGCTCTGTAAATTGTGACAATGGGCATTATTCCACAGAGGGGCTCAAAAGAACGTTCTATGATTTTTTTTTCTAATGAAGTGTCTGCTATAACATGAGAAAATAGCCACATTCATAACCAATTTTGGATTCTTAGAAGAGAATGAGCTGCCTGCAAGGGCAAACCTACCCTGAACTGTTCATGCACAACCTACTTGAAATCAGTCTTTGTGCATAAAACCACAGCATTCCTGAAGCTCTGGATCCCTTTGGAGGGGAAGTACCCTCTAGAGGGTACTAAGGAACAAGCTGGGCACAGGTAAATGGACAGGTCAGCCCATGAGTTGATGTGAATGAATGAACTCTAGGAGACCTGAGCTTGGCACCCAGGACCAGCCTCACATTCTTCTGCCCCAGTCGTATGATGAGAAGGAGAACTTGTACTGATGGAGTCCATGCTGGGAGCTCTCACATAGGCTAGTCCATTACCTCTCATGACTCTGGGGACTCTGAGACTTAGAGAGGCTATGGTGACTCACTTGAAGTCACACAGCTAGCAAATGGCGGAGTCAGGAGTCAAGTCCAGTCTTGACTTGAGAGGCTGCCCTTCCCACCAGAACAAGATTCATACTGACCAGAGAAGGCGATGGCAAAGATCCCACCCATGGCTGCATCATGGTGGAACTTGAGCAGGACCTGGTTGGTTGAACTGTGCACTGTTTTCTTGGCCAAGCTCCGGGTGAAGACTCCGAGCTGTGGAGACGTCTGCTGTGGCCCATCCCTGCATGTAGGAAAGAAAGTCCTGGCATGTCACCAGTCACGGTGGCTGCCTGCTCTCCCTGGTGCCATCAGTGGCCTTAAGAGAGACCAGGAATGGGTGACCGTGACTCTTCTTGCACCTAGAGCTCTTTCTCCAATGTCCTCAACACCTCTCTCCAACCCCTCCTGACTCTATCTCCCAATGGAGTTGATGGAATCAGTGAAGCTCACACCAATTCTTCATTCACCTGGTTCTTCACCAGCATAGTCCCTGAAATTGGCTCCTGGGGTAACATGGGAGCCACAGAGCAGGGCTGAGAGTCTTACTGCAGTCCTCTTATCTAAGCAGCCCTAGGACAAGGCTGAGGAATTGGTGTAGAACTTCATGTTGTTATCCATGCCAGTCCCATTTTCTTATCCCCAAAGAGACATACCCACAGTGTGCTTCAGACAAAGGATTTTATCCCCAGAACTTACCTAGTCCCTCCTATCTGTTCTTAGTTATTGTTTGGAAATTTAGCTAGAAATTAACTCAGGACAGTTTGGTTACAATTATCCAGTACTGGGAGTTTTGGAAAAGAATCCCACTCTCCCCTGACAATTCCCTAAATGGTACTAAGCTCCAAACAAAGGAATTTAAAAATTACAAGACATTTTTATTCAAAGATCCAGTGGTTTAGAAAAAATATTGTCTAGGAAACCTCACTTATTCACAAACAATCTGTATTTTCATTTTAAAATTAACTTGTTATGTTACACATAACTTTATAAATCAGTGTCGGACTGTTGAGTTTAGTAACCACTAGCCACACTGGCTATTGACATTTAAGTTCATTAAAATTAAACAAAAAATTTAAATCAGCTTTTTAGTTACTCTAACTATATCCAAGTGCTCAGTAGAGGTAGAGGTTCTGTGTGTAGAGGTTACCATGTTGGACCAAGCACTCATTGGCACACGTTGTCTAGTGGCTACCATATTGGATAGCACAGATGTAGAACACTTCTATCAGTGCGGAAAGCTCTGTTGGACAGCACTGGTTCAGCATGTGATGACCAGAGGGACTTCATAAAATTCTACCTCTTCCATTAGTCTTTGGAGCTTATCTTAGGTACATGTAGAAGTTTGGTTTGAATTCTAGAAACATTGAGGAAAGCCTCATTATCCATGCCCACTCCCATTTACACCCCCTTTGGTACTTTCACTGGTCCCAGAAGGGGCACAGGTTGGAAGTACATTGCTCTCATTGCTCTCCCTTAATCCATTAATCATAATGACTAATGGAAGCTGAGCCTCAACCCAGTATAGAGCCCACAAATGCTCCTGTCTAATGGTTATTGACATGGTGCCTGGCCCTACCAGATGGTGATGAAGTCTCCGGAGGGCTCTGTCTGCAGCAGGCTGAGGTTGAGGCGGACACCATGACCAATGGGCACAGTGATCATCCAGACACAGTCCTGGGAGCTGGAGTACGGACTGGGGTAACCCGGGGAGTACACGGTACCATTGGAAGAGGTGATGTTCCCGCCGCAGGGAACTGCCAGGGAGGGGACACAAACAGATGGATGAGTTTTGGAGAGGATTTCCTAACAAATCCCAGTTCCCAGCACCAGCGATTCCATCAGGGGGTTGTGCAGCTGGTGGAGGGGAGACTGGGCTGAGGGTGGCTGGCTCTACCCGCCAGCCCCACACCCCACTGGTCCTCAATTGTCACTGAAGATGCCTCTGTGGGCTGGTCTCACCCTTGACCTCCTCTCTCTCCCTTTCTCATGGAAGAATCCTGCCAAGAAGGAAGGACATGTGGAAACTATCCCTTCTCCTTTCCTAGGAAAGGGGAGGAGCTGACATTAGGGTGAGGGCTGCAGTACTTTCTCTGGGAAAAACTAAGAGATTATGAAAATATCTCTTATTCTCTTTGATCCACTCTCTCTCTAGTGGTCCTTCTGGACTTGACTTAGAGTTGAGGATGTTTGTGGTGAGGCAGAGGTTGGGTTCAAGTCATGGGTAGGCTATTTATGGACCAGAGAACCAAGACAAGTAGTTTAGTCTCATAGAGTCTGTTCTCTCACCAGTGAAGTGAGGCTGAGAACACCACTCACAGAACTGTGGTGGCAAATAGGTGAAATGATGCCTGTCAAATGTTCAGCCCAGGGCTGTTGATTCAGCTGGGTGGTAGAGCGCTTGCCTAACATGTGCAAGGCCTGGACTTTGATCCTCGGCAACACGATAAAAAAATAAATGAATAAAGAAACATGCGAGTGAATAAATAAGTAAATAAAACCTTTGGTCCAATATCTTACCCACAAAGGAGGCACCTATTACATACATATGGCCCCCTCTCCTTATCTTCCTTTTCTTCCAAAGAAAGACCCGATTTTAGATTCACTCTGATCTAGGTTTTAGGCAGGGGATGAAAGGCTTGAGGCCTCCCTGGCATTTGGACTCATATTGTCAGGGATGCTGGGCAAAACAATAACACAACAACAACAGAGCTCAAATACCCTGGTCCAGAATAGTGAGTACTTATGATGGATCCGGAGCATCAAGCAGACATCTGGACCAGGCAGATCAGATTGAGGAAAAAGAATTCCACCTTCAGAAGGCAGGGTTCCTGTGAATTGATCCTAAGAGCTGTGCACATGGACACACCATCTCTGCTCCATGTGGGCAATATCCAGTTGGTGCCAGGCAAGGCCGGGGAGACAGTGGGAACAGGACACTCAAGTTTTGTCCCCTGGTACCCACAATCCACTGGGGCGTTGCCAAGAATATCAGCACCAATGGTGCAGGACAGAGCATGTCTCCATCATGAAATGCCATGAGGACATTTGGGGGAACCTGTCATCTGGTCCTCTGAGAGAAGTGTTTCTAGTAGAATTCATTTGGGCTCAGACCTGAGGGGTGACTGGGACTACGCAGGTTGGAGAGAGGAATGTTACCTAGGAAGAAACAGCATGAGAAGAAACACAACACTGGGAGGGAAGCAGGCTGTGCTACATTAGGGTGTGGAGTCTACCCCAGGGGAGAGGGGATGCCTGGCTGGCTTCTAAGCAGGGGAGTGTCTTGGGGCTCATTCTCTGCCTGGTGAAGAAAGCACTGAGGAACGAAGGTAAGGCTGTGTGCAGACTGGCTCAGTGTGGAGTGCAGTCCAACCAATGAGGAGCTGCATCTGTCTAATGGTGGCCTGGATTAAGGTAGAGGTGGTGGATAGAGGAGGATGCATGTGAAATAAAGTCAGCATGCAGCGAGCAGGACTTGGTGCATATGGGAGATAGGCAGAAAGGAGGGTGCCCAAATTAGGGACTCCAGGTGTCCCCATCACTAGATGGGGACTTCAGCCTCATGACAGAAAGACAGTAAGTTTAGTTTCCAATGTGTTGAGATGTAGATGCCTCTGAAATAGGTGAAGATAAGAGTAAGGACAACAATAATTATAATAATAATAGGTGAAGATAAATAAGTAAGCAATTGGATATTCACGTATGGTCTCAGTAAGGAGATACAGGGTGCAGACCAAGATGGCATCTGGGGACATGAGAGTGGATGAGAGAAAGAAGAGAAGGCAGTCTAGAACAGAACTCCAAAGAATCACACTTAAGGGACAAAGAAGAGATGACTGTGAAAGGTGTCACAGGCAGAAAGGTGGTTAGGAAAGCAAGCAAGTACTGCACTGACGAGATCAAGGAAGGAAGCTTTCTCGGGAGGGAGAGGAGCTTCTGGCTCGACAGCAGACTGAGAAAGAATTGCCCGTGTCCCTCTCCCATGATGCCACGAGAAGGAGAAAGAAGGGAACAAAGTCCTCAGTGAAGCTGGTCACATAGCACGTGATCAGACAGTCGTTCCAGAATGACCAACCATGCATGGGATAGTTCTGAACACTCAAGAGTTTTGGAAATCAACGTCTTGTATTTCCAACTCCAGAATGGCTCAGTGGTGCCACCAAGGCCTCCTGCTATCTGGGCAGTGAAGAGTGAGAGTTTCCCGTGAGTGAGTCATCTGTGAGATCCTCCCGCATTCAAGTGACCTGTTTTGCTAAGGAAGAAACTGAAAATTTGGGGCGGGTGGAGTGAAAAGGAAAGAAAAATGGAACTCAGATGTGCAGATGGAGGTAGAGGCCGTACAACCTCTCAGTCATCCTGGTTCTGGTCAAGGAAGAAGACCTGAGAAAGTGCCACCTCCAGCCCCCTGATGTGATCAATTTAGCAATCTCCAGGAACATGGAGGAAGGACAGAATAATGCAGGTGCAGGGGAGGAGGAGAGGGAGCAAGACAGTTGTTAGAGGCTCATTTTCTTCTCCCTTTGGGAAGGCGTCATGGTTAATCTACCTTTCTACCCCTCAACACAAATGGGCTCCTAAACCCTCATTTGCAAACTTTCCTTCCAACTGGGGACATTTGGTTGGATCTTCCCAAGGACTGGCTATGTCTTTTCCTTGGCTATGGTCCACATCTCCCCCAGGTCCTCTCTAGGGCAAGCTTTACCTGGACCCTCTCCCTGGTTAGACTGGGTCACACTCACATGAAAATAGTATGAATAAGTTTTGCTGGGTCCACAGAGTATTGGTGATCCCATGGAGGGCAGGAGGAATGTGAGGCTGCTCTGGGTCTATGACCACCCCAGGAAGGATCACCAGGGACCAAGGAGGAACATACCTTCACACCTGGGCAGAGGGTGGTCCCAGTTCCGGTTGGTGCCATGTTGACAGGTGAGAACAGGGTGGCCAGTCAGCTGGTATCCTGGAAGGCACTCAAAGGTCACTGATTGTCCAACATTGTAGCCAGCTCCCCTCACGATGCCATTGGCAAAGGGCTCTGGGTCTGGGCACTCTTGAAGTTCATAGGCTGGAAAACAACAGAATATAGGAGCCGCAGAAGGTTAGCACAGGGTGAAGCACCAAGTCTTGGACTCCGATGCACCTCTGTCACCTACTAGCTGTTGGCTTGGGGTTAGATCTGCAGTTTTTATATCTCCCAGTTTTCTTATTTATAAAATGGTTGTTGTGAGGACTGGGTGGAATCTCATGTGCCTAGCCCTGTGCACAGTGCTGGCACACAGTAAGATCTCAATAAATATTATCTATTATTAGTATCCCCATGTGGAAAGGAGGCTTGAGGAATACATTGCTGGGTCGAATGGCTATCCATTGAGTGCTCATCTGGGGCCAGGCATTAACCCGGGTGCTTTCATGTCACGAAGCTCATGGAACAAGGATGGAGATCACAACACAGGAAGTGTGCAGCGAGGATGGGAGTGGACCTGTACGAGTCTGCAGAATTAGAACCTCCAAGGCAGGAATCTGGTGGAATCTGGTGAAAGTCAACCAGAAAGGAATCTGGTGGAAGTCAACCAACCTGCAAGGATATTGACTTTTCAGAGGGACAAGTGGGGCTGGTAGGAATGTGTCTCTGACACATAGCAAGTCCCTCTAAAGAGCAGAAACGCTGCCCCATGGGAATGTGTGGGCCTGACTCAAAGAAGATGCCTTAATGGGCAAAGCTGAGGCCCATCCAAAAGGGGGAGGTGCTGAGGGAGGCGCTGAGCTGGCACTGCAGAGCAAAGCCTCCCACTAATTGGGTCCACAGGACGAAGAACATCCTTTGTGGGAGTAATTGGGTCTGTTTGCAACAGAAGTCAGCGCTGGAAGGAGAAGGCCTGTTCCCACAGCAGAAACTCTCAGCGGGAATGGCTGAGAGGGAATGAATGCTCTTGGAAGTGGATGCATTTATCACACGTAATAACAATATAAATAACAATGGCCTCAGAGTGGACATTTCCCGCATCCCCACTCTGCCACTGTGACTGAGGTCGGTGTTTCACGTGGGCATGAAAGTTGGGCTGGAGGCAGGGAGCCTCTGGCCCAGGGAGGCCACCAATGGGAGGGGTTGGGCCTTTTAAAAAAGCCTGGGTGGGAGCTATGGGGACCCAAGGACTCTGAGGAGTCTGAAGAGGGTGGCTGAGTGTTAGAAGCTGGAGCTGCCTTGATGAGAGGGGCGGGTGTCACTTTTGGGGATGTTCCGGTGGAAGGAGCTTTTCAAAAGGAGAAAAACTTCCATGAGAACTACCTGGATGGAGCCCTTTCAAACTCAGACACATCTCAGAGCCTGGTCCCTGGAAGGAGCTTCAAAGGGAGAGATGGGACCTGGGGACAGAACTAAACCCTCTGAGGAGAGCTCACTGAGTTTCCCAAGGCAGGACTCCTCAGGAACAGGAGCTGGGTTGTCCCGAAGGAGACAGTGGGGACACACGTGATTTCAAATGAAGTGCCACCATTTAAAACATTAATAGTGACGACGCCTAACATTTTGGAACAGTGATATGTCCTGATCATGTCGCTAAGTTCTACAGGAACATAGTCCTCCTGAGAAGTTTTAATGGAGTGAGTTAAGTCTGATGGACTGGGAGCTTATGAGGAATGGAAAAGGAAGCCCCATTCTGAAACTCTGGAGTGTCCAACCGAGGCGTTTTGAGGAGGAGGGAAAAGCTGGACTTCTTCCAAGGACAGCCAAGGGACCACAGGGCAGAACTAGCCTCGGTCGGGGAAGATGGCTCTTCCACAAAGCTGGGTCTTCCCATAAAGGGGCAGTCTGGGGACGGGCCGTACTCAGAGCTTGTTACAAGGCACGACTCCTCAGGGATGCGTGAGGGGTAAGTGAGAGCGCCAGCTCATTGGGCAGGGAGAATTATCTGGGCCTGTCACAGATTGGAGGCCTCAGTGGAAGTACTTGGGTTTCCGGCACCAGAGACAACCTAGTCTGAGAGCTTGGGATCTCTCAAACAAGAAGCCTTAATGGAAGCTGAGCTCCATTCTCAGGGGGCAGGTGACCTGAGGCCATGTGTGGCTCTACAGGTGTCATTAGGACCATGGCGGGGGCAGCTGTGGAAGGAGCAGTGGACCTGTGACTCAGGAATGTCTAGGCAAATCCCGAAGGTGAAATGTGAGTGGAGGGAGGTCCTGTCCCAGATGGAGACTCACAGTAGACATCACTGGCCAATCCTGGTGCAGGGGTGGGTCTATGAATGCGAACTCTGGCTCTCCCTCCTGCTGTCCTCCCCACAGGGAAAATCCTCAGAGCAGGGCTGGGGGCCACTGATGTGTGAAGTTCAGTGGAAGCAGCAGGCATGTCACAGAGGGAAACGCTGACCCAGAGTGTTGGCCTCTTGTCCTGGCGCCTGAGGGCCAGCTGGACTCCTTGTGCAGGGCAAGCTCAGCAGGACTCTTGAAAGAAAGGGGGAGCCTGGGGCTGGGGGATCTCCTGAGTCAGGGGTTAGGACCCCATGGGTGGTTAAGTCTCTTCTGGGGGTGGGAGGAGTCAATGGAGAGTCTGAGGTCCCCATCCAAGGACTATCTTTACAAGGACAAGTGGGCTTACACTCTGAGCCGAGCAAGAGTGACTGACCTATCACAATGGACTCAGTGAGTGGCCTGTGGCCATCTGGGGGTGAAGATGTGGGGTGGGCCCAGAGCAACTGTCCTGTAACAGTGGTGGTGTTTGAAGAGTTATATTTATCAGAGAGGACAAGTCTCAGGGAGAGAGCTCCCAGGTTAAATTGTGTCTCCTGCATATTCAGATGTGAAGTCTTAATCCCCAGCATCTCAGAATGTGACTTACTGAGAGAAAGGACTGTCACCTGTCTTACCTACTTTAGTCTTTAGGGTGGACCTCGATCCAATATGGCTGATGTGTTTCTAAAAAAGGGGACATTTCAGCACCCTCCATGCTATTTTCTATAATGGCTCTAATTTACATTTCCACTAAATGTGGAAGGGCTCCTTTTGCTTCAAGTCTTCCCCAACTGCAGAAAAATGATAAATGTTTAAGGTATGGATATGCTAATGACCCCGATTTGATCAGACACAATGTATACATGTATGGAAACACCATACTATACCTCCTAAACATGTACAATTACTATGTGTCAGTCAAGAAAAGAGGGGCTTGGAGATAGATACATCTGGAGAACACGATGAGAAGATGAAGCAATACCAAAAACCAAGATGCTGCAAACCACCCAGAGGTAGGGAGACACCTGGAGCAGGTCCTTCCTGAGAGCTCAGGAAGGAGCCAGCCCTGCCAACACCAGGATCTTGGACTTCCAGTCTCAGAGCTGCCAGACAATAAGTCGTTGTTCAGGCCACCAGGTTTGTGGTCCTTTGTGATGGACACCCTAGCAAAATAAGTCACAGGGGAGGCGCTGGTGGGAGATGCTATGTCTATCCCAGCGAGGAGCACTGACCATGTACTCATGGCCATCTAATGCATCATGACCCACTGAAGAGGCTGCACCCTCCACTTGATGGGCATGCTCTGTGACAAGCCCACACATGGTTTCCCTGAGGGTGGCAGCCTCCTTACTATCAGCACCGTTTGCTGAGGCCCAGTTCTTAACAGAGGCCCTCCAGCCATGGTCCCTGCCACAGGTGACAAACCTGGTCACACTCCCGGAAGTCTCCTGCCCCAGACAGGTATGCACACTGAGGTGCATTCCCTGTATATCCAACCCAGAGCAGCCACCTGGTGGGACACCCTTTAAGGCTGTCCCCTGGAGAAGAAGCCCAGGCCTTTTTAGTACTCCTCTCAGACTAGGGAGGTGCTCCAGGCTGTGCGGAGGGAAAAGTCACATCTCATACATGTAGCACGGTGCTCTTTATACAGAAAACATGGCTGAAAACCTTGTGGAACATTACTTTTTCTTCCCCATCACATATAACATAGGCATGTTGAAGGACAGAGAAATTTCTGAGAAGTTCACATCAAAAGAACAGTGGTTGCTTCTGGGGAATAATCCTGGGTTTAGAGGCTAAAGACAAAGACCGCTTAGCCTTCACCCAGAATGTTTCTCTCTCCCTTTTCTTTCTCCAACTAGGTGAATGTGTTGGTGGATTTTTTGTGTGATTAAAAATTGACTTAAAAAAATAGCAAAACAGTGTTTACAGTATGATTCTATTTTGGCTAAAAATGTAGTAATAGAGCTACATCAGTAATACGTACAGAAGAACTAGGGAAACTGTTAAAAGCTGGTATCTCTATGTAGAGCAGTAAGGATGGGATTAGAAGGGAATTCCAATTCTGTGATGTGTGGTACAGCATGAATATTTGGGTCACCCCAAAATTCACACAAAAACCTAACCCCCAGTGTGAGGGTATTTGGAGGTGGGGTCTTTGAAAGTCTTCCCGTATGGATGGGATCAGTATCCTGATAAAAGAGGCTTCAGAGATGTCCTTTGTGCCCTCTGCCAAGTGAAGTCACAGCTAGAAGGCACTCTCTACCAACCAGAAATCAGGCCCTTGTCAGACACAGAATTTGCCAGCACCTTGATCTTGGCCTTCCCACCTTTCAGAACTGTGAGAAATAAATTTCTGTTTGTGAGCCACTCAGTCTGTGGTATTTTGTTATAGCAACCTGTGCTTACACAAAAATATCTATAATGTTTTCATTTTCCAAAATAACGTACTGGTGTTGGAAAAAATACTAAAAATATGAAAAAATTCAGTGGAAGAATCTGGGAAGAGTTTAGAACAAATGATTCAGTGAGTCACAGTAGGAAAGTATTTAAGCGAGAAGCTGGGCCTACTCAGGGCCATGTACAGCTAGCTGCACAGGTTGGGCACAATCTCCACAGCCATGACAGATGTCCCATCACACAGGAGAAACCTGGATCAGGGTGGGAAGAGGCCTTTCCAGGAAAAGTGTACCAGCAGAAGTGAGGCCTGTTGCAGGGTTTCGCCTTTGGAGGTTGAGCCCCTGTGAGCATGGGTGGGCCTCCGGGGAAAACCCATCTCCTTGTGCTGGGGTGCTCCTTGGGCTGTTCCCAGAGTCCTCCATCCTGTTGTAGGAAGAGCTTTGTTGCCAGTCATTGGGCTCGATTTACAGGGAAGGGCCCTGAGGGGATAGTTCAGCGTCTCAAGCCTGAGGGGAAATGGCTATCTGGATAGTCAGGGATGCCTGGAAGGAATTTGCCCAGGGAAAGCTGTTGGGTCTAGACATTTGTGGAGCCTCAGAGGGCATGGGGCCTGCCGCTCTGCAAATGTGGCAGTACTTAAGCTGTCAAAGGGGACTAGGTGACCTTAGGGCCAGGAGATGTGCCTCCAGAGGGCAGTCTCCACACAGGCTTGCGGCCCCGCCCTACCCGTCCTGGGGCTGGGAAGATGGGTGGTTTGGGGCAAGAGATGGGGGTGGACACAGGAGCCCATAGAGCACTCCTGTCCTTACCCTGATACTCCAGCTTGAATCCGGGCCGGTTCTGGGAGTGGTCGCTGTGGAAATACACAGTGGTCTCGTGGGAGGTGGACAGCAGGGCGCTGGGGAGCTCGCTCCCACTGAATCTGCCCATCATGCGGCTGGTCTCGTAGGGGCCGTTCCGGATCTCTATGAAGTCATGGTTGGGCTCCGTAGAGAAGTTCAGGAACTGGATGTGAGCTCCTGGGACAAGACAGGCAGATAGCACCAAGGCCACACGGTCCTGCTTCAAGTGTGGCCCCAGGACTGCATCCCTGCCCAGCCCAGAATCCCCAGTGCTGACTCCCCAACCAGTCCAGTCCCTCCTCTTGCCTTCAGGCTGGACCCCAAAACCTGTTATTCACTCCTGTTATTCACTCCAAAGCAAAGGCATTAGACACTTCAGAGTGTCCAGACTACCCCCTGAGTCTATCTGACTTTCCTGAACGCAAAGTTCAGGGTCATCACTTGATTTAATTTGCGAGTGACAAGTCTGATATCAATGTAAAGATAGTTTCACAAAAATACACTTTTTACTTAAAAATAACAACCCCACACTTACTCAAAAGGCATGGCCTTTAACACTGGTATTTTCTAGAACCCTTGAGATGATTCAGAAACACAAGGCTTAGAAGTCTCCATTGTCCCATCTGTTCCATTAAGAAGCCAAGTGAAGTTCACACTTTTGGGGATCTTGTGGGTTAATCAAGATCTCCTAGCAACCTGACAGGTGAAATGGATCTAATTAAGTCCCTAGTGTACATCTTTATATATGCTTTGGAGAATGGAGGTAGGAACGTTAATGTCAGTTTGCTGATAAGATTTTTCAAAATTGGATGACTGAAAAATGTGCCCGAAGAAATCACTTTCCTGAGCACAGGAAAATGCCCACAATCTATTGTCAATTGTGAAAATCAGATTTCAAAAGAGCATGTCGAATCCCATCCTAATTTTTTTGTATGAAAAAACCTAGAAGAATATTCACTCATTCACCAACAGTATTTTCTGAACCTCTGCCCTGCAGCAGGACTGTGCTTGGCATCCCCAAGGAAGAACAAGATCAGAAGTCTTCAGGAACATTATATTCTAATGGTAAGAAATAAGCTGTTACCGATTATCTCTGCATGATAGGATTACAGACTGATTCCGATTTTTCAAATTTGCTCATCTGTACTTTGTAATTTGCTTAGAATGAACATATCTATGTAATTGAATTGCTTTTGCATCTGTGAAGAATAAAATAAAGATATGATATAATGTTGAAGACCCTTCACTTTCTACCCTGTCCCATCCCCTCCCCTCTTCTTCCACAGAAGCAGCTGCCAGGGTGAATTTGGAAGGTATCCTTCCAGTTTAGTTGTAGATTCTTAAATATATGTGTGGGTTTATATGTTTTAAACATTTACATAAATGATATTATGTCATACTACAGTTTTAAAACTTTATTACTCAATACTGTGCTTTCCAAGGTCAATCCATGCTAATAATACAAAAATAGAATGCATTCATCTGAACTACATTAAGCAAGTCCATCTTATGACTTACCCAAACACACAATCCACTCCCCTTCTAATGAACCTGTAGACTGTTTCCAAATGACAGTTTTGTGATGAGCATCTCCACCCATTGCTGGTGGAGCCTGTGTTTGCCGTTCCACCCCCGGGGCATCCTTCCATGCTGGAGAGAACTGTCCTTGCGTGCCCATCAAGGGCTCTTCAAGGAGCTGGTGGGAAGACCTGGGCTGCGCTCACCACCTAGTGGCAGCTGTGTATAAATGCAGAGGCTCTTTACCCACCTGCGGGCAAGGGATCCTGGCCTTGTGACCTGGCCTGCAGCCATCTTGCTCCCCACAGCTGACTAAGCACCCAGGATTTAGAGATAGCGTGTCCTTGTGGAGGAACACAGGCCTCACAGGGAACAGGCTCCCTCTAGCCTTGCTTGCCTCTGCCTGTGACCCTCTCCCCAACCTCTATCGTCCTATGCTTCTCTGCCCCAAGCCTGAAGGCAGAGCTATGGGGCCTCCCAGATCCTCTATGCTCAACCTCTCAAAAAACTGGGGCCTCAAAGGGCTGCCATGGAGTCATAGCTTTGCACCCAGTTTCCCTTAGAAGATGGTACTACCTAGAAGACTCCGGCTTTAGGAGGGTCACCAACCTCTCCCCTCCCTTCCACCTGGGTTTAAAGAAGCCCCGCTAGACCTATTTGTCTAATCAGAAGACACACTCCTGGCTGAATAAAAGACAAAATGAGCAATCTTCATTTTTGAGGCTCCTAGACTGGGAGGTTCCAGCCTGTGCAGAATAATCCCCTGGGGACATTCTTTCCTAAGAGCAGAACAATTGATGATTTGGGTGAAATGACCCCCTGTGTATCGACCATCAGTTCCACGTCAGCACACAGCCTTCCTCCCTTCAAAGGGGACGTTTGGGATCATATTATATTCCTAGTGCATGATGCATGAATGGCCAGCCGTTAAATTTCATTCCCAGGTTAATGTCCTCCACACCCAACAACCCACCATGCTTGGCATACGGTCCACGTCCTCTCCCCACAAAGCCCTCCCAATCTCTAGGCCTGCTAGAATGTGCCTAAGAAAAATGCCAACTCGATTTCATATTGACCTTGGCTCCATTTAATTGGGATGATAAATCGGACAGGAGAATTAAAAGCACACCTT
This sequence comes from Glaucomys volans, assembly GCA_020662805.1. Taxonomy (NCBI): domain Eukaryota; kingdom Metazoa; phylum Chordata; class Mammalia; order Rodentia; family Sciuridae; genus Glaucomys; species Glaucomys volans. The sequence continues at coordinate 133,453 of JAJEJO010050616.1, read as the reverse complement.
GAGGCTCAGCCCTGTCTTGGGAAAATAGATTTCTTCTTTTTTAAAAACTGCCCTTGGTAACTTCTCTTTCCACATCTCTGGAATCTTGTTCACTACTCAAATGATAATGATGGCAACCCCTAAGATTCTTTCCCCCGTGCACTTTCATCTCTGTCGTTCTTAATTCATCCTCAGGACTGATACAAGAGGTCACCAAGGAGGAATGGAGAAGCAGAGCACTGATTGGAGGTGGCCAAGGCTGTGCTGAGATGGCTGCAGACTGCTGTTGTAACCCAGGCACCTGGGCTGGAAGCACCACCTACCCTAGGAGGCTGTGGAGACTCACCAAAGCCCACGGGCAGTGCTATCTTCCAGGAGCAGTCCATGTTGCTAGGGTAGTTGCCTGGGAAGCCGGGACTCAGGATCACCCCCTCCATCTCTTCCACTGCTCCTCCACACTGTGCTGTGACAGGGACATGAGACAGTGTGTTAGGACAACATCAAAGAGACAGCAGAGTCATGCCAACGTCTGGAAGCTCTCTTACAGTGGCTGTTTCAAACCTTCCCAGAGTCATGAACCCCTTTAAGAATCTAGAGGAATCTCCCCAAAACGTCCCACACCTGGGCAAAACTGAGTCTGTAAATTCAGGAAGTAAAGAACACTCTAGGGTAGGTAGGAGTTCCCACACCCAACTAATGACTCTTGACCTTGAGCATGCCCTTCCCAGATAAGGGCATGCAGGAAAAATGACAGTGGTCCGCTCAAAGAGAAGTCTGACCATCCTTACACTATCACCCAATCTCCCTCTCCTCATTGCCCAATCGACTCTTCCAAGCCTGCAGGAAAAGGAGGAAGGAAAGGGAAGGGATTGCCACGCATCGTGCCCCCACTCCGTGCCAGGCTTTTTCCAAGGGGCAAACCTCCTGTGATTTTTCATTTGGCGGGCAGAGGGTTCCAAAAGTCCTGACAGCTTTGAGCGAGAGAGATTACAAAATCATCAGTCTGAAACTGCTGACTTGGAACCAATCCAGAACATCAAACTTTTTTCTGACTTGAACTTGAACTCAGCAATATACCACTAAAGGATGAAGTTGAATAGATTGAAAAATCCGGGCTCTCTCACCAATGCAGAGCGGAGGTGGGTAGTTCCATCGCCGCACAGTTCCAGGCATGCAGGAGATGTGGGCGTGGCCCTGGAGGAATTAGGAACAGGGATGTGCGGGCTGCCCCCCGGGGCACAATTGTATGTACAACCCAGAACAGGGGCTTGGTGCTAAGGAACAAGATATACAAAGACACAAAGGTCCACTATGGGATGCCAGGTAAACGGAAGGAGAGAGAGTTTTGGGGAAAGCCAATTATTAACAACCATTACTGAAGAATTCTCATTACTAAAGGTTTCCTTGTGAGATTCCTTTAATTACTAAATTCCCTCATGGCCTTCAAAGGAAAATTAAATTTTCTTAAAGTCCAATCAAACCCAGCTTTGCAGGAACATGTTCTAGGCTGGTTTGGGCCAAATCGTTAAAGTCAGCAAAGTTTGTCTCCTGCATGAACTGCTCTTGGACAGGATAACGGTCCTCATGAGAACAGGTCCTCATGGGAATTGGGGCTGCTCCCTGTTCTTTAGTGACGGCACCTCTGCTGATGCGAAGCTGGCCAATCCTATCTCAGGGGCTGCCTGCCCTGCCCTGGGGTGTCCAAGGGAGGTACCTGGAGGGCATAGCCCGGCTCGCATTGGAAAGAGACCACATCGTTCACCAAGTAGCGCTCGCCAGTCTTCACTCCATTACTGGGCACAGCAGGCTCTGGACAGCTGCTCAGGCCCACGGCTAGATAAGACAGAGACAGATGGAGAGGAGAAAGGACAAGGCCAGCAGGTCACAGTGATAGTAGGTTAAGGGTTGAGCTGGCAGTGGGTAGGGTAAGGCAGGGGCCCGACTTGGGCTTTCTTTGGCTTCTAGCCCAGTGCCTCCCACTCTTTCACCTCATAGTGCACAGACCAAATGTCCCTGGGGTAGGACGACATTATCCTGGAGACTCAAGCTGCCCTGCCTGCCCACTGTGGGCCAGGGAGCTCTGGATCCTGGCTGTAGACCCCCAGGCCTCTCTGGGGAAGCCTTTCCCACATCTCCCTTGCTGCCTGCTCCCAACTTCCCTCCCTCCTCCTTTCCCTAAGACAGCTCCTAAGGGCTGAGATGGTGGAGGGGACCAGATGCCTGGCGCTCCCAGACACTCCAATACCTGGGTCTTAGAGTGCCCCTCTGGGACAGAATGTCCTGAGAGAAGTTTGCCAGCAGAAAAGAATCTCCTCTGCCTTATTCCTCCTGTTGTCTTTGAGGTTTGTCCGGCTCCTTCTTGGGAGCAGTACTGGTGGTTCCTCACACTTGGCCTTCCATGGTCAGCTGGCTCTCAGTTACCACCTGACCTCGTAATAGCCTCCTGCTCATCCTCCTGCCCCGAGACGCAGCTGACCCAGTTCACCTGCCCTCACAGGCAACTGATATTTCCTTACATCTTGCCTTGAATCATGGGCCTTCCTTGCTCAGAGGTCTGAAGTGGGTCCCTGCGGCCTATCAAACCGAGGCCAGTCTTCCCATTTTAGGCCTCTGGGATCTCGGCAATCTTGGCCAGGCAGGTCCTTTTTCAAAATCACCTCCGCGGGCTCTCAAATTCCCTTTCACTCTCCCTCTTGGCTTTTCAGAGTCAACCCATGTTCATTTAGTCCTCGACCTATGCCCAGCATTGTACCTGGGCTCGGTAGGGCACCTGTCCTGGTCCTCCTCCTGCCCCTGCACCATCACCCGCGGGAGCAGCACTCACTGACCATGTGCCATGATCGAGGCCAGGTCGGGGAGTCACGTGCCTCCCGTGTCCCCTCGAGGCAGGCCTTAGCCCCCATTTCACAGATGAGAACCCTGGCCAAGAGAGGCCAGGCCTGTGCCCTGGAGCCACAGAGCTGGGACCAGATTGAGCCCAGCTCTGCCAAGAGGAGGTCCAGCCCCAGCCAACTGGGCTCTTGCTTCCCCAACCCCTCATCCTCATCCTGCTGAGTCCCTTCTTGGCTGACACAGGGCACACATGAGCGCAGGCCTCCTGCCTGGGGGCTTTGTGCTTCTCCTATGCCCCATGGGAGGCCATCTGCCCGTGGAGGCACTTCAGATGCATGGAATCAGTTCCTGCGTATTGGTGGACAGGACATGGAGTACCATTTGCCAGGAACAAGAGACAAAGGGGTGACTGTGCTGGCTATTCTGCTTGCTCCAAGGTGCACTTCCGCATCGAGGGCAGCTGGACAGGGGGGCAGAGGTGCTAGCCCTCCTGGTGGCTCCCTTGAGAGACACAGGCTTCCTGGGTGTCCAGTGCCTTCAGAGAGCCAAGTATCCATGGAAAAGGAACAGGGAAGGACTGGTCAGCCCAAGCCACTAACCACCAGCCCATCTTTTGTAGTAGCTGTGCCCACTTGCCACACTTAGAGGTGAGACTGATAATACATTTTGTTTCTTTTGAGGACAATTCACATATAATGAAAGGCACAAACTACACATGTACATCAAGTGTGACTGTCATGATGTAAATATGCACGAGCTGTATTTTAACAAATGCTCCTGTTCCACCTAAACCCCCATCAAGCCTACAGAGCGCTGCTCTCCCTCCAGAAGTCCCCTCCCATCCTTCCCAGGCAGCTCCTGTCCCACGTGTGCTTTGAAGATAGGAATGTGAGGCTTGGAAGTGAAGCCTGTTTGGACCTGTGTCCAAAACCTCAGCTGAGACAAAGACCCCAAGGACAAGAACTAAACAACCATCCAGCTGAGCTGAAGGACTTCAACTTGGCTGTCTTCGGTCTCTTGCTCAACAATGCACCTCACTATTTAGTGGGGTGGTCACAACTTAGTGACTTGAGGACTATACTGCACTGGGAAGGTGGTGGATGGAAGGAGAAGCCAGCAGAGAGAGGAGGGGAGAGAGAACAAAAGAGCATGGTGGGGTGGGGGTGGGGAGGGGTAAGAGCCCTAGGGAGGAAAGAGGCTGCAGAGCAGAAAGGGAGGGAGGCGGAGGAAAGTCCATTCTTGTTGCTGTTACGTTGAGCAGCTCAGTTTTAAGTTGTGCTCACAACAAAGAAAAAAATTACTTTTTATCATATGTAATTTATTACTTTTGAAAGCGTATTGTTCCAACTTCTATTTCAATTAAATAGAAATTAAACATGAGTCACTGAGTTAGATGCGACTCTACGGCAGCTTTCAAACACCATCTGCGTCTACAGCAGCAGCTCATTCGCCATCTTCTGCACCTCTTTGTAGATTATCAACAAAACATAACTCCAGGTCTTGGTTTCTAGGAATTTCAGTCTCCAAATATCCCTCATGGGAGGACAGTGCATGGGAAATGCAGCTGGGGGGAACTGCCAGTTCCCGGGACAGAGCAAACCAAGAAGGGGCAGGTTTTTCTGGGAATGAAGCAATTGAATGAGAAGGAGATTTAGGAAGGAAGTGTATCTTTAAAAGAAAGAACAAGCAATAGTTCTAGGGAACATTTCAGGACTTAAGTTAAAATATTGGATAAAGAAAGAAAACTGGAGGGAGCAGAGAAGGGAGGATAAAGGGAATTATGGGAATTATTCAGTAACCACCAGGCTATTTCAGCCCAGCAGGTGAGTGAAGCCTTTCCTGTGTGTGTGGGGAGGAAGGTCTCAGAGGTCTCTGAGCTCTCCTCCAACCTTTGGGCTCTTTGCTGAAGCCGCCCAGGCCTTTCCCATCAAGTGCACACTTCAGTGTTTAGGGGTTGAGCATCCTGGTATCCTGCTGGCCCTCCCTCCACCACCTGGATAAAGTCCATTCTTCCAGGAGACCCAGAAGGGCATCTGTGTAACATCCAGTGCTGACCCCATCAGGCCTCCAGCGCCACTGGGGTCTTCCATCCTACAGGCCCATGTTGTCCCAGACAGTGGTGCCAACCTTGCCTTCCCACCTTTCCTGCTTCTCACTCCAAACCTAACTCAGGCATCCGCTTTTGCAGGGACTTGCTTGGCTAAGTTGAGCTCCCTTCTCTGTATTTTTTGAGCATACATATCAGGTTGCACTCAGATCACTATTTCCATGTCCATCTCTCCCTTTCTGCTCTGAAGGCAGGAACCTAACACAGGGCCTGGTGCATTTGCTGGTGCTCAGTGTTTCTTCTTCATGACAGTCAACTCTCCCCTCTCCTTGGGGACACTGCTCTGCTATCTGGAGACATCCCTGTGAGCCCTAGTAACGCTGTGATGTTCTTCTCTAGGTATCTGCCTCTCTATGGTGGACTTGGAGAGACTAACCCATCTTGATGGTACCCAATCCTGGCACGACCCAGCAGAGCACCTGGCACATGTAAATGCTCAGTGATTATTGCTGCTTCCTGCCTGGTCTTTCCTGTACCAGTGGGGAAAGGAGGAGGGGAGCAGTCCTAGGATAAATGCAGTCTCCCCACAAACTCTTCATCCCCACAACTCTTTCCGTTTAGAGTTTTAAACTGTGACCACATAGGGAAGCTGGAAGTCAGGATATATGGGTTTGAGCCCAGAGGGAGAAATCTCGTAGGAGGGAGTGAAGTTTCCAAAGAGAGAAGAAACTCTGAAGACAGTTGTATCATGGAACCAAGGATCAGAGAGGATTGGAGGAGGAGGGCGACTCCATATTTTCATGTCCCAAACAACGACAACAGAGCCTCTTCCAATTCCTGATGTGGACTCCAAGGGAGCACATGGGTTGGACACTCCTGGTGGGATCTGGCTTTCCCATGCTGCCCGGCTGTGCAGACTTGGGGAGGTTCCAGACCCTCTCTGAGCCTTAGAATCCTCACCTAGATCTGTGGTAAGGCTTGAGTGGGATGGAGAATGTACAGCCCCATATAACCCCTGCTCATGGAGGGGACCCAGTTTCGTTTGCTCCCACCCTGACCCCACACATAGCCAAGACCCTGCTCTCTCACTTTTGTACTCCAAGTGGAAGCCGGCGGCAGACACGCTGATGTCTGAGTAGAAGTGAAGGTAGAGTTGGTTGGAGGTGCTGTTCAGAAGGGCAGGCATGGTGGTCCCTGGGCAAGGAAACCAGGGTCAATGAGGCACAGCCTCCCAGACCCCCCAGCTCCTCCCCATTCCTCTTGCTTCTACTGCCTATTGACAGGCAGCTCTCAAGGTCCCCAAGTGTCCCCTGTTATCAAACTCTCTAAATGACAGTGGGTACCAGGTCTTCAATGGTCATGGGAGGGGCGATTCCAAACCATTCCCCACAAGATGACTAGCACTGTGGTCACGCACCAGCAGGAGGGGGAGCTATGCTGGTCCCTACCCAGCCATCTTCAAAATGACTGCAGTGTGAATCTATCTGAGCACATGACTCCTTTTTATATCTTGAAAGCACGGAGTTCTGGACCGAGTGAATTCAGTTAATTGCCCTGGCCATTGGGAAAAAACATACACCACAAACAGGCAGAAGCCCATCGCTGGAAGGGAGAGTGGTGTGGCCACTTTGGAAAACAGTTTGGTAGTTCCTTAGCACATTAAACCAAGTCATCGTATGGCCCAGCAATTCCATTTCTATGTATCTACCCAGGAGAACTGACACACATGCTTATCAAAAACTTGTGCATGAATGTTCATAGTGGCATTATTCATACTGGCCCCAAATTGGAAGCAACCCAAGCGCCCATCAATGGATGCAGGGTAAACAGCCATGCAATGAGGTGCTGAGGTACCACTAATAAGGAGCCTTGGAAACACTGTGCCAAGTGGAAGAAGCCTGATGCCGAGGACCCATGTTGCATGATTCTGTTTATGTGAAATTCCTGGAATAGGCAAATCCACAGAGGTAGAAGGAGTAGCGGTTTCCTGAGGCTGGGTGTGTGTGTGGGGGAGTGGTGGAGAGTGAGTACAAATGGATACCTGGTTTCTTTTTGGGGTGATAAATATGTTCTGGAATTAGATAGTTGTAGAACCTTGTGAATATACTAAAAGTCACAGCAGTGTATGTTTATTTATTTATTTATTTATTTATTTATTTATTTTTGCGGTGCTGGGGATTGAACCCAGGGCCTTGTGCCTGACAGGCAAGCACTCTACCAACTGAGCTATATCCCCAGTCCCAGTGTATACTTTTGAAATGGTGAAATGTATGGTTTGTTAGCATCAGATTTCGATGATGATGATGATGATGATGATGATGATGATGATGATGATATCTACTAGGATCTCCAAATTGAAGCCTCAGAAGTCTTGGCTTACCTGAGAAACTCCCCAGCATGGTGACAGTGTTATCTGCACCATCAAATACTTCTAGGGAGTCCCAATTCTGCTCAGTGACAAAACTGATCACTTGAATCTGGGAAGGCAGAGGGGTTGAATTGTTGGTTAGGCAGCCTGAGTCCCTCCCTCCCTCCAATCTCCTCCTTGCCCACAGTTGATTTAGTCCTGCTTGGGGCTGGACACTTGTGAGGCCCTTTCCACCAACGTAGGATGCAGGTCCTCCCCCAGGAGCTCTTGCCCAGTGGGGAAGACAGAGATAAAGTGGAGGATCTTTCACAAGACAGTGGGATACTTTGCAAGGTGGAGAATGGGGAAAAGAAATTCCAGGAAGTGGGAAGGCTTGAGTTGAGGAACAGCCTTCTCATCTCTGGAATATTCCTTGGGCTTCCCCTGGCTTTGTTGCATTTGGGACATTCTACAGCAATGGGCCTGCCCACTTCTGCCCAGGTGTGTCCAGCTTCAGTCCCAGTTCGCTGCCTCTCTGTTGGCCTGGTAGGCTCTGGATCCTCTTCCATGCCTCTGCACCCGGTCTGGGCCTCCCTCCACTTGGCTGTTACCTGGGCACCAGTGACACCCCCATTTCAGCTTCCTGGTGGTTCTCCACGCTTCGCCTGTGCTTGGCGCTTTGCTCCTTCCCCTCATCAGCAAGGTCTCCCCTTCCATCCCCCATAATTGTAGGAAAAGCATCCTTCAAGCCAAGAACCCTGACCTTTACGTTCTGGTTCTAGGCCCACGACCTTCTCTGAGCCTGCTCTCCTGGCTTGAGCCAAGGCTCCCTTCTTCTCCTTCCTGAGCTACCTCTCTCCTTATGCCCCTGTGAACTGCTATGTCCTGTTTGTGGCCACACCCCACACCTGGACTGCACCTTATTAGCTGCTAGGTCAGGGACACTATTGGTGATCCTCCTCCTGGCTCAGGGCTGGGCCCCAGCCAGCACCTGTGGGCAGCAACCTGCCCAGGGAAACTCCTTGCTCCTACCTGGATGCCAGCACCTTCAGGGACCATGATCTTCCACACACAGTTGAGGCTGTTGAGGTAGGGCTCTGGGAAGCTGGGTGACAGGATGGTGCCCTTGCGCTCTGTCAGATTGCCTCCACATGGCACTGGGAGGAGACGCAGCTCTGGTCAGCGGCGACTGTCACTTGTCCTTATGGCTCCTCTGGGAACGCCCCAGACAGACTCCTCCCTCTTCTGACTCGACCCCTCTGGCCTCTCCCTTTGGCCCCCAGTCCTGCCTGTTTTTCTGTTCTTGTCCCCCTCCATGACTACTCCCCAGGGACCTGCACCCCCGCTCTTCCCTTCACAGGCCTTCCTCCCTCAGCTCCTCCTGGCTGTCTTCACACCTGGCCCACAGGACAGTCAGTGATGTGGCCTGAATGGGTTGCCTACTTAAGTTACAAGTTGGGAAGTTCTGCTTTGTGATTTGGGGTATCTGTGGGGGGACTAGCTGCCTCTCCAAGGAGAAAAGTCTCCTGGCAGCCCCAGTCCTGGCTGCCCAAGAACTCACCCACGCAGGTTGGTGCTGAGACATTCCACTGGGCCAAAGCCCCGGGCACAGGGAGGCACTCGATTTCTGGGGACCCCTGCAGGGCATAGCCGGAATTGCATTCGAAGCGGACGATGGCCCCCACCGAGAAGTCGCTGCCCAGCCTCTTGCCGTAGCGGGGTTCCGGCACAGAGCTGCACTGCGTGGCGCTGGTTCGGGGCACCGCTGAGGGGGCAGGGGACAAGGGCATTGAGGGGCAACCCTCATCCCTCTAGAAACCGGTCCATAAATGCACATAGGATGGGGCTTGGATAAAGACACTCTGGATGGGACCCTGGGAGGCTATGGGCAGTTTCCCTTAGGGCAAGAGTAGGTTCTTTCTCTAAGATGAGGCGCATTTTCTAAATATAGTTGGACACAAAATGTCGCAGCACGGCTTCTGGGAAAGCACGGGGGGAACCAGGGGAAGGACCCTGCATGCAAACTAGCCAAGAGCTGCTCTCTGCTTCCCAGTGATGCCCCTTGCTGATTAGGGTCCCACACTCCCCAACAGGGAGAATGGCCGTTTCTCCTCCACCTTCAGCCTGCTTTTGGCCTCTCCTCCTCTGGTGCCTTAAGACCCTCCCCAGGGCTGCTCTCCATGATCTGTGTCTACAATGGCAGATTGTGGGACCCTTTAACCCAGGCCTCAGAGATGGCATCTGTGTGGCAGGATTACCTCTACGCAGGCAAACGCCTCTTATCCTGGACAGAGTCAAATAAACAGGGCTGAATTAGGACCTGGGATCTAGGAAAATGGATGTTCGCCTGAACAAGGGGAGCCTGGGGCCACAGGTGAGAGCTGGGATGCTGGAAGACATTGCCTTTCTGGACAGAGATGGGAATGGACATCGATTGCCTGCTTGGTACCAGTCAAGTCATGAGCTCTTTTCGTCCTCTCAGTGAGGAACTGGTACTGCCCTTATTCTGCACTTGAGCAAACTGGGGCTCCAAGGCAGGAGTTAGCTGCCATCTACCTCACCTCAGAGCCTGTGTTCCCCACACCTTACTGTGCCTTGCAAACAAAACCAAGCTCCATGGGAGACGGAGACAAGGTGAAGAGGCTGGACTGGTGCCCCCAGTCTATCTGGACCGTGCCAGAGAATGAACAGGAGTGGAGCCATGAGGAATTGGGAAGGAGTTAGCCTCCTGCATCTAATTAATTAATTAATTAATTGATTAATTGATTAATTAATGAGAAAGACAATTAATTAATTGTCTTTCTCATTCAATACAGAAATGTGTGCCTTGGGTAAAGGTTCATTGTATGAATTTCAACTGAATATCAGGGAATTTCCCCACAAACTAGTAACTGCCCCCAGATACCCTGAGAAAGAGGTCAGAGGAGGGTTTGAAGGTCCCTGTTTCCAGGATCACAGCCACAGAGGAGCTGAGAAGGCCTCTGAACCTCCGGTATCCATGTCTTACGTACCTTGGTATACAAAGTGGAAGCCCCTGGCTGGCACTTGGCCTTTGGCACTGAACTTAATGAGAACTTGATTGGAGGTGGCCAAGGGCAAAGACTCTCCTGCAGAGATAAGGGGTGAGGAGGAGAGGAAGACTGTGAGCCCAGCAGAGGAAATCCCAGCCAGGGAGGGGCTGCCCATACCCCACACATCAGTTTCCAGGTCTTCCTGAAATAAAACCTCATATTTTCACTATACTTTACAGTTCCAAGTTTGCAGAGGAGATTTGTGCCCATGGTCTTACCTTGACCTGTGGTCATTGTGAGGTTGGCAGAGTTCAGGACCCTGATTTAACAGAGTAATACAGGGAGGTTCAGAAAGATTACATGACCTGCCCAGAAAGGAGAAAGTGGCTGAAGATGTGTTGACCCATAAGGATGGAGAGAATGGTCATTACCAAGTTGACTGGCTGGGAAGGAGGGTGACATGATCACCTGAAAGCAACTGTCTTTTCCCAGACCTCCTGTGAAATGATGGATAAGCAGAGCAATAGTGTAATTTATTGCTCATACTAGGACACTTTTGAGAGTAAAATGTCATGCTGTTAATAATTACGCCAGGACATCTAAGTGAAAGCTGCAGTGGTCTCAGGCAAACTAGGAGGTATTGTCACCAAACCAACCAACCACACACACACACACACACACATACACACACACACACACACACACACACACACACGGGACGGGGCGGGGGGAATCTTCATGGGTAGGGGAGGCAGGAGGAGGCGGGCAGCCTTGGCAGTGGATGATAAAGGTCCAGACCTGCTCCTGCAGCCATGAAGCACGGTCCTGTTCATTATCACCCTCCCATGGGAGGATATGTCCAGGGAGGACATGGTGGCAGGCCGTGGTGTGGCCACTCTGCATGCTTCCTCTTTGCAATCTTATGGGCTCTTGAAAGTGGGGGCAGACTCCACCTTCAGAAGGGAAGTAGGGGTTAGAAAGGACCACACTGGAGTTCAGACCTGTCAGGAAGACATTGGGAGCCACTGGGAGGTCCAATAGTGGACCATGGGGGCCTTTGGCATAGCACACTTAACTTTACATGGGGCTCAGAGGGCTGGTCCAGGTAACTTCCTTCATTATCACTGCCCTCTCTAGCTCCCCCTGGCAACAGAGGTGGGCCAACTCTCCTGTCCTCCCACAGTTTAGTCTGACAGATGTGGGTTAGGACCCCAGGAGTGGCTCACACAGCCCATGACTTCAGTCTGGAATGCCTGTCAACCTCCTTCTGCAGGAGAAAGCACAGAGCCAAATCACCAGACATAAGAAGAGATGGGAGAAGACCACTCGGAGAAGTCAAAGCAAATATTTTTATGTTAGCTACAACAAAGAACAGGCAAAAATCTCAGAAAGTTCTCAGTCACGACTGGCACAAGATTAACTTGAACATCACGTCTCTGAAGTTAGAGATGGAGGACGTGCCAAATGAAGGATCTGATGTAAAGACCATGAAGGGACAAGGAATGCTAATATGCAGCTTCTGGACTCTGTGGAAATCGAACAGTGAAGCGGAGCTGAAACTTGGGAATTCCTTCCAGGAGCCACAGGAGAAGGATGGAGATTATCAGAAGAATAAGAGAAATGAGAAGTGACATGGATGATGGATGAGAAAAACCAATAGACATGTGTCAGGAATTCCAGAGAGAAAAGGTGGAAGAATCAAAGGAGAAAAAATAATTTACCTTTCCTAAGACTTGAGGCTTTGACTGCACCAACTTGCCCAGAGCTAGATCTGAGCAGTGAAAAGAGATGCCCCTTTACCTGGTGGGCTGTGTAATTTTCAAAGTTTATATATATATAAAGTTTATATGTGTATATAAACAAAGTATACACACACACATGTAGATATGAAAATCATAGGGATAGAAATAGAAAAGCATAGGTTATTCATAAGGACAAAGAATCAGGTTGGAACCCAATTTGTCTATAATATTAAACGTTGGAATAAAGTGGAATGGTTGCTGCAGTTTTGAAAGATAAAGGGTGTAAACCATAATTTGATTTGCAATTGAGTTGTCATTTATGTGATATGTCAAGAGAAAGGCATTCTCATACATGCAAGGTGACAGGGAGTACTGCAGTTAGGAGCCCTCCTGAAAAGAGGAACTCACGGAGGGAAATCAAGAGCTAGCAGTGATAAATACAGCCAGGAAAGATGGTCAACCCCCAAAACCACTGTTCAGGGGGTGGGGCAGCAAAACCAGGTGCAAAGGCCAAAACCTGTCCACAGGGAAGAGGTTCATGATTTTAAAATAAGCGTTATGAACAATTCAAAGACCAACAAAAAATTGGAAATTCGAGGTCTGAAGGGAAAGGAGAGACCCCAAAGTCAACACAACACAGGGAAAACCAGAGAGGGCAAGTGGCTGACAGACTCCAGACCCAGCTTCCACGTGCCAAGTAAGTAAATAATCTGCCTCTTAAAGAGGCTCTCAGAGGAACCAAGGAAAGACAGATGAAGCAAACATAGATAGGAAGGATCCGAAAACTGACCAAGATGTAAGAAGACACCAAAACATCATTATTGTGGGAGGCGTTTTAATACAATGTTCTCAGTCATTGCTGTATCCAGTAGAAAATCAAGTGAAGATATTCAGCAATCTTCCTTAAGCTTTTTTTCTTAGCCTAAATACGGCCTGGGGACAGGGGCAGTTCACTCCCATCAGTACCAGTGTGACTCATTACCAGTGTTTCTCCAAGCGAGGAATAAAACTCTCTGAGTATATCAAGAGTGATAGGTCTAATCCATCTTTCCTTCTTTCCTTCCTTCCTTCCTTCCTTCCTTCCTTCCTTCCTTCCTTCCTTTCTTCCTTCCTTCCTTCCTTCCATTTCTATTGGTTTAATACACCTAAAACTATAACTTTATCTATATCCACATTTGCAACCAAAGGTTCTAAATATCTCCCATTGCCTATAGGTCACATACCCCTACTTAGGTTTTTATATCTACAGTTATACTTATATCAATCAATAAATAAAATTGATCAATTTTGAAAAAGCATCCCATCCTGAGAGGTCCTGATTTACACTCTTGGCTGAGTGCATAAGTGTGGCATAGTGACACCAAATGACTTTTTGGTGCAGAATCCCTGGTAAAGGGATTTGAATAACAAAATTGCATAAGACTGATCCAATAGCTATTTCAAAGCCCATTCACTCCTGCTCATAACTCTAGGAGTAGGGACTTTTGCTATCTGTAGTTTTCAGATGAGGAAACTGAGGCTCAGAGAGGTCAGGTACTGTGCCCACACAATTAGCAAGCAAGCCCAATAGCATGGGTGAGTCTGGCTGGTGAGATGGCAGAGCCAAGCTGACCCCTGGCTACTATGTGACTCCTCCATCCTACAGAGAACACACATTCTTCTCAGATACTTCAGGGGATTAAAATTAAGATGTCCTTGGCTTCTGAAAGACCTCATTTACTTTCCCAAGTAGAAGTGACACAGGCTACATTCTCTAACCATGTGGCAAGAAAAATAGAAATCAACACAAACGTGTAATGTAACAAGAACAAGCTCGAAGTCTTGCATGGAAAGGAGGAGACATTCTTAGTCAATCCTTGGGCAAAAGGAATATGTAATACTGCGGGCTACTTAGAAAGTAATGATAATGAGAATAGTGCATGTTAAATGTGTGGCAGGAAGGTGAAATTGAATATACTGCTATAAACATCCTCTTTCTTACACAGGGAAAACAGCAACAACAAAAAGAACTACCAACCAACCAACCACAACAGCAAAAAACACAAAACCTCTGCTACAGCTGAGAAAAACGGAGACTATGAATACAACACTCAGTAAACAAAGTCAGGGGACATAAACAGCCAAACAAAGGATATTGAACATTATCATAGCGTATTATATAAATTCTGCTGCCAAATTTAAAAGAAATTATGAAACAAAATTTTATACTAAAAGAAAAGATATCATTGAAATCAGAGTAATATGCTTGAATAGACTAGTAATCATGGAAGAAAAAAAAAGAAAGAAAAGAAAAACCACTGAAAAGAAGGAAATAAAATGAGGTAAATTTATTTGCAAATCACATTGCTTTTTGCTTGATGGCCAAGAATTAGTTGGCAATGGAAGCACTATTGTAGAAGGTTCAATGAATACCAAAAAATGCCAGTCTTGGAATTTGCTAACAAAGAACAGTTAGAAAATACAATGAAGTGGGAAAAAGACCCATTTGTAGCAGCAACACAAAGGGCCAGAAAACATCCCAATGAAATATCTAGGAATAAAATTAACGAAAAATGAATATCACTTAAATTAAAATCATTCCACCTTCCCAAAAGTTACAAAAGATAAATGAATGATGAGACAGACTCTGTTCATTCCTGCATGGGTAGAAGTGTTAATATAAAGATGTGAATTCTCCCTAATTTAATCTACATTTTATGAAATTTCAGTCAAATTCTCAATGCGATTTTTTTCACTTGATAAAATATTTCTAAATTTTATTTGGAAACAAAAATAAGCATGAATAGTCAATAAAATGAATTCAAAACAAAGAATGACCATGGGGACTGATCAGATGATCTATTTAAAATTGTTATGACATTAAACACTATGATAGTATTGGTAATAGTGTTACAATAACTAAAAGTGATACAAGAATAAACAGACACTGGAGGAAAAGCCTAGGAACACACCCTTCACTTCATAAAAATTTAATATATGTAAATCTGGCATTTGAAAATTCTACTAGGACAACTGATTAACTATATAACTGGTTAGATTCTCTGTATCAAATAATAAATCAAAATAAATTCCAAGGGTATTAAGGCAGAACAATGAAACTAAAAAGAGGCAAAAGAAAACACAGAGGAATATTTATTTGATCAGCATAAAAGCAAAGGAGAAAACTATAAAAGGAAACATTGATAGATTTGATATCATGGGAAATTTACATTTTCTGACATTAAAACACCCTGAAGAAAATTAAATGGCAAATGATAAACTGGAGGGGAAGGCTTTTTATAGCATATCATCTAGACAAAAGGGTTTATCATATATAATATACACTGCTTATAATAATATGGAGCTCTACTCGATAAAGAAGAAAAACAAGTGTTAATGGAAAAATCGACACAAATTTGCAAACGGAAAATGCATGGGCCAATAAACGCGTTATAAAAAGGTTACCGCCTAACCAGTAATAAAAAAGGTGAATTAGAAAATGAGATACTTTTTCTGCTTTTCAAACTGATGATGCTTTGGGTGTTTTAATTACCTGGTTTTGTGCGAATAAAATACACCCTCTTATTCACTGTTGGTGAACAAGGTAGAAAGATCTTTCTACAGGGGTGTTTGACCATCTGTGCAAAACGCCATGATGATCTCTCATATCCTTTGAGTTGGTCATTCTGCTTCTGAATACGCTAAGGTAGCAGTCAGAGACATGAATAAAGAGATATGTATAATACCTTGAATTACTCTTAATAAGAGTAAAATATAGACAAGATCTAAAGGGAATCTCAAGGGAATTCATACTTATGTATGAATACTTAAATAACTGCATGAAAGACTAGCAAGCGGTCTTTAAAAATCCTGTTATGAAAGAAAATGACAGAGAAAAGTTCACAGTTAAAACATGTCTATTGTTTTATTCAATAAAATATGTAAAAGATTAAGTCTAAGTAGATAGAGTGGAAGGAAATACAGTACATCTTATCAGTGGTTCTTTCTGGGTGGTTTTAATTTAAATTCTCTGATTACTTCGTTTTGCCCTTAAATTTTCTACAGTGAAAATGAAACAAACTTAAAACTGGAAAAGAAGGGCCAGGCCTGCGCTCAAGCCATGGGAGGAGGCTGAAGGCCCTGAGCTCCCCTCTGTGGGTGGATTCTCAGGGACATGCCACACCTTGACAGATGCAAAGCCCTGAGGGTCCACCTGTGCCCCCACAGCTGGCCTGTGGTGCCTGCCCCCAGCCCGCCACCATCCCCTGCTGGCCCTACCCTGTGTACCTGTGTGGGAGCCCGAGAGGGAGCTGAGGAGCCGAGAGTGCTGGCTGTGACCGTCATGCACCTCCACCACGTCGTTGAGGGCGGTGTGGAAGAAGGCGAACTGGCCAAACACCACTGTGGAGGAGACAGGGTGTGGAGATCTCAGTGTGCAGAGGGTGAGGCATGCTGGGCACAGAGAGGGGTACTGAGGACAGCACCCAAGGTCTGGCTGTTGGGGATGGCACTGAGCTAAGTGTATTCCTTCTGAGAATGCAGCTGCCGCAATTAATCGAGACCTTAACAGGGCTTTCAGCAATACCCCCATTGTCCACGTGATCTCAGGACCCCAGAGTCTCTACCTTTTCTTTGAAGCTGACCAGGGCAGCCCCTGGATACCTGATGTTCCACGGTTAATGGGACTGAGGGTGGGGAGTAGCTGCCTGCTCCCGGGAGGGAGCAGCTATCTATGGAGCAGGCAATATCTCTATCTCATTTGGCCCAAGACAGAGCATAACATGTATTAAGCACCTGTTGGATGTCAGAGACTACACTCGCTATGTGCACCATCTTTGTGACTTCTCCAGAGATTTTCCAAATTTTGTAGGCAAAGAAATGGAGGCTCAGAGGTTAAAAGAGTTCCCCAGCTATTTTGAGGAAGGGGTCTGAAATGCCTCCCAGTCATAGGCATTATCTGCCACTCGATGGGTAAGGCTGTCAGCGGTTAATCGTAGAAGGCTTCCTCAGCCCTTTCCTCTCTGCTGGGCACTGCGGGAGGGACAGGGGTCACTCCTGAGCCATGGTGGGCCAGGCTTCCATTCAGCTATCTGCCAGACCTGGGTTCATTCTGTCCACTCCTGTGTCCCAGCTGGCCTGGTGTGCTGAGGGCAAAAACCAGGGTAGATCCTTCTCCACTTTGGCTCAGAGCCTTAATTACATAGGAGATAGGCTGTCCGTGTGTGTGCATGTTTCATGCATTGTATGTGCAAGTGTGTTGTACATGTATGTTGTCTGTGTTGTATGTGTGTCGAGGCAGAGGGACAGATTCAGGCCATGGAGCTGAGGGCATGATAACCAAGCGTTTGTAATGCTGAGTGAGGCAGCAACTGGAGTGAGATCCTTAGCAAGGAGCAGGAGGAAGAGAATATTCTGTAGCCTGAAAATGGACACTGCTGGTGGGCTGGTGGCAGAGGCGTCTCCTTGCAGTGGTGGACAGGATAGGCAGGTTCCTGCTATCACAGAGTGTGCATTCTAGTGGGACAGCCCCTCTATCCCCCACAAATAGTTAAGCAACTAGATAAACAAGATCATTTCAGAGCGTGTTAAGTTTTGGGGTGATGGGACAGAAGGACAGGATGAGGCAGGTCACTTTAGATAGGGGATCACAGGAAGATCTCTCAGATGATGTCAGAGCTGATACCTGAGCTGGAGACAAGTGGTCCAGACCAGACCCCTAATCTAGGCTCAGAGTTGGCATCACCGGCAAAGAGAAGACACTTGGAGCAGATCACTGTCCCTCCAGAGCAGTGCCTGCAGCTCACTGTCACTGACCAGCCTCAGGGCTGGCTGTGTGCAGAGGTGTGAGCTCCTTGTCACTGGAGGAATGCAAGCATGAACTTCGTGTCTGCCTATCAAGGATGCCTCTGAGTAGCAGATGGGATTGGACAACCTGTCACTTTCCTGTGATTGGACTTTCCTGTGATCCTGCAGGTCTCAAGCTCTTGCCACCTAAGCATGTTGGGCGGTGAAGGTCCTGGGGCAGGAGCAAATGCACAGGGGTCTGGAGCCCTGGGTCAAGATGAGACTTGAGTTTAAATAGGCAGGGACATGTCTCTCTTGTTGCAGTGGCCCCAGGACTCAGCAGAATGCACGACCCCAAGAGGTGCTTACTACATGTTTTCTGAGTGACTCCAGCATCAGGCCCTGTCCTGGGCTTATCCCACCCTTCCTTTTGGAATTTGCAGCCAGCTCCTTGCAGGCTGTCCCAGCCCTCTTCTAGATGGCCAGGGCATATTGTCACCCTTGACTGTACTCAATATCAACCTGTTTGGAAAGAGTTGTTAGTCCTCCTACAGAGAGGACATCCAGGGAGAAAGCAGCCAGGCTGGGCACCTGGTTGCCCTTTAGGGTCCTCTTGAATGCTTTAGGGCTGGCAGGACTCTTGGATGTCACCACTGCCAAGCAGGTGATGAACCTGGCTCCTCCTGTCTGGATCTCTTGGGGTCTGGAGGTTTTCTTGTGTTCTCAAGGTGGTGGCTACTCCCCCCATTTTCCTTCTTCCTCCTATCTATAGCTCTGCTCCAGGTGGTTTCTCAGATGGGACATGGATGGCGTGGCTCCTGTGTCCCTCCACCTGCACTTTCAAGCCCAGCTCCACCTTCCCCTCCCCTCCTTCCTGCTGCTGGCCCCTGCCCCTCCATTCAGTCACAGTTGTGCTGGGGAACCTTCAGGACCCCTGGCCTCTGTCCTGGGCAGCTCCGCATCAACCCCAGGCCCTTGCTTCCGGCTGCAGGAACAGCTCCCATAGAGTGTTTTGGAGCAGCAGCACTGGGTGTCCTGCTGAGACGCTGGACGCTGCTCTGCTCTGCCCGTACCCACTAGGGAGTGGATCACTAGGAGGAGCCCTCAGAGTTGCCCATTTTGGAATAAGAGGGAAGAATCATGAAACATAGGAACAAAATAAGCCATACCGTAGTCCTTGGGCACGGTGACAAAATACAAGCAGATCTGTCCGCTGGTGTAGTTCTGGGGATAGTTGGGAGACAAGACCACTCCATCCGAACCCACATACTGTCCCCCACAGGGAGCTGAAAGAGAAACCAGGTAGGGGGCCAGGTGACCCTGTGGGCTTCTCATTAACTGTCCATCCTCCCTCTTCCTCCTAGAGAGGCTCTGGCCATGGTGGGGCTGCCCTGAGTGGGCAACCATGAACATGGAGAAGGGGAGCCCCCAGGATACTACCCTGCTCTGCCCAAGGATGCCCATTCCTGACCTGGTCTGAAACCCACCCCAGTGCAATGGAGGACCTCTTGGACACACATCAGCCCTTGCCCTCTATTAACAGTGGTGCTGGTTTCTGAAGGCACAGCCGTGGGGGCAGGTCAGGGGCCTCTCCTGCTCACTCATGGGGCCTAGAAAGGAGTGTTCTGCTTTCCCATGGCAGATGTGCTTCTGGGCAGCTGGTGTCTCATGAGGAGGAGGCTGATGTTTGTTTCCTCAGACTAACCCACTGGGAGTGGCCACCTTCTGTTTCCATCCCTGGTGCCAATTTCTACAAGAGAAGGGCCACTCTTGCTCAAATGGGTAGGAGGGAGGCTGTACTTTTCTATCTTTTGGGGATTGAACACAGGTGCACTTAATCACTGAGCCACATCCCCAGCCCTTTTTAATATTTTGTTTAGATACAGGGTCTTGCTGAATTGCTTAGGGCCTTGCTGAGTTGCCGAGGCTGGCTTTGAACTTGGGATCCTCCTGCCTCATCCTCCTGAGTCATGGGATTATTGGGTGGGCCACCACACCCAGCTGAGGTTGTATTCTTCAACTTGGGTGGTCCCATACTCTTGAGGTTCTGACACTCATTCCCACCCCTGTTAGGACCCCAAAGCTGACCCAGGTCCACCTGGAGGTGGCCCACTCCGTGACTTTACTACACATAGCAGAGCCCTTAGTGATTCCCCCAGGCTCAGGAGCAAGCCCAGAGCACCTTAGACTCCCTTCCCCCAGGGTGTGCTCTCTGGGTGGCATGTCAGCAGGCGAATGTTGAGGACATGAGCAACCATCTGAATGGACAGATAAATCACTATGTGATCTGAGGGAGATGATGCATTGAAAGGGACTGGCGCACCTGGTGGATTATAAGCCGCCCCCAGTCACAGTATATCCATGTTTGCCAGCCCTGCTTGCAGGAGGTAACTTTGAGCACTGTGTCCCCTCCCGCTTCCCCCAGCCAAGAGTGTGCCTGCGGATCCTCAGAGCCCCTGCCTGGGGCTCCCACCACCTGTGCAGACAGGCCGGGGATTGTTCCACACAGGTTTCCCATCCGGCCCCAGGACGCAGCTCAGGGTGGAGGAGCCCTCCACCTCGTAGCCCCCATGGCAGTAGTAGGTGATGGAAGAGCCCAGTTTCAGGTCAGACCCCACTCGCGTGCCATTCTTGATGGAACCTGGGTCAAAGCATGACTCTCGCGGGTTTTCTAGAAAAACAGACAAACACATACACACGGAGAGGGCTCATTAATGGCCTGCTTCTATCAGGAGCACATGGAGATTGAGGATTGCTGGTTCTGTTCCCTTCAGGTCTAGAAACTTCTCTACATTTGGTTAGAAATCTAAGTCTAGAAATCACTGAAGTGTGAAGCTTCCCACATCCTTGCCATGGCCACAGAGGAAGGGGAGGGAGCTATACCTCCGAGGCCCTCTCTCATCCCCTTCCTTCCTTACTCCTCCAAGGGGAGCAGGCGCTGCTGGGAACCAGTGTCCCCAGCCCACATCATGGTGCCGTGCAGGTCGCTGTGGTAAATGTCAGTGCCCAGGCCCAGCCCAGCCCTCTGCTCCTCTCTGACCCCGCACCCTCACCAGGGCAGCTCTCCTCAGCTTTTTGCCTCCAGCTGAGAAGCAGGTGACAGTATACTTTTGGAGACCACTTTTTCTCTTCCTCTGATCTTCTGCCTTCTCTGTTCTGCTGGCTGGGGTGATGGGGGTGGAGCTGGTATCTGCTCTCCAGGCCCAGTCACCGTCACCTATGGCAGGCACCTCTGAAGGCTTGGGTACCAATACCTAGACTCATGGAGGAGGTGGGGAATCCCACTCTCACCTCTGGGTTGGGTTCCTTCAACTTCTGGGATAACTGAAAGTCTCAAACATAGTTTTCCAGGGTTTTGCAATCAATATGGAGTGCTCACCAATTTATTAAAACAGTAGCATTTTTCTATGTGGTCATAGATCCTTCCATGTATCCTCAGGCAGGCATACAATGGATGTGCCTGACAGTCATCTACTCTTGTAGATGTCCCTCTGCACTGGATTCCATGTTGCCTGAGGACTCGGATTGCTAGCCAGGTCCTGATCCCTGGAGGACTCTACAGACTCCCTTACTTCAGCTAGAAATTCCAAACAGCTCCTGGGAGCTGCTGTTAGTTTCCATCCATCACTGACTTTCCTTAGTCCTCTTTGTTCCCAAAGCACTGATGGTCAAGAGACCTGCTAGCAGGGCTGGGCATTAGAGGGTCACAGCTGAAGCCACTTGGTACCAGGGACATACAACTGTGTATCAGACCTTGCTGAGAGTCCTGGTGGTTCTCTAGAGATGGGGCTCACAAAGAGGTGCTGACAGCCCTTGCGGGAGGACCCTGACATTCAAAGAGTGGAGCTAAGGAGGAAAGAGCCAGAATATACAGGATCAGAGTTCAGAGGCCAATAGTTCAGGAGGAATTTTCTGAGGGCCATCCCTGGTCACCCGGGTACCTTTTAGGCTAGCAACACAGTGAGCAGTTGCTGCTTGAGGTTGTTATTTAGCTGCCACTCAAGCTGTTGATTGATGGGAGAGGACCTTGACAATCTACAATCCTGTCACATCCAGTTGCTCTTGCATGTGAGCCCCCCTGGCACACTGCTCTTCAAGGCTTTGCCAGCAGCTGAGCATGGAGCAGTGCCAGGTATACTACTGCACTGAGTGGGCCCAGAAAGCACTCACCTAGGAAAGAGCCCCTCAGTGTTTCCCTATGTGCCCTGCGGTGCGCCAATCTGACCCCTGCATTTAACCTGCCTTCTCCAAAACCTTGTGACTCAGGCTAGAACACAATGGCCAACAGGTGACCCATACCATGTGTCAGGCACTGGAATACAATAATGGATAAAACTGAAGAACTGTCCCCCATCACAGAGATAGGGTACAATGTCATCATGTCTTACTCATGCATTCTCTTCATAAATTCAAAGTGGGTCAAATCTTATTTGAGTTCAGAGAAATCAAGTAATTTGGAGCCAAGTTCACCCAGCTCATGCAAAGTGGAATTAACTGACACCCAAAGTCTATTTCCCCTCTTCATCCTTGAATAATGGAATCCAGATTTGATCCAGAGCTCAAGGTGCCAGCCAAGTTCTACATTTCCCAGCCTCCTAGGCAGCTAGGTCTGGCCTGAGAGATGTAAACACGTCAGATCTGGCCTGCTGAAGTCAGTCCAATGGCCAGACACCCATCTCACTCAGAGCAGAAGACCATCCTCCAGGCCTGAGCTTACTCCACGCACACCAGCCTCTGCATACAGAGCATTCCTCCATCTGCCTGACTCCCTCCCTTGCCTCTTTCCAGACTTAACTCAAAACATGTTCTTGGTGCCATTCTTCCTGAGCAGCTATTTAAAAAATTGCAATATTCCTTTCCCTGGGCTCATCTTCACCCTATTCTGCTGTGCTTCTCTCCACTGTGATTAGTATTCTCTCATCTACTAATTTTTCTATCTTCCACATGAGAATTTCTAACTCCCTTCCGGGGGACAGTTTTTCAGTTTTGTTCATTGCTGTATTCCAGTGCCTGGGACATGGTAGGCACTCAATAAATACCTTTAAGTGGTAATATGAAACTTCTAGAAAGGCTGATTAAGGAAAGATGAATCAGCTGAGGGAATGCTTATTGGCCATTCTGTCTATCTTTCCTTCCTCCTTCCTGCAATCTAGAACTCGGTCATAATGGCTGGAACCCTAGTTGCCATCTTCGATTCTGATAACCTTGAGGACAGGATCCATGGACCAGTGCAGTGGAGCAGGAAGACAAAAGGTGGCTGGGGTGATCAGCCCTGCATGCCAACCTCTGGATTGCTTTCACTGGAAGGACAATGAAGCAATTGCATTCCTCCTGTTTAAGCAACTGCATTCTCAGATAACTGTTGCACTGCATTGTTCCCCAGCTGGGTACAACTGTCCTAGGACTCTACGCATGTCAGAATGTCCTTTTGGAACAAACTGTGTAGCAAACTCCTATTCATTTCAATGCCACCCTCTCTCCCTGGCACAATCTGCTTTTCTTTCCCCGATTATAGCATGCATCATACTGTCTTGGTAGGCTGGGTAAGTGTGTTTCTTTCCAGTGGGTTTTAACCTCCTGGAGGGCAGGGATAATCATCTAGTCCTCTCATAACCCAGCAATAAGCACAGAACTTGGCACCAGGGATGGCCATATTTGGCACATACCACAGGTTTAATAAATGGCTGCTGGATTGTTTGGCTGAACATTTTGGAGCTTGGAAAATCAACAACCACATCAATGATTCCAACTCCAGACTCTATTGTATATTTACTCACATTTCAGAGTAAGATGGGCTCATCATTCCAAGCATTATCACATTAATAATAATGAGGAGGATAATGACAATGATCGTCCCTTACATAGGAGTATCACCTATAATTTTGAAAACATTTTGCAATTTGTTATCTCATTTCTATTTCACAATACCCTCTGCAGGCGGCAGGGCCAGGTAGGCTCATGTTCAGGATACAGATGAGGAATGTGATGATCAGAGAAGCTAAATGAATTTTCCAAGCCACTCAGCTATTAAGAGAGAGAATTAAGACCAAAATCAGGTCTTCAGTCAGCCAAACCAGAGCTCGGCTGTGAATGATAAAACTGAATGACTAAAACATCATGATGATAATAATAAATAAAACTCAGGCCTCCCAAAATGGGAAAATGAAAAGAACCAGCTTCTCTCTGGTCCTAACAGATGAGGTTCACTTCCAAATTTTGTCATATCGAAAAACTGAAAATAACAATCCAAACGTTCAACCAGCAAGGAACTGGTTTAAAAGGTTGGATGAGAGCCATCCACTGAAATACACATAACCTTTTAAAAGGATAGCACAGGCCTTTGAAAATGAATGTGGGAAGATGCCCAAGTTCTATTGGTGGGCAAAAATAAATCAGATTGCAGACTAGTACATATGGTGTGATCACATTCATATAGAATAAGGATTGGCAAACTACAGCCCACAGTTTGCTGGCTGTCTGTATTTGTAAATAAAGTTTTATTGGAACACAGTCACACCCATTTTTTACATTCTGTCTGTGGCTGCTTCCATGATTCAACAGCAGAGGCAAGCCATGGCAACAGAGGCCATATGGAACAAAGCATTTACTTCCTGGCCTTTGCAGAAAATGTTTGCCAACCCCTGGGATAGAATTTACATTATTTTATACTTATATAACGTGTTTGTAATGAGGCGACAAACCACTAACTATGGTACTTTAGGAGCTGCGGGAAGGTAAGGGGAATACTAAGATTTTAGAGTACATCTTATATCTTCCATGTGGTTTGAATTCTTCCAACAAACATTTTACTTTTACAATAGTCAAAGAAAGAGGAAGAGATTTCCCTTTGAATTCATAAAGGAAGAGCCATGGTGGTGTTGGGTGGGGGTGGGGTAGGAGCAGGTGTGGTAGTCTGGCCATGACTCCCAGGCCCACAGTGTTACTTCGAAGGGAAATAGATGCATACTAGCACTTTTCTGGTAGAAGTTGATTTATCTGGGCTTTTCCTGAGTTGTTGCAGATTCTCTCCCACATGCTTCAAACCCTTCCCTCTGAACCCCACCCCATTCCTGCACAGAGGGCTTCTGCTAGACCTTCAATGCCCTTTCTTAATGGCCACTGCTCAGCAAGTCCAGTTGCCACTCTGAATGGGTCTGAATGGGTTCCCTGTTTCTCTTTCTCAGAGTAGCCTTTTCTTCCCTAACTTCTTATACTTCTTTATTTCTGGTTTGTCTACTTATTATCGTCTGTTTTTCTCACTCACCTTTGAGTGAGACTGGGGCAGGGACCATGGACATTTTGCTGCCTGCCAAATCCTCAACATCCAGCAGAGGGCATGGCACTAAGAAGGAGCCCAGGAAGTGCTTGTTGAATGAACAAATGGCCTCATACATGTGGGTGGATGTTCTAGCCCCTCCCTGTCTTACAGGAGGCCACCACACATGCTGGAAGAGGAAAATAAAGGTCCTTCCACCCACCCTTTCTAATGACCTACTGGCCAGGAGAAAGACAGCAAGCCTCCCTGGAACTCATGGTTGGTGATTGAATCCACAAGACAACATGGCCCACGTTGACCCTTTGCTTCCTCCAGCCACCCAGGAGTGTGGACTCCAGTGAGAAGTGCCGCAGAGTTCTGGTTCAGTAGACAGATAACTTGACTGCATTCTGAATGTCCTCCTGGCAGGTTGGCCCAGAGATGACTAGGAAACACAGTCACCTAAGACCCACCTAAAACTCTTTGCCTTAGAATTGGGTGGGCCTTCAACATCATATCTGCAGGAGAAGTGTCTGTCAGTCTGGTTGTCACTAGGATGTGAACTTCACGGAGGCAGGGCTTTGGTTCCCTGCTCTGTTCTCAGCTCCTGCATCAGTGTCTGACACACAGTAGGTGCTCAACTAATATCTATAGTACAAACCAATAAAAATGCCTGATCTGCTCTCACTTCTGATACAGAAGCTGAATAGCGTGATCCTTCCTCTGTGGACACTTGAATTAAGTCTGGTCCCTTTGACAGAGTTGTGGGGACTTAGAACTGGAATGTAAACTGGGAATTGATTCCAAGTTGAGAGGAGCCATGCCTGCCCTGGGAGGGTGAAAAAGCAAGGAAAGACAGCCTGCAGAGAACAGAAAGCAGCCACCTGGGGAAAGAGGACTCCGAGGTAAGGCTGTCCCCTGTGCACTTCAGTGGTTGCTAATGCTTGGCTTGGATTCAAGGATGTCACAGACAGTGGCTGCAGGTATCATGTTTGTACAACTATCTTAATGTCCTTGGCCACTGGGTGTGGGTTTCACAAAGGGTGTGGTTTGTCAAAGTTTATGTAATAGAAGGCCTGGGAGCAGGCAAGTTGAGGGTCCTGATGAGAATGTGAATATGGGAAGAGAGCAAGAAAAATGATCCTGAAGACCCAGCAGTGGGGTTGGCAGTGAGTGGAGTGATAAAGGTCCTAGGAGAGTCTACGTCCTGCCTTAAGCTAGAATTCCAGAACATCCGACATATCTGTCTCAATACCGGCATGTGATGTAGGGCTGGGGTACAGGATGTTCGCTGCATGGCAGATGCCTGGGGAGGACAGCAACAGATCCACTCCCCAGGTCAGCCCTGCGAGGCCAGAGGACTGTAGGCAAACAGTTTCCATGGCATGCAACAAGTGTCTTCTAGAACTGTGCTTGACAGAGAGCAGACAGCTGACAGCTATAGGGATTTCCAGGAGTTGATGGATACGAAGAACCCGGGGCAGCACTGGCGGTCGGTAAACGCTGAGTTAGCTATTATCATGATTAGCATTATTTGTGAACTCATAAGAGATATTCCCAGGGATTGCCAGGAAGATTTAATTAAGGGACATTAGAAGAGGCTGAGGCTCTACATTATGCAAGTGGGAAACATGAGCCAGAAACTTTTTAATTTTAACTGGTAATATGACCCCATTTGTACACACAGGCTGATGAGGTCCAAGTGAACTTGGATTATGATAACAACAACAAAATCTATCATCTCTAGAGTAGCCACAGAGTGTTTTGCACATTCTGGGCATTACTCATCTCTCTCTCTATCTATATATCTTTCTGTATGTATGTATGTGTAAAATATCTTTTAATCCTAATCTTCTGCAACATAATTTTCATTACCCCTACTTTGAAGATGATGTTCCAGGAGATAATAACTTGCCAAGCACACAAATCAAGCAAGAAATGGAGCTAGGGTTTGGATAATGGGGTCTGGGATAATTAAGGAAGAAAGAAAGGTCAAAAAGAGAATAATGGAGTAGAAAAAAGTGAGTGCCCAAGAGCCTGGAACTTACTCACCATTATTAATAATAGGAGAACATTACAAAATGCTTGATGGCTGCCAGCAGTTACCAAGGACGTCAGTGCATGGACTCATTGATCTCTACAATAATTTCTATGAGGCAGGAATTTTCCAGAGATAGAGGTTTTGAGAAGTTAAATAACTTGCATATGGTCCCGCAATCAGCGAGTAGTGAGCAAGAATTTTTGATCGGTTATTCTGACAGACACACAGTCTGTGTTCTTGGCTAGGCAGGGACCACTGCCTATTTCTGCAAGGAAATTTTTATTGACATGTGGCCAAGCCTATTCCTTTATGTTTTGTGTTATGCTATGATGGTTGTCATAAGCAAACCTAAAATATTTACTATCCCTAAGAAAAATTGTTGCCTCTTGCTTTTGACTCCCTCCACCATTAAGTCTGCATTAATTAATTCAAAGGGGTAATGGGAGTCAGAGAAGGGGAAAGCTGGTAGGACGAGCTCACACGTTCCAGGAGTGGGGAGCCTGGGATGCCACTCAGTGGTGGAGCCCTCCCTAGCATGCCCAAGGCTCTGAGTTTGATCCCTGGTACTGCAAGAAAAACAATAAGTGAATAAGCAAATAAACAAAAAAAGGAAAAATAAACATCATCAGGAAGTGGCATAAAGTGTCTAGTGTATAACAAAGTGCCAGGGTGTGGTCAAGAAGTGTCCTTGCGACAGAGAGTCAAGCACTGAGACTCTAGGATTAGATAGGCCGTCCATCTGGTCTTCTTGGTTTGGATATGGTTTGATCATGTCCCTCAAAGGGTGATGTGTTGCAGACTTGGCCTCTAGTGTGGTGACGCTGAGGTGGTGGAAATTTTTTTTTAGGTTGTTGATGAACCTTTATTTTTATATGTGGTGCTAAGAATGGAACCCAGTGCCTCATGCATGCCAGGCGAGCACTCTACCACTAAGTCACAACCCCAGCCCAGTGGTGGAACTTTTAAGAGATGGGGTCTAGTGGAGGGTGGTTAGGTTTCAGGTGGGGAGCGCTGCCTTTGGAAGGGATTAAAGTCAGTCTTGGGGAACCCCAGGTAGAGTGGGTTGTTACAAAGAATGAGCCAGGCCCCTCAATCTCTTTGACTTCCTATCTCATCGCATCATCTCTAGTGCTTGGGCTCCCGCCATTTTGGTGTCATTTACTGTGAGGCTCTCGCCAGAGGTTACAAAGATGGGCTGACGTGATCTTGGACTTTCAAACTGTGAGCTAAATAAACCTCTTTTCTTTGTAATGTACCAGCAGCAGTACCTCGTAGCAGCAGCAGATGGACTCAGACATAGTCACTGAAGTTACCCAGGCAGGTGGAGAGGACAATTGAGACTCCTACTGGAACCACCTCACTAAGGCAGAGGAGTGATCAGGAAGGTATTAGCTGATTGCTCTGGAGTGAGGCTAGGAGCCTGAGGTAGAGTGAGGAACAACCCTCACAGGAAAGGGGGAAAAGAGGAGCAATGACTTGGAAAAAGAAGAGGGATGCAAAAAAGAGTGCGGCTCCCCTTCTCCCTGGTCCTGGGTATTTGAGTGTGAAGGATTAAGCCATCTGGAGGGCCACAGAGAGGGCAGGTCCTCTGCAGGGGCAGCAGCACGGTCAGCATGAGCTCCCTGTGGGCCATGCTCTCCTCTCTGCACTGCACTGCTGCCCTCTGCCAGCCTGGCTGGCCCTGCCTTCAGGGCACCAGGACCCTTACCTGTGTAGTCAATCACAAAGCCAGCGTTGCTCACAGATGCGTCGCTGCGGAAGGCGAGGAAGAGGCTGTTGCTACTGCTTTCAATGCGGCCTGGGAGCTGGGAGCCATAGAAGCTTCCTATGAGAGGGCTGAGAGAGTCCCGTCCGTCGTAGATATGGAGGAAGTCATAGCCAGGCTCCAAGTTAAAGCTGAGGAACAAGAACATCCCACCCCCACCCACTAAGGTCAAATGAAGGGCTCATGCTGGGGCCTTGGACTCAAAGCAAGGATGGGGCCTCCCCAGGAGAAGCCCACCCTCCCACCAGTACCCAACCCCTGAAGACTGGCCAGGAGGGAGGGAGAAGATGGAGCCCCGTGACCTCACATCAGGCGAGAAGATGAAGGCAGGCTTGGGCAGAGGAGGCAATTCCAGAGTCAGTGTCCCCCAGTCTGGAGCTAGCTGACAACCTAGCACCCTCCCTACACACGAGGGAAATGAGTCTCCAATTCTAGGCACCAAGGGCCTGGCCCAGGAAGATCCAGAGCCCAGGCCTCTTACCTGACTCGCGTGCTTTGGTCATCATGCTATTCTGCATTTCCTTCATAAGAGCAAAGAGCTGCCAGGGAGCCATTCCCAGGCAGGAAGGGGCCTGCCCCTCAAAGGACCCTAACATCCTTCCTTTATCCTAAGCCAGTTCTCCAGTTCTTTTCAGAATCTGCTAACATCTGACCCTAGCACCTCAGCCGGGTGAGCCTCTCTTAGCTATCCTGACCCTAGGGTGGGGGAAAAATCGAAAAACTATCTTAGTTTAGCAAATTGGACATTAAAGCTCATGAATGCAATTTATCCCACCGGATTGGCTGGAGTGAAAATGATGGAAAATGCCCAGCGCTGGCAAGAAGCGGAGCCCCTGGGGCCCTCACACCCTGCTGGTGGGCACGTGCTGGTTCACCCACTTTGGGACGCAGTTGGGCTGTTATCTGTTCACTCTGAACACAGGCCTGCTCTGAGCTGCAGTGAGCCCACTCTGAAGCACACATCCAGCGAGAGCAATTGATGCCAATCAAGTGTGCAAAGATAAAAATAACAGAAAAGTAAATGAGTTCGCAGAAAACAGATTTTGGATGTAAATTCATTCACGCCCAGTCATGGGCCAAAAAACTCAAGATATGCCATTTGGCTGGACTGAGAATGAAATGGCCCATCTGCCCTTTAGCTAGGACTTATGGTAGAGTGTGAGGGGCCACAATGTCTCTGTGACAAAGAGGTAAGGCTGGTAGGGAGACAGGGTGGGGGTCTGGGAGGCAGACGTGGCCCCTACATGGCACCCTCTACACTGGTGCAGGCTTTGGGGTCCCCCACCAACCCTCTCACACTGGTGCTGGATGAAGTCACCCCACCAACTGCTAATATGGTCTTCCTGCCTCTGCAATTCAGTTTTCTCCCACCTGCTCTTTCAAAAGTCTCCTGGGAAGGTTCTGGAGTCGGGCATCACTACTTAGTTAATTGCCCTCTGTCTGTCCCTGCCTTCCTTCAATCATGGATTTCTTATCAGAGCGTCCTCAATATGCAGGCATTATGCCAGGTTCCCAGGACTGCAAGAGAAGTCAAATGCCACCCCTGCCTTCCCGGAGGGGATGGTGCTATAGGATGCAATGGAGTATAGGCAACGAGGCAGAGTACAGAATCCCCAGAAGGGTCCCAGAGGGGCTGGAAATCAAGCTTTCATGGAGATCTCGCTTGGGCTTGTCCTGGGAGATGAGAAGACCCTTGGTGATTGGATAAGGAGGGACTAGGAAGTGGCTGTGAAGGCAGAAGCAGAGGCAAGGTCACAAGGTCATGACAGAATCTGCAAGATCCTGGTAACTCCAGAAGTTCAATCTGACTGGGGTTCTGGACACAGAATGGATTGAAGAGACTTTCTGGATAGGGGGGCCAGGGCCAGATCATTTGGAATGAAGCTCAAAAGTTCAAACTTATTTATGACAAGAGTCATTAAAGAATTTTAAAATAAAGAATCGATTTCTTTTTAAATTGACATGTATATCAAGACCCAGAACATTTCCATCACCCCAGAAGGTTTCTAGGGCCCCTTCCCAGTCCATCTTCCCCACTCCAAGAAGCCCACACCATTCAACTCTTTTCACCATAGACTAGTTTTGATGACCCTAAAACTTCATGTAAGTTGAGTTTTATATTCTGGACTGTTTTTGTGTCTGGATTTCTGGGACCCATCCACACTGCTGTATGATCATTCTTTTTTTTTTTTCAAATGCTGAGCACTATCATGTAGGATGTTTAAGTGGAAAGTGGGTAGTTATTTCAGCATTTTTGAGTGACAGGTTCACTCTGACAGCTAAAGAAGAAATTGGCCTGGAAGGCAAGATGGTGCAGAGGAATCAATCAGGAGACCATGGCCATCATAGAGGTGGGAAATGACAAGGGGTCCAAACAAGACAGGAGCTGGTAGGATGCAGGAGAGGGACATAGATGGGGAGATTAAGGCAGTAGAGGTGGACACCTTGGTTGCTCATGGAAGAGGTAGTGAGGGTGGGCAAGGGGCCACTCACCAATGATCAGAAGAGCTTGTCTGGGAAGAAGTACTTGGTTATGTACATGTTTCATTTGAGATGCCCATGGGCACCAGGCCACAGACAGGGCTTTCCCACAGTGGGATATGGGCACCTTCAGGTGTAAGGAGGTCAGGGAAGCAGTGGGAAACAGTTCTTCCTTCCCAAGGAGGCTGGTGCCACAGTTGGGGGTGAGCTTGTTCTGGAAAGAGGTGTGGGTGTGAAGAGGTGGCTAAGGCAAAGGCAGGCAGAGGAACAGGGACAAGGAAAGGCAGTTGGGAAGTTGCAGAAGAGACCAGAGAAGCAGAGGAAAAGAACTTCACAAAACCAAGGGAAAACAGTGGTTGGGTGGTGGGAGTGGTCAAGACATGCATGGGGTAAGACATGGAAAGTTCCATTTTGTTTGACAACCAGGAGTTGGTTGGTGTCTTCTATCAAAGGAGGCTCCAGTGGTATGGTGGAGGCAAAGCCAGACTCCAGTGGACTGAGTGATCGGGAGTAAGGAAAAGTGGAGGCAGTTCTGCAAGATAGCCTGTGAAGGGAAGGAAAGATGGGGGCAGGAGCAGGTGGGAGGATGCTCCTCTGCCAGGGAGTGGGAAGGAAGGAGCTAGGAAGAAGCAAAGGAAGAAAATGCAGGAGGGCCAGGCACAGCACTCTGGCAAGGGCCTTCTTTCTGAATCATGCTGGTGATGTCATCAATAGTGATCGCAGGATCCTAGAGGAGAATATGTGTGGGACCACAGAGCACAAGCCTGGCAGGAAGGAGATACTTAACACATGCTAGCTCTCCTTTCTCTCCCTTTTGACTTGCTCAGTTCCCATGGTCCTGAGAACTCCGTCCACAGATCTGTGTATACTCACCTGGGGACCCAGGTCCTCAACCCCCTAGCTGCTCTGAACCCTCCGTCTCCCACCCGGGGGAAAGGTACATACATGTTAAATACCAGGGCGATGACGTAGTCTGGCGAGACGGTCACTTTCCAGTCACACTCCTTGCCTGGTGGGTAGGGCTCGGGGTAGTTTGGTGACAGGATGACTCCCGAGGGTCCTGTCAGGTCTCCCCCACAGGGAGCTGTGGAGAGAGGAGGAGGTGGAGGTGATGGTCACATGTTAGTGGGTATCAGATGGGCAAGGTAGAAAAGCGGCTGGGCTGACAGGCCCAAGTTAAAAGGTAGCTCGGGCAGAGAGGACAGTGGGATGGCAGTCTGACCTGGGAGTGATGGAGATGTTTTGGAGTAGACGCCAGCGGCAGCACATTGTGAATGCCCCAAATGACACTGAATTGTTCCCTTTAATATGGGCCCTTTTATGCCATGGGTATTTTACCTTTGTAAATTATTTTTAAAAACCCTATCTGCCTTTGCCACTTCCTGGTTGTGTGACGGAGCCTTTCAGGGCCTCCGTGTCCTTCCTTTTTGGTAAAGAGAGATCGTGTCTGCTCTGTGGGGTGGCTGGGAGGGTTCCCAGGGGGTCAGCTGCAGCATCTGGCACAGGGCAAATGGTCAATATGGCGCCACCACTGTCTTCCTGACTTATGAACTCTGCCGCATCCTTCCGCAGCCTCACGTCCAGATTCCAGGGGAGCGTCATGGGTAATTACTGCGAGTTCCAGGCACTCCATGTCAGAAGGAGCGGAAGCGTGGTCGCCTTTGCCTGCCAAGCGCTGGCCTCCTTTGCTGCCAGTGCTCTTGGCATCTGCTCGGGGCTGCTGACACCGTCCAACTTTCCAAAAGCCCTTTGCCAAGAGAGAGTGGGCGCCTCCCTCAGCTGGATAGAGGCACTGAAGATCCCCAGTGAGTCCCAGGTGGTCACCTTCCCTGAGATCGCAGGTCTCTTCGGCAGGTGCAGATGGGCAAGGTGACCAGGTGATCCAGCAAGCTCTCACCCTGGGACCTCTTGGACAACTTCCCCCAGATCCCAGGCCAGGTCCCCCCTAACTGGCTGGGGCTATTGCTGTGCTGTGGCAGGAGGTGGAGTGAAAGCTGGGAACTGAGTCGAGTCATGGGCAGGAGAAGATGGCCAGGACTCCATAGGAAGTCCCAGGGCACCGCTGAGGCTGGCAGTAGGTCAGCAGACAGTGAGCCACAGGAGTGCAGAGTGAGTATGGGGCGGGCGTTGGGCACTTGCACTTCACTCACTCTTCTCCACTGAGCCCCAGGGCACGGGGCCAGGTAGAGGGGCATGCTGAGGCCAGTATGGACTGGCCTCAGGACTAAAAAGCAGCACTGCAAGGCCCAGTCACAGAGGTGGCCCTGCTCCTGCCAGCCCAGAAAGAGTCAGACGTATCCAGGGAGAGCAGAAAACCTGCGTCCCATCAGAAGCACCAGCCACCATGGAGTCCTCCCTGGGGGCTCTATGAGGTCTCCCTTCTAGGCAAAGCTTACCACCTGGACCTCCCTTTGCCAGCTGGGGAGTTCTTCCCTCCAGTTTGTCAGAGATGAGGTGAGTGTGTGCTTCTGAAACCACCCCTGCTACTCTTAGTTGGTGAGGTTTTGGGCCTCACCCTGACCCAGCTCTCCTCCAGATGGGCCGCTGGCATCCGACAGCCAGGGACCCACTTCCCACTCAGGACCATGCATGGGCTCTGCCACACTCTGCCAGGTGTGCCCCATGGCCTGAGCTGCTCCTCCAACAGGCAGATATTGAGTTTAACAAACATGGGGATGCCCAGCTTGGAGAGGGTACCAGCTGCCAATCATCCCCGATAGCCCAGAAATGGGCAGGCTGTACTGAGGGGCAAGAGTTGCAAAAAAGGCACAGATTTGGATAACACATAGTCCTGGGTTCAAATTCTGACAGCTCACTAGCTGTATGGATTTGGGCAAGTTCTCCTCCCTCTCTGAGCCTCCATTTCCTCATCTCTAAAATAAAAGAATAATAATAATGAATTGTGACTCACACAGAGTTTACTAGGAACCAGGCAGCATGGCTCTGAGGACTTTACAGTATTATCTTGTTTAACCTTAAAAAAACCCTCTGAGATAGGTACTATTATTTCCCTTTTCTACAGGTAAGGAAACTAAGGCACAGGGAGGTTAAGCAATTTGTAGAAGGCCACACAGCTTGTTGCAGTGAAGCCAGACCTGAATCCAGGAATCAGAATCCAGAACCTGAGCTCTAAGCTTTGACTGCGATCATGTCTAGCTTAGCACCTATCACAGGAGGATGCTCAGAAAATATTTGTTTTCTTTCTTTGCTTCCCTCTTATAATGAAGGGCCATCAAGGCCAGCTAGACCCACTCATGGCAGACTGCCAAGAAGCTGGAAATAAGGGGCTTGTCACTGGGATTTCCAGTCTGTTTGTGAGAAGAGGCGAAGACATTTATTCTGTTGCCTGAGGAACACTTCCCAATGCTGCGTGTGGAACAAGCAATGAAAGCTGAATTAACCTCACGGCCTGCTTCCTGTCCATTACAGCTCCCAGTCGGCCCAGCAGTGCAATCCCCCCTCCCTGGGCAGCTCCACTCCTGCTTTTCTGCAAAATAAGTATCAGGAACCACAACCTTGTGCAAAGTGGAGTTTGGAAG
The DNA here is from genome assembly GCA_020662805.1 of Glaucomys volans. Taxonomy (NCBI): domain Eukaryota; kingdom Metazoa; phylum Chordata; class Mammalia; order Rodentia; family Sciuridae; genus Glaucomys; species Glaucomys volans. Next base: position 98,651 of record JAJEJO010050616.1, on the reverse strand, counting down.
GGGCCTTAGAGGTCATCTGAGATTCTCCTCAGCCTCACTAAGATTCCCTCCATCAGAGGAAAATTCTGGCTCAGGAAAGGGAAGTGAGCCCAGGAATTTGAAATAGGAAACACAGAAGAAAGGGAAGGAAGCAGGGAGGGAGGGAGGGACATTCTTATTCTTGAGATTAGGGTCAGCTGTGTTGTCATTCCACAAAGCCAGAAGGGAAATAGAGCTAATCTCACCGATGAGAGAACAGAGACTCAGAGAGTCAAAGCAATTTTCCCATGGCCACAGAGCCAAGAGCTAACCCAGATCTCTCTACCTCCTGTCCCGTGCTCTTTCCTACACATTATGGTAAGTAGCTAAGAACTGAGTCGGTTCTGGAACTCAGGTCTCCACCTCATGTCCCTGTACATTCACCACGCTCCTGCTCATATATCCGGTGATCCCTCTTCCCCCTGAGGAACAGGATTTGACTTCTCACTTCAAGTGCCAGCCTCAGAGCCACAACTGGCTGTGGCTAGGCTTCAGGTGCCTGCCACAGGGTGCACGTGGAAAGAGGCGCAGAGTATCCCCAGGGTGGGTGCTGCAGGGAAAGGTCTCAGGAAGCCCCCTGAACCTCTCTCCAGCAGGGGACCTGGCTCGGGAGGTGGGAAAATGAAAGGCTTTGCATTCAGACTGGGTTGGATGTGATGGCTGGTTCTGCCATGTCCTAGCTCTGTGATTTGAGGCAAGACATCCAGATTTGTTGACTTCAGTTTCCAGAACTGCTGATGAAAAAATGGTGCAGGCAAAAGTTCAATGACGTCATCTAAATAAACATTCAGCCCAGGGCTCACAGCTATGATCCAATGACCATGGTGCTCTTCTCTTACAGAGCCCACCTTGGACATGAGGGATAAATGCATTAATTATTTCACCCGAGAAAAAGAGTCACATGGAAGTGAGCACCTGGGGTGGCTGCTCCCACCTCTTTTCCTTTCCTGTCCTCCTCTTCCTCCAAGTTCCCTCTTCTTGCCCATCTCAAGTAGCAAGGGGGCAGGGTCGTTCAGGCCCCGCCCCTTACAAATCTCAGGACTTCTATTTCTTCATTTGCCAAATGGGAAGATTTTAAGACTGAGGATAGATCTCATGAACCCGAACCCAGGTAACCAACAATCCCCATGAGAGGAGAACAAGCACCTCTCCTTTGCCCCTGAGCCTGTGAGGCCCAGGTGCTTTAGCTAATTGAAGGGCCACTTCAGGATCTGCTGACCCTGCTACCGGAGGTGACCCCTGGTCCTTCTTCCAACCTAGACATCCAGGGCCAGATGGAACGGGACAGACCTTCCTGGCCTGGAAATCTTTGAGCATATCAGCAAGTGAAGAATTTGGGGTGTGTGTGTGCGTGCGCGTGCATGCAGAATGTCAGTATGTGCCAGTGAGTATATTGCACACACTTGTGCAAAGGAGGGCAACCTTTGGGCTTTCTGCAGCTTTCAGCTGTTCCAGTTCTCCTAGCCCTGAACTCAAGATGCAGCTGCCACTTGTGTGGAGGAATCTGGGGCACGCCACTGTGAGACCCAGGGGCGGGGTGCACTCGGCAGCGGCTCCATACCAATGCACGTTGGCGGGCTGGGCTGCCAGAAGAATCTGTTTTCTATCTTCACGCAGCTGATCTCTGCACTTCCTTGCAGTGCGTAGCCGGGGTCACACTGGAACACTGTGGAATCACCAGCTTCCCAACTGTTGCCACTCCGGCTCCCGTTCTGAGGGACCCCAGGGTCATTGCAGGATGTTGCTGTGGACACTGGGACAAGAAAACAGAAGAGGGAGTTGGTTGCTTCCATGTCTGCCAATCAGTGAAGCTCCCAGCTCATCACCCATGCTGACCACCTCCACCAGTGCCACTGCCGAGACCACTGTCATCAGCTGCAGCAACTCCAGGGCCACCATTCTCCCCCATTATGGTCACTGTATCCAGCTGTCACTCACACTGACATCACCACCACGGTCTTACCAACCCCTTCACCATTGCCATGACTATCTTGTCATGCGATTCTATGGGTAAAGCCTGATTGTACTGCTATGATTGTAGAATATAAGAACACAAGAATTGCTTCATAGACAAAGCTTGGCAACTCTGTATCACCTAACGAAGATGATCAGGAAGAGAGAGTGACAAGATAGTAAAGTACACATGCTATGCATTCAGTCATAGGGTTTGCAAAGGAGTTTGGAGGTGGCCTGCCAGAGTCTGAGCAGCGACTGTGAAGTTGAGGGGAGTTTACTGAAGTCTGATAAAACCATGCTCTCTCCTGCACACAGGCAAACAACTGAGGATCCAAAGACATAAACCACATGTAAAGAGAAATCAGATATTTAAGGCAACTGGCAGAGCAAAGTTCAAAGCCAAGACAAATAGATGGGGTGTATTCAATTTTTTTTTTTAATTGGGAATTTTGGAGACATGGGTGGTACATAGTTGAACCTAGAGCAGGTTTGAATGGAGGAATGAATGAATGCAAAAAAGAATGAATGTGTGAATGAATGAACAAATGTAGCATGAGAAAATGCCAGGGGAAATGGTGCAAAAGCCCAGAGAATTCTGAGAGAGTTGCAATGCCCCCAGCTGTCTCCACAGCCCAGAGCTGACGGCAGGGCCTGGTTTCCAGCATTTGTTTCCTCATATACCCCAGGAACAGAACCCCAGGGGCAAGAGGTTCTGGGGGTCATGGAATAAATCATGGTCATTTTGCTGGGAGGGTTAGTCTTTTTAAAATTTTTTGGTGCCAGGCCCGGTGGTGCACGCCTGTAATCCCAGCACTTAGGAGACTGAGACAGGAAAATCGTGAGTTCAAAGCCAGCCTCAGCAACTTAGCGAGGCCCTAAGCAACTCAGTGAGACCCTGTCTCTAAATAAAATACAAAATACGGCTGGGGATGTGGCTCAGTGGCTGAGTGCTCCTGGGTTCAATCCCCAGTACCAAAAAAAAAAAAAATAATAATAATAATTTTTGTTTAAAATTACTTTTATACTAAAGTAGAAGAATTAATTCTGGTGCAGAATGTAAAATTCATGTTAGATTTAGGCAAATGCATGAAGCCTCAAAGACATTTCTGAGGTTCTTCACCCTCTAGCCCTCCTGGATGCACTCATCCTCTTTTTCTACCAGGATGACTTGAGCAGAAAAGTCCCAGAAGAGACATTCTAGAGAAACTATTCAAAAATGTCACTAATTATAGGATCTGGGATTGTATGGACCAGTCTGGAGTAACAGGACCTGTACCTTGGACTCAATAATACCAATGGTAGCATTTGACAAATCTGGCTCTGTGCTTGTTTCTATAAATAAAGTTTTATTGGAACACAGGCATGCTCATTTGTTTACACGTTGTCTATGGCTGCTTTCATGCTGTGCTGGCAGAAAATAAATTGTTACAACAGAGACCATATGGCTCACAGAGCCGGAAGAGTATCTAGTCTTTGGCAGAAAATGTTTGCCAAACCCAGATATATAGTATCCCAGCTTAAGCGCTCCGTGTTTGAGATCACATTTTAAAACCGATCCTTTGCTTTTATCCAGTTTCAGTCGTTAACAGCATGGATGATGTGCTACCTCTATGCTCCAACAGCATTTGTAGAATCTTCCAGCAGAGCAAGCTCAGTGTTCCCTTCCTTTCTCCCTGCAGGACCCTTGCATTTCTGCTCCTGCCTGGAACAATCTTGCTGCAGATCTTCCAATGCCAACTCTATCATGCCCTTCAGTTTCCGGCTCTGGCATGGCCTCATTGGACAGGCCTCCTTGATCGCCCTCTTCAGGGCTCATCCGGGAATCCCCCTCCGTCAATTTTATCATATTATCCCATTTATTCACAGCACCACCCATAATAATCTTGCTAATTTATTTGTTTGCCTCTTTCTTGTATGTCACTTGGGTATCTCTATGAGAACAGAGACCTTGGCTCTTCAGTTTCCAACCGTTTCCCCAGGGCTTAGAGCAACACTCAGCACATAATAGTGCTCAGTAAATATTTGTTGAATAAATGAATGAATGAACAAATCATCAGCATTTGACACTTCCTGGATTTATTTACAAAGTCAAATAAGAATCAATCTTCTTCCTTCCCAATTAAAAACAGACTTAGCTTTCATCTCTGGCTTTACTGTGCACTGTACATATGTAAATGATTCCCTAGAAGGAAAATAGCTCACTGTTCTGACCATACTCGGAAAGATTATTTATCCAGGAGGCAATAGAATGCAAAGATTAAGAGCCTAGGCCTGGGAATCAGGCTCATGGGTTTTGATTCAGGTTTTGTTACTTATTAAGTAGATGATGCTGTATGAGACACCTCAGAACCACATCTGCAACATGGGCTAATCATGGGGCCCATACCTTAAGGTTTTTGTAAAAATAATTAAGAGACGATGGAGTGGAGAAGTTAGCATGGCGCCTCCTCAATAGAGGCTGCGATAGAGCTTCCTGCTCACCATTTTTTTGTTGTTATTCTCATTTTCCTTTAATACTCCTGATTTTGAGCTGCTTGGCAAAATCCCTGGGGGAAGGCTGGGTCCACGTGGTACAGACAGGATGTTAGATGTTACACAGTTATGTTTACTTAATAAAGCCAAGCCTGAGCTAATCGTCTCTGGCATTTCCGTACAATCCCCTGTCAAACACACACTATAAAGTTAACATGGGGTAAGCCATTCTCTCCTCCCCAGAGTAGTCCTGGTATTTGCTAAGCGATGACAGCAACAGGGAAGGTGACCTTTCCCACACCCTGGTTATGCCTGGAATACAGGGCCAGCTTGTCACTGCCTTTCTGGGGCCCAGGATGGGTAACTTTGACCACTCTTCTCTCCGCAGGCCTCAGCAACGCTCAGGGCAGCCATGAAACGTTAGAGAAAACCATCCATTCACATGTCATGCTTGCATGTGCCTACTGGCTCACTAAGCAGGGAGTAAGTGCCTGCTGCATACACGCACTGTGGGGTGTCTGGGAGGCATGGCATGTCCCTAAAACTAAGAGCATTCAGTGGGATGGCAAGTAGGTGAAGCACCGAGGGGAGGCAGAATGACAGGTATTGACACTGTGCTCAATGAAGGAAGCCCAGTGCTGGGTGCCACCCTGCGGCCATTTATTCTGGGTGGGAAGCAGTGGCATCTGAGATGAACCTTGAAGGATGAATTGGGCTTCTGTGTGCAGGGCCATGTGTGAGAAAGCAATCCCACAGGGGAGCGCCAGGGACTCTGTCCCACATGGCAACACGGAGGATGCAGTGGAGGCCACATAATGCAAATGTCTGGGGGAACCTGTCAGCATAATAATGGGTTTCTTCTTTGTTTTGGTTTTTGTTTTAAGCCATACCCATCAGCTCGGGCATCGCTGGAGAAAACACGTCTGCCTTCAATTATTCATAATGCTACTTTCCCCGGAGAGCGCCTGAGTCTCTCCAGCACTCTCCGCTCCCTGCCCTGGGACAGCCTTCCACCGCTTATCCCAGCACTCGCCAGCGTTTACTCCATGAAATGCTGGTCTCCTGAGACAGCCTCCCCAAAAGTCACTTGTAGTCAAATATGCTTGCACTGTGACCTACCGGGCACATTTTGGGTTTACGTGCATTAGCATACCAAACACGCTCGCAGGCCTCACATTGTGGAGAATCTCTCTAGGGTTGCCTCAGCCAGGCATATTCTTCATATTGCTTGACCATACAAACTTCTTTTTCTTGCAGTGCCAATTAATATTCCATGGAACTCTGAGAAGAGACCGGAAGTGCTCGGCTGGAAGCCTGCACGAGTGTTAGGCAGGCAAGTTAATAAGTACGGCTGTCCCTTAGTATGATCAGGGGTTGGTTCCAGGTGACCTCACAAGGACACCAAAATCTATGGATGCTCAAGTCTCTTACATAGCATAGCACTGTATTTGCATATGACCTTTACACATCTTCCCATATACCGTGAATCATCCCCAAATTACTCATAACACCTAATACAATGTGTTAGGTCAATAGTGGTTATGCTACACGGATAGCAAGAAAAAAGTATGTGCATGTTCAGTACAGAGGCTATTTCTTTCCAGATATTTTGTTCCACGGATGGTTGAATTCGTGGATGCAGAGGAACATGAAGGAACATGATCCTGGGGACCCTTACCTACTCCGCACACTGCTAAATGCTCATCTCCATAGAGAAGAAAAGATGCAGAAAAGAGCTAGAAGTGGGGTTTGCAATTCTGTTACAGCCTTGCTAGTGCCAGGCGCTGACAAACCGGCTGGGAGGGGACGTGGGGGGCAAGCCGTGGCACAGGTGCCACGCAGACTTGCTCTGGAATCACCATGGAAACCTCCCCTCCCCGACGCACACACAGTGGAGTAAAGAGATGGTAATGAGGACAGCTGTTGTATAATAAACGTAAGCGTCGGCGCGGGCAGAGTCACTTGTTCAGGGAGAGGAGTGATGGAAGAGGCACTTGAGAGGGGATGAGGAGATGAGGCCGTGCATTTCAGGGAGAGGTAGGGCCCGGCTCAGGAATTACCCAGCGTCGGGACTTGGGTGTTTGAGAATCGCCCACTCTGGGCCGCCCTTTGCCATGCGCCTCCATAACTGGCTCTTGTGGTATATAATTAATGGAATTTAGATGACATGTTTGGCTTCCGGTCCTTCCCAGGCCTGCACTAAATGAAGAGGCAGAGCGTGTGGGATTTTGTACCACTCCTCCGTGTGCCTGGCCTTCCAGCCCCCAGGGACCACCCTCCACTTCTGGACCTCCTGGTCCTGCTTCTGCATCATTTGTGGGTTCTTTGCACCTATGATGCCCTATTTCTCCTTTCCACATAATAGGGGTCCACAAGCCTCCCAAGTCCAACTCAGTGGCACCTTCCATGTCATAGGTGACCATTCTGTCCTTGAACACTTTCTTGAGTTACTTCTACTCATTTTTAGGGTCTGAGTTTGGACACCATCTTTTCTGGAACACCTTCCCTGAGACCCCGAGGTTACCGCCATAGCCCATATCTCTCCATCCACAGTTGATCAGTTTGTACGCAGTATCTACCAACCGGCCTGCTTTCCCCACCAGAGTAGGCTCCGCTATTTGAACGAGTGCCGTAAACCAGGAACACAGCAGATGCTCAAGAAATATCTTTTCATAGAAGGAAAGATGGAGGGAAGGCAGAATGGAGGAGGCTGGTGTCATGTGGCTGGACACATGGAGAGGGGCTGGTGGAGGGTGAGCACAGACCTGAGAACTGAATGGCAAAGCCTTGCTTGCTGGTGAAGAAGTCGGTGCTGAACTGCAGAACGACCGAGTTGAAGGTGCTGTGCAGGTCTTTGGGCAGGACTGAGCCACTCAGCTCCTTCAACAGAACCCCGCTCTCCACGGGCCCGTCCCAGATGCGCAGCACATCGTGGACCTCCTCTGTGTCAAACACCAGGAAGTGGAGCCTGGACAGAGAGAAGAGGCAGGTGGTCACACTGGGCTTGGCTCTTCCTTTCCAGGGACTTCTGGTCAGGGCGAGTCCCAAGCCCAGGAAGACTTGCAGGAAGCAGGAAGGCAGCATCTGGCAGCATCCCTATGCTTCCAACTGGCCACTCCTCCCACTGGGGCCACTAGCCAAGGGGACAGGAGTGGGGGGGACAGATTTTGTGCATCTCATTTATTGTGAGCTCTATGTTGCCATGGTCAGACCCATCTCTCCCCTCTATTCTACACAGCCCAGACCACGCTCCTGAGCCCATATAGGTTGGGGAGGGATCTGGATTGGAAAAGGACATAGGTTTAAAAAAAAAGATAGGGGATAGGGGTGCTATGGGGTCTCTGAGAAGCTGGCTCACCTGCAGCAGGAGCAGGGGTGAGCCTCCATCTAGGTTTCCCAGAGCAGAACTCTGGGGATATCAGCTACAGACAGGCTTGGCTTAGATAATCCCTGCAACCCTCAGCAGGCCAGACAGGGGCCCTCCAGGAATGGGGGCCTGTAAGGCATGCACGGAGCTCACAGACCAATGAAGCTCAGTAGGAACCGAATTCTTCCCAGACAAAATGGTTCTGGCAGCCAGCAATACCTTGGCTTCAAGCTTGTGTGCCTTTATTAGTCAATTTCTTTAAAATTCTGGAATAATTTTAGACTTACAGAAAGGTGGCAAAGATTATACAGAGAATTCCCACAGACCATTAACCCAGTTCTTCCACTGGAGACACCTTACATTTCCATGGTACATTTGCCACAACTAAGAAAGCTACACAGGTATGCTACTGAGAACTAAGCTCCAGAGCTGGTGTGGAGGTCACCGGTTTCCCTCTGATACTGTTTTCCTGTTCCAGGATCCAACTCACTTAAGTCTCCCTTTTAAAAAAATATCTTTTTAAATTATAAAAATGAGATACACCTAAGTCAGTAAAAGGCAATCAATACACAGATGCACTGAATTTCTAAAAAATCTCTTTCTCACACAATCAATCTCTTCTACAGAGTTTTTCACTTAATATTAAGCTTGGTACATATCCTTCCAGAAGTTTCTCAAAGAGCACCCTATATATATTGTTCCCCCCAAATGGGACCATAGCTTAAATAGTTTTTAAAGCAATTTTCGTTCTTCACTTAATATCATATTTTATATATATAAATATATATATTTATTTTTTCTACAGAAATTAACATTATATTTCACTATTCCCCATAAAACTGCAGGGAACTTTTTCATCTTTATATAACTTTGCACATTTATGTTAATGTTTCAGTTGAGTTCTAGAAATAGATTTTTTGGGGGGGTGTGTGTGGAAAGGTATCTATTTAACATTTTTTTATAAATACTGCTGAATTGCTAACTTATCCTCTCAAGTGATTGTATCAATTTATATTCCAACTAAACAGTATTAATTTTATTATTCTCTTTAAATTCCACTTTTCCAATATCAAATATTATGATGTTGCAAATATATTCTATATTAAAATGCTTCCACCTGTTACACCAAAATAGAATTTCACTGGTATTTAAATTTACATAATTTAGAATTTCACCTAACGTGGGAAATCTTTGCACATATGTATTGGGAACTTTAATCTCTTCCTATCCTTTATCTGTCTTAATTGGGTTATTGGTCTTTGAAAATTCTATGTATGCACTATGAGTTTTGTTTGTTATCTTTACATATTTTGATTTTTCTTTTATATGATATGTATTTCAATACAAATAATTTATAATTTATATCTGGTTCCTTTTTTCACCTTTGTGTTTGTGGTATTTATTGTGGGTAGATGTAATTTATTTTATGTAATAAAATATGTTCATCTTTTTCTTTAAGATACAGGGTGCTATGTTAAACCCAGGCAAACCTTCTTTCCTTTCAAAAATGATTAAAAACCAAAACCCTACTGTTTTTACAGAATTTGCATAGTTTCATTTTTTGTGATTGATAGGGTCATTATTTTTTGGACATTAACTTATCCCGATACCTATCTAGAGTCGCCTCCTTCACATATGGTCTATTAGAAGATCCAGTTCACTTCCTCCTCAGGAAGGAACTTAGCGTCAACTTCGTTTATTCTGTGTGCAGTTTCTTCCCCAGTTCAAGCATGATTTTTATCAGTGTGGGTCTTGTGTAAGATTCAGCTCCATGCTTAGGATCCCTGATCACTGGGAAGGGGCTTCTGAGTATCTATGACATGAAGACACTTGTAACTGAACTATCCAGGTTCCCCCATTGGTTTGAAATGTCCCCTTGGTCATGGGTCTGTTCCTGGCTCTTTGCTGGGTTCCAGTGCCCCTCCGTAGCCTCCATGGTGGTACTAGGGCCATAGCTCTCCAGCTCACTGTATTTCCATACCCTCATATTTTGATATTCTTACAGGGCATGTTTCCCCAAAATGTTAGCTTAATTCCTAATTTTACTCTCTCAGATAAATTTTACTGTTAGCAAGTTCCAAAAGAAAAAAAAATCCTGTTGAGACTTTGATTGGAATTGCATACATTTATTAATTCATGTGGAAAAGAATTGATACTGTTGTTAGTAATTTTCCCCCAGCCAGGAGCACTGTAAATATCTTTGGCAAAGTTTTATGGTTTTCTTTGTTATAATTGTCTTCTTAGCACACTTTTTGCTAAATTCATTCTTTGGCTGTCTACAAGTTCATAGTTTTAGATTCCATTGAATGAGATTTAATTTTTAGTTGCATTTTCTAATTATTTATTGTTGGATGTGTGTGTGTGTGTGTGTGTGTGTGTGTGTATCTTATTTTCAGTCATCAGTTAGTCCTAACAGGATTCAAGGGAATCCCTGGGATTTCCACGTGGATCCTTAGCGTGGATGGAGGTTCCTATACAACAGGTGCTGTATGAGGCTGGGCCCCACCTTGGATTGAAAGTGGGGAAGCACACTCACTGCTGTGCTCCGCTGCCCTCTTCCTCCTCTGCATTCTCCCTGTCACTAAATGCCCTGTGGAATCAGCAGCCAACCACAAGAGTGGACCAAGAACCCTGTGCTGTGGGACTAGACCTGCTCTCAGAAAGGAGATGTTGGCCTGGGCTGCATTTGTCAAGGAAGGAAGGAGGAAATGAAACTTGAAATTTGGGTGGCATAAAAGGGAGAGTGTTGGGATTTAATAAAATGAGACAAGAATGGAGGCAGAGAGGAGGTCAAGGCATCTGGGAAGAGGCAGCTCCATGCTTGAGTCCAAGTGGCCTCAGGATGTCAGAGGAATCAGGTTGGGTGGAGAGGGAAGGGAATGGTCTCAGAACAGGCCATGTGAGTTTGGACTTCATCCTCTGCAAGCTAGAGGCCATTCCAGAGGGAGTCTGAAGTCCGTGAGGGTGAACAATTGAACCAGGCTGGGAGTGAATTGATGACTAAATACAGGAACCCCAAGTAGTCCAGTCCAACAGGAAGTTTAGGAAAGCGAGAATATGGAGACTGCGTCGAAATGAAAGCAAGCATGTTTCTCTAACAACCATGATGTACAGGCCCTTCCCCATGATCTCATCCAGTCTGCAGGAGCATCTTTTGTAGGTAGCATCAGTACCATCTTTACAAATGAGAATTCTGAGGCTCAGAGAGGCTGAGTGACTTGCCCAAGGTCAAGGGCTGGTTAGAGAGAAAGTGGAATGAACACTACCTAATGATCATCCAAGTTGGACTTGGGGCTCTCTCCTGGAGGAAGAGACCATGGTGGAGAGCGAAGCATGGGGTGCAAAGGAGCTGTCAGTAATAAACCTCCTCCATGTGGATCATATACAAAGATTCAAGACCATGAATTTAAAATCTAGTTTGTTGCATTCGGCTTAATTAATCTACTAATCAGACACAATCAAAGGCTTAGTATTGATGAGACCAAGAAGAGGGGAGAGGAGGGAGCCAGGAGAACTTTGCCTGGAGAAACTATACACCTTGGCAACTAAAAGGACTGGGGTCAAGTTCCCAACCCTAGGTGCCATTATTTCAGAAGTTCCTGGAATTGGGTGATACCCCTGCATGCACAAAACCATTAAAAGATTATCAGCTGTGGCAAACATGGTGGGGGGAATGGAGCAGTGCTGCGAGAGAGGAATCACAGAAGGAGCAGCAGCCTGGGGAGAGCTCTCCAAGGAAGTGATGTTTAAGCAAGATGAAGGCTTAGAGGGAGCTGGCCCTAGGCAGAGCGGGCAGGGTTAGAGGTGAGAGGTGGCTTCTCCTGTATAAAGGACAGCATGTGCAAAGGCCCCAGAAGAGCAGCAGCCCCAGAGCATCTGAGCAACAAACAGGCCACCGAGGCAGTAGTGGGGCCAAGAGCAGCAGGCAGAGGCCAGGTCTGCCGGGACTTGGGCTGGGGAAGAAAATGGACTTTACTCTCTTGGCTAAGGGGAGTCATTGAAGGATTCTAAACTGAGGCCTGATGAGGTCTGATTTGTATTTCAGGATCACTCTTGCTGCAAAGGCGAGAATAGATTGACAGAAGGGGCTGAGTAGAGGCAGGAGAATTAGCTAGGGGTCTGGTAGTGACCCGTCTTGTTAAAAACCCTTAACAATAGCCAGGGAAGACTGGGTTTGCTACACAGGCCACATTCATTCAGACTCTTATTGAAAACTTCTCTCATCTTATGGACATCAAAGTCTCTAAATGCTAATTAAGTTTCTGATCAATAGAAACTTCCAGGCCCAAGCGGACATTTGGGTTTGCCTGAGCACCTCCCCTGATGGTGAACCCTAGACCTTCTTTTTGGTTTTGAAATACTGCAAATGGTCTGAGGATCCTGCCTGTGCTGTGCCCCCAAGGGGGAAGCGATGAAGGGGAGGGGAGAGGTGACAAGGTACCCCTTCCTCTGATGACTTGCTTGTGTGTGTGTGTGGTGTTTTGGGGATCAAAGACACGAAACAGGCCATTTCCCTGGGAAGAAGGATGACGAGTGTTGTGTGTCAGGTTTAGTGTTGTGTGTCAGGTTTAGTGTTGAGCTGCTGGGGTGTGTGAAGCTGGAGGCAGCTGCTGCTTATTTAAGGAGACATGCAACACACAATAATATATGTTCAAGGTGCAAAGAGTGGGATACCTAAAGTGCTATCAAAATAACTGGAGGAAAGAGAGAGCTAGACGGTGGTAGAAATGGCCTCTGGGCCAGCTGCTCTGTGCATGTTGCCTCATACCCTCATGGAAACCCTGCACTTTCAAGCCAATTTATGCCACTTTGCCAAGGGGGTTGTGAAGTTCTCAGGGCTTAACACAGGCCACTTGCCAGGGATCAGACAGCAAGGAGGAGCCAGATCCATGTCCACACCATGCCCCCTGGGTCTGAAGGCCTTTCCTTTACAACGTCTTCTTCTAATTCAGGGAGGCAAGGAAAGCTTTGAGGAGAGGGTGTGTCAAAGCAGTTTTGAAGGAAGAAAAGAAGCACACAAAGAAATTGAGAGAGAGGAAGATGGCAAGAGAGAGCGCGGCTCATACCCAGACATAGAAAGGGTAGCCCAGCTGGCCTGCTGGGCACAGCTCCCTCCCGTCCTCTCCATCCACCCTCTCCACCAGGGTAGAGTGAGTGACTTTTGAACCACACATCTGATCCATTCTTCTTTCCCTACAGAGTGGCCCAGGCCTAGGGGATATCCCTTGGAAGTCCCCCATGGGTGACCCCTGTTGCCTTCTCCTGCCCCTCGTTCTTCTCTATTTCCTGGTTTTCTTGCTTCAGGAACTTCTTATCTGGAAGGTTTCTACCCAATCCTCCACATGCCCCCACACCTCATGTAATGAGGTTGAATTTTACTTTTTGAGAAAGATATGCTCAAGTCCCAATCACATGTACCTGCAAACTTGACTTTATTTGGAAAGAGGATCTTTATAGATGTCAAACTAAGACCATGAGGTCAACTGGGATAGGGTGGGCCTACATCCGGTGACTTCCATCTTTGTAAGAGAGAAGAGTCACTTACTGACTTCCTGTCTCGGTGCCTCCCTCCACTCTTGGGCTTGTGTCTCACTCATCTCCATGTCTCTGGTACCCAGTTTTGGGCCTGGACACACCAACCCCTTGGTGAATATAGCCTGATTGAATTGGCACATGAATGAATGGCTCACAGTGGTCAGGGATTCCACAGTTCAGCCTAACTCAACCCACTGTCCTTGCCAATTGAGTGCCACTTGGCCAGAGGCAGCGTGAACAACCTCTCCATTCTAAGGAAAATGCTTTCAGAGTCTCTGGAGAGTCTGGCAACTCTCTGCACTCCCATGTCCAGTACCTTGGATCTTACAGTTACCTTTGGTGCTCTATCATTACCTCAGAGATAGGATCGATCTAGCCCGCAGACCTGGGCCAGTGCTCACTACTGAGAGGAAACCCAGGAGAAACTGGGGGTTAGGCAACTGTGGTCTTTCCCACTAAATGTAGTCCTGGAGGGTCCCCAGGCCCATTCAGCAGGTACTGATGTCACAATCAACAAATAGCAGGGACCAGAGGCAGATAGCTCAATAGCCACTGCAGAGGCACACAGGAATATTGCAGATTTTCCTTATGACAATTCCAGAATCCAATGTCCTACCACAGTCCCCCAAGAGCAAGTCCCCTGCTAAAAATGCTCCCTTCTGGCCCTTGCTCCCTTAACTCCTCTCACCTGCCTGCCACTGAGACTCAACTGTGCTTTGATGGTGAGGCTGGTGAGGTCAATACTAAGAGCCCAAATCTGAGAAGCTAGGAGGGCACTGGATTCTCACTGCTGGAGCATGCCCTTCTCAAGTGCTGTGCACAGGCAAAACTCTCCAAGGATTTGGCTCCTAGGTTCTTTCAGTCTGAAGGAAACTTGAACATGTGGGCATTTTGGATTTTTATTTTAGTGGCTCATCTGTATCAGTTGCACATTGGAAAGGCATGCAAAAATGAGAAAGGGGAAAAGAAAGAAAGAAAGGAAAAAACCTATGGCATCTTGACATGTGGATTTCATTTGCCTGTTGACTGGAGCCCCAGAATATGAAAGTGTTTCGGGCGCTCCCAGGCAACTGTCATCACTGGCATGAACCCAATGGACCCTGCACGGATCCGTGTTGTGACAGCAGATCTTTACATCAGGGGAAAATGGCATGTGAATGAACAGCTGCTGTAGGAGGAAGGGGGTCAGAAATCACTCCTGCCCCCGAATGAGAAGACAGTTTAAATTATCCTCGGTGACGCTGGAAATGACAATAAGAAAATAATACTTGTTCTAGAAAATACCCCCCTCTGAGCCACACAAGTGCAAACCAACAATTAAACCATGATCATAATAACAGACAATAATAATTAAAGCATCGTGCTATCCAAAGAGCAAACACTGAGAAGACAACCCGAAGCCCAAAGCCGGTGTCCAGAGCTGTGTTAGTGGCTCTCTGCCCCTAAGGCCAGCTGGTACTCAAAGGAAAGAGATTCTTGCGTTATTTTTGAAAGTAAAAGAACAAAACCAGGCTTCAGATCACTGAAAAAGCTGCATGCCACTAAAGAGTGGTGACTTAGGCTGTGACCTTGTGCTTCCCTCTACTGTGCTGGGTGACCTTGGACCTGACTGCTCTGTCTTCATCGTCATCCTGTGGCTGGGGCCTCTGGGGTTGCCTGTCATTAGAGCCTGCCCTTATGTGTCAGGGATTCGATGACAGGCAGATGCCTCGTCCTTGGAAGAAATACTTCTCAAAAATTAAAGAAAAACACTGGCTATGGAGTCAAAGAACTGATGGGGCCACCTTGCAGAGACTCAGTTTACCCTTTGTGAAAGGGCAGCATCATCCTTTAAGGGGATTAAGATGATCATAAGTGGAGTCACAGGCACAGCACGTGATTAATGTGTATCACATTCCCAGGTGGTAAAACCAGCTGGAACGAATTCCGTTTTCGTTCCATTTATTTACTCTTTTACTAGACCGAGAGGGATGGATGTCTTGCAGTCCTCAGACATGATGGTCAGTTTCCGACAGGTTGTGCTTCATGCTTTCTCCTTAGGTTATTGGGTTCATAAAGACTCAGGACCCTTTACAGCATTGTGAGCTCTGTATTCTCTCCTATGAAAGAATCCACCCTGTCCATTTTAATGCTTTTTGGGTTCACCTTGAATTTTATCTTTTTTTTTTAAAAAAAGAAAAGCAATATTGTGATGCCTGTCTTTTATTTATGTTCACATTCTATTCCTTTGATGCAACCTTTTATTTTTAATATTTGTTAGATTTTTTTTAACCAACCTTGCAATATGGATGTATAACTTGTGGGCAGCCCTATGGTCCCTCCCCCTCCACAGGTCTGCAGCAAAAGAGGCTTCCCAGGTCTCTGTGCCAGCTTTCTGGGTCCCTTCTCTGGGATGCCCCACACATCCTCTGCCTATTCTTTGCTCAGGATCTGAGTCTTGAACTTTTGTCCCTGACTCACTTTGGTTCTTTTATGATCCTTCATCCAGGCCCCAAACTATAGCTCATCTCTGCTTGTGGCCCTGTGTCTGTGGACCCTCCTGATCCCCGTCCATCCTGAGCTCCTCCAACTGTGGCCTGCTCCAGAGTCTGCTTCTGCTCCCTCATTCCCTGCTACCTCACTCAGTGGGGCGGCCAGACAGAGGTGGATTTATACTTATCAGGATGGATATGTGTGTTCTTGGTGGAAGTGACAAGGCATGTGTTCAACTCCTGATTTCTCTTCCTTGTAGCCGTGACCTCCCTTACAATGAGGCACAGCTATGAAACATGTTTTGGTCACTGGGATTGGGGAGCAAGGCCTTTGTACTGTCTGAATGTTTGTGTCCTTCCCAAATTCATATGTTGAAATCTTAACCCACAAGGAGATGGTGTCAGGTGGCAGGGCCTTTAGGAAGTGATTAGATCATGAGGGTGGAGCCCTCACAAATAGGATTAGTGCCCTTATAAAGAGACTTCAGGAAACCTGTCGACACTTACACCATGTGAGGACACAGAAAGAAGGTCCCATCTGTGAGGAAAGAGTCCTGACCATATACCAGATCTGCCTGTGCCTTGTTCTTGGACTTCCTGGCCCCCAGAACTGTAGAGAGAAATGCTTCTTACGTATTCTTCATTTACACCTTCTGGGTTGGCACTCTGTCTTCCATGTGCCAACTTCTGCATCTTTATACTTTCTCTCTGTAGTCTTATATCCTCTGGCTTATCATCTATTTCAATGCTTTGGGGCATTTCTTATAGGGCACAAGCTGCTACTGTGAATTTGAATTGTTATTGGGCATTCACTTTCTTGGGATTCCTTACTTGTCTCTATAACTGCCCTTCTATCTCTGGGGCTCCCTTCCCCCATTTTACCATCCATCTCTACTTATCATCCCTATTCCTATTTTGGTACCAGGGATTGAACCCAGGGGTGTTAACCACTGAGCCACATCCCCAGCTCTTTTTCTATTTTTTATTTTGAGACAGGGTCTCTCTGAGTTGCTGAGGCTGACATTGAACTTGCAATCCTCCTGCCTCAGCTTCCCCAGTAGCTGGGATTATAGGCGTGTACCACCATGCCTACCCCTATTCCTTATATTTAAATGACACTATTACATAGATAGCCCTTGGAATTTTCTTCTGTCCATTGGAATAAAATCTCTGCAGAATAAATAGCTTTCCTTTATCTTTAGGCAAACGTTTCTTTTTCTTTCACAGTATGCGTTACACGGCACCCTTTAAGTTTGTTTCACCGATTATTTTTTAACCTGTCTTTTGAAAGGGAGCCTTCTATCCTGATCCAGTGTGTGACTCAACAGGACGCGTGCATTTCTTTGGTTGAACTGCGCGATCTCCTAAGAGGTGCTGAAATTCATTTCTGGGATTGTAAACTGGCAGTTAAATGGACGTATTGTGGTCAGTTCAATTGCCCAGTGCAGCCCGGCAGGATTATCATTCTGGGATAATTTGAGGTAGTTTGTGTCTCTTTTTCTAGAGATGATCCATGAAAAATGAAATCGCCAGAGAGTACCACCACTCTCAAAGCCACATTTATACCTACCAGGTGACCCACATCCTCTCCTGCAATGCAACTTTCCAGCTCCTTTCGGCTGTTTCCTGTTTTGTTGAAACCTTATCTCTTGATGAACGCATGCCCCTGCCCTGTGTGCTTACCGCACTGCTCCTTCAGGAGGCCAGCTCTTGCAGGGCAGGAACACAGCCCTTCTCTGTTGAAAATTTAACTCACTGTTGCTGCTCAAAAAGAAATCTTCTGGAAGCTGCTGAACCTGTGGCCAGGACTTCTGGCTGGAGCTGTGAACACAAGCTTCACTTCTGGTGCCTTCTGCCTCCTCGGGGCCAGCTGTTGCTTACTGGCTGGAGGGAGGTGATGCTGCCCCAGTGGGGAATTGCTGCCCTGTGATGGATCGAAAACTGCAGCAGGGGATTCTGGGCCGCAGGCCCAGCCGGCTGTTTTGTCTAGTCCAGCATCCTCCCAGGAAGACAAGGTTCTCTGCGCAGGGGATCTGGTTCATCAAAACCGTGCCCCTCCACTCGGCAATCTTGCTGCTGGGTGGCCAACATCTAAGAATGGAGTTACCAGCTTGCCCTCTGCGTTACTCATTAGGAAGTTAAAATCAACAAATAAGAACTAATAGCTGAATGTGAGTTTTATGGCATTAGGAGCAGAAATCAGAGCATCCAAGAGCAGGAAGTTCTCCACCCTCCACGGGTCCAGATCTCTGCAGGGAGGGTGCACCTTCTGGGTTCTCAGTTACTCCTCCATATAACCCTGTATCTTTGTCCCTATTGAATTTGTGTGCAAGAAACAGAACTTGGTTGTTCTGAGTGTAACCAGGATCCTTAGATGGTTGGGCGAGGACTTTCTCTGGTTTTCCAGCCAATTTATCCTCTGCATTGCCACCACGTGTGGTCCTGAAGCAGAGACGCCACTGTGTCACCCCAGATCAGGAGAATTCCAGACACTGCAGTACACATCTGTACCTTCTGTTCTTCCATGTGACCAGAGCCCCTTCCCTCTGCCCTGAATGGTTCTTTAAAGCACAGCCAAAATGGCACTTCCTCTCTGTAGCACCCCACACCCAACTGCCACCTAGAATTAAGAAATGTCTTCCCAGATGCTCTCCTATTGTGTTGGTTTGTAATTCTACTATAGCATTTATCACATTGTGTTAAGCGTCTGAAGCACACACTGTAGGTTGGCTCATATGTACTCCATTTCCAAACCTCATCTGTCTCCACTGTTGAGACTGTAAAAGCAAAACAAAATTGATTTCTCACTTTTCCTCAGCCAGGTGTGGCAAGTTTTGACAAATTAAACAAGATGTCTCTGAGGATGGTGGTTCTACCCAAGTAAATATGCAAACTCTCAAAAGGAGAGAGCTGTATGCACTTCCCTCTTCCCTCATCTTTTGTTTCATTACTTTATTTTTACCTTCTCTTTTCAGATGGGAACACAGACATAATGTCTGGAGCTGTGGCAGCTAGCTGGGTAACCATGAGGCTAAGAGCCTCAGGATGGCGGTGGGGGGAGGGGGGGGAGGAAAGATCATGGTGCCCTGAGCAGCCAGCTGTATGAGGTCCAGATGGGAACGTCAGACTGTTGTTCCAGGAGAAGAAGTTTTTCTATTGCATTTCCTAACTGATAAAATTTCTCTCCTTAATACTGCGACCTTCAAGGGAAAGATAATCTCTCATTTATTTTTATCACTTCATTCTCTGCTGAGTAAATATTCCAAATTTTTGACTTGAACTGAATGGTGTTACTGTTTTAGAAATGTTCTCACGGCTCCTTGTGACACTGGGAAATCTATCTGGAGTTCTCGAGTTGGCCCTCAGGGGGACGCTGAGACCTCTCTTCACCCGGGCAGCCTTCTCTGCCCCCGTGCGGCTCCGGCACGCCAAGTGGGGTCTCTTTCATGATTCCTCCACGTTCAAGCCTTTGCTCCCTGACCTCAGGGATTGTCTCGTGCCTCCAGGAAGGACTTCCTCTCTCTTCAGTTGCTGAGCTGCTGCATGGCTCACACCCACTGCATTGCCTCAGGGGTACCTGCTTAGCTCCCCACCGGGATGTGAGCCCCTGGGAGACAGTGCCTGGCCTCACCTTCTCTTTGTGACCCTCTTGCTCAGCATGGCACATCGCTGGCACCCTCCCTGGCACGGAGGAGGCATCCAACATCTACTCTGTTAGATGGAAGTAGACCAGGCCAGAGGGCAGACTGAAAAGGGCAACACCAAGGAGGCAGCACAGGTTTGAGACCCACACCCCTGGGTCACTGTTCTGGGCCTTGGTGATCTTATCCATAAAATGGGGCAATAGCCACTGGAAGAACCTGGTGCACTGTAGACATTTGAGAAAGGTTGGGTAGAGGAGAAGGATCCAGAGCTGAAGGCTTTCCTTTCTTTTCTTCTCCAATTTTCATCTGAGCTGGTTCACAGATTATAAAAAGGAAAACTCCAGACCCACTCCACTGGAGATGGGAAGGGTCCCAGCCCCACAGGAAGAGCCTTCCGCGTTCCATGCACTGATGGCCCAGGTGAGGGAGGCGTGGAGGGGTCTGTTCTGCAATCCTCCTGCCAGCTGCCAGGCCTGACAGAGTCCATAGGTCCACCTGTCCCATTCCTAGTACTCAGGAGCACCTGCCAACGCCTACAGATGCCCTGTGAGCTAAAGGGAGGGTCTGCTTGTCCCCCAACTCTTGCCCAACACACCTAGGAAGGGACAAAATTCCAGCCTGGGCCAGGCCCAGAGAGAGATTGACAATTACCTGCAGGCACCGGCTGCCTCTTTTGGGTACTCCTGGGAGGTGCTCTCCTTGCCCAGCTTGTTAGGGTGACCCTGGCCACAGATTCCTCAGGCCACTCCCAGAGCTTGGCCTGGGTGAGGACAGAGTGGAGAGAGCTTCTTGTCTGTAACCCTGGGAACTGTCTCAGGGGCTGGCCTGTCGCTGTCCCAAGCATGTCCTTGTCTGGCATGTCTGCTCCTACCCCACAACACGGCAGCCATCACCTGTCACTCTAGCCTGCAGGCTGTGTGCACAGGGGGTGCCTGTGGGTGGGTAAACTGAACAACTATCTCCCCAGCTTCTGGTGCCAGTGCTCTTCTAAGTGACTCACTTAATCCCCACGGCGACCTGGCGGTTGGCACTGTCTTCATCACCATTTGGCAGACAGGAGGACTGAGGCGCAGAGGTGGCTTTGTGGCTACATGGCTAAGGAGACGCAGGCAGGCTGGTAGGGAGTCTGGCTCTCAGCGAGGACTTGAGGCTGCGCAGACGAAACTCACGGGACAGAAAGAATCCAACCGAATAATCAAAGCTGATGACAAATGACATTGTAAAACCAAACGTAAATAGTATCCTCGCAGAGATGCAAGATGGTGATTCTGATAAAAGCAAAAGGAGACCTTCAAGACCAGTCATGAACAAAAGGAAATAAAAACAAAAGTGAGGTTTCCAGAATGAGGGGCGGAGCACACGCCAGGATGATTACCTCCCAGGATCGAATTAACAAAAACGCCAGGCCAGGGCAGAATAAAGACAGGGTGGAGAACTTTCAATCACTAGGCGGAAAACAGTCAATTAAATCAGATCAACAGCCAACAAGGAGAGTCAAAACTAAAAGTCGTAAAGAGGTAGAATCCATTTAGTTTGAAAGCAATCATAATAACATTTGATGGGAGAGAAATACAGCACCGTGTACTCTCATGTTCTTAAGCAGCCACAGAAGATAAACACGACAGAAAGTTCCAGAACGTAAAAAAGGCTCGATGCAGTAGAATTTAAAAAAAAATTAAAGCGACCATTTAGCCACCATCAGACAACAGCTATAACCAGTATAACCACTTAGGAACTTAAAAAAGAAATCCTTGATATCCTTGGGTTTAAAGGAAACCTAAATTGAAATGATAAACTATTTAGAAATGAGTCCGGGGGAACACGCTATGTGAATAAGACCAACTACCCCAAAGAAGGATGTTCAAGAACTGGATGCATCCATTAAATATTCTTTGTCTATCAAACTGGTGAAGATGCAAGGTTTGGACAACGTGTAGCCAGGCCGTGCGGGAAACCTGGTCCTCCAGACCTCTAGTGCGCTAGTAAGTGGCTGCAGTATCTAGAGGGAAATTTGAGGTCATGCATCAAAATTGGCATTCTAAGAATAGACCTTAAGGAGATGATTGGACAGCTGTTCCAAGATTCATGTAGAAGGATGCTTGTTGGAGTGAAAATCTGAAAAATATTCACTTTGTCAATAGGGGCATAGTTGAATGAGTGATGGCCACAAAAGAATTCTCCGGAGAATCAGACAAGCTGAGGCAGATCCCTATATATTGACATAATAAGATGATACTGTATGATTAAGTGGTAAAACTAAAAGCAAGTCTCTGAGTCATGTGTTGGGATGATCCTGTTTTAGGAACCATGCTTACTGAGTTTGCTTTAGGCATTTATTGGTGCTCCAAGTGTCTAAAAGAATAAGGAGAACATCCAGATACCCACGGTTATCTCAGGTGGGTGTGTGGAAGAGTGGGATGACAGAGTAAGATGGGGCAGATTTTGAATTTATACTTTATCACCGTCGATACTAGTGCATTTTGAAGTCTTAAAAATGCATGCCTATTTTTGTACATAGAAGAATTCTATAAATATATCCTCAGTTTTAAAAAAATGACTAAATAAGGACTTAAACCCCAAAGGTGTCTTTTCATGTCTGATTATTAGTTCCCTTAACTTTGTGACTGGTCCTTGAAGGGAGGTGAGGGGGTTGGGGGGAGGGAAGAGAGGAAGAAGAGAGTGAGGGTTAGGCAGAGAAGAGGAGGAGAATGAGATGGGGAGGGGAGAGAGGGAGGAAGGAAGAAGGAGAAAGTAGAGAAAGAGGGAGGGAGAGAGGCAGGGAGTGAGCACCCACAAGAATGCAGGAGAGCTCCTGTCCCCGCTGCACCCACTGGAGGAAGGGGAGAGTGTCTGGCACCTCCATCTCCACTCCAGGCTTGCAGTGCAGACCCTGGCCACTTAGCTCCCTTGGGGTGTCTGTGGCCCAGGAGCCTTCCTGGGTGGGAATGGATGCTCTCTTCACACCCTGTTTCCCTCTGGGATCCCCAGGAACACTTAGCAGGTCCCAGGCTTCCACATTACTCTGGAGAGAGTATTTCCTTGTTGGCTTTGATCCCAGCCTCCCTCCCTTCCCCTACCCTGCTGGCCTTTCCCATTAGTGAAGATGTCCTCACCTCTACCCAGAACCCCCTTGGTGTCTGCTGCCCCCAGATCTTCTCTGGTCTCCTCCAAACCTAGTCCTGAGCCTTGATTCCCAGAGGAAAGCCGTGGGGCCTTTTAGGCGTGCCATATGGTTTTGAGAGGAAGGTCATTCTTTTCTTTGGACAAATACTTGCCAAAGTATTTGGCAATGAAGTATCATGATGCCTATGATGTACCTTTGAATGATTCAACCAA
Organism: Glaucomys volans; assembly: GCA_020662805.1. Taxonomy (NCBI): domain Eukaryota; kingdom Metazoa; phylum Chordata; class Mammalia; order Rodentia; family Sciuridae; genus Glaucomys; species Glaucomys volans. The sequence continues at coordinate 75,852 of JAJEJO010050616.1, read as the reverse complement.
AAAGAGGAAAGAAAGGATTGGAAGAGAAGAATAAAGGAGAGAAGTCATTTGTGGCAAAATGTGGGCATCGCTGCACCTTGGTGGTGGGTGGACAGGAGTTTGAATGGCTGTTCTTCCAGCCTTTCTGTATATTTTACCTATTGTCTGTTACATAGTAAAAAATGGGTAAAGTGAAGAAACCTCTCTACATATTTGCTAAGGAGATTGAGCTCAGTTGCTGTGGCTGCTTAAATGCCCTGGATTTGTCCCTTCCTCCCCATCTCCACGGCCTCTGCCTCATATCACCACACCTGGAGACGCCCTACTCTTGGGGCTCCCAGGCCCAGGCTGCCCTGTCCAGCCCATTCTCCAGGAAGCTGCCGGAAGCTGTCCAGGCCCACAGCCCTCCATGCTCTGCCTGTACCTGCTCTGCCAGCTCCATCTCCCCTGCAGCTGTGGTCGCCCACAAAATATAGGTGATCATCTAGTCCCAGGAACCATTTCTAGCTCTTCCAGGCTTCCTCTGCAGAGATGGCCCTTCCCCTCCAGCCAGCCTTCCTCCTTGGCTACATGGAAACCTCCTGGCCATCCTTCAAGACTCTAGTGTTACCAGAATGTTGCCGAAGAGACAAGGTGGGGGTCATGGTAGCCCCAAAGCCAGGATGAGATGTTGAGTTTTTGCTCTGTGGAGTGACCTGGGCTTCATGGGGTGCCCCAAGGAGGCTTCTGATCAGAGGGCAAATGGATCAGCTGTGCTTCCGGAAGCTCACCCCAGCAGTGCAGGATGACAGTGTCTATTGAACGCATCTCCTAGTGGTACAAACTCCCTAGGAGCACCGCCGGCCTCATTTGTACAGGGTGCAGCTCAAAAACTTGCATGCAACAAATACATAATACATTTCTTTAATTTTCATTAAACTGAGTCAGAATGTGTATACACCAGTGAGTCTACATCTATATCTCTTGCAAAAACACAACCCTGTTGAGCCAGTCCTAACTGAAAACTCTCAAGGACTGGGTCCTACTTCTGGCAAACAATTCAGCTCCTTTTCTTGGCTCCACCATTATTTCAAATCCTCAAGACTTTATTCCTGGACGGCTGGGACAGACTCCTGATGGTTGCTTTCTCCTGGGCTCTCTGCACTGCAAATAACCCTGGTGGACCAACCCTGCTCAAGAACCCACCATGACTCCCTCTTATTTACTGGCATTGAAGATCCTCCATAACCAGACCACACCCTTGTCCTTATCCACACATATCCTCTGCCCCAGCCAGACTGTTTACCCCACAATTCCCTTGTTCAATTCTCCTGTCACACCTCCACACACACTACTACTCCAACCTGCTCTTTACCTGCTAACTCACCTGAACCACAGCTCAAGGCCCAGCTTTGCCCGCAGTGGGGTATGGTGAGAAGATTCAGATTCATATCCCAAGCTGCCTGCCTCCTCATGCAACTTAGACACGCATTCTTTTGTAATCTCAGTTTTCTCTTTATAAAATGGGAATCATAGTAATGTCTGTTTCAAATCGGGGTGTACCGCTATTATCTATAGGGCTACTGTGAGGAGCGGATAAGACGGGTCCTGACTTGACAAGTGCTAATGCTCTTCTCCTCTCCAACTCCTTGGAATTTCAATAGGAAATTCCTGTTAGTCAGGTGCTAATATGGGAAGTTGTACTTGGAGGGAGAACTACCAAGTACCAAGCACCACTGGGCTTCTGTTATTTACTCCCTCCCCCTGAAACCCAAAAATACAAGCATTTTTGTCCTCATCTGACAGATGAGGAAACACTAAGCATTGAAAGCAGCCTGCCTGGGATCATACGCCTCTGAGCTGACTTGTACTGACTATCAGAGGAACAGGCGCAGGCGCCATGATCAAGCCTGCACTATGTGCCAAATGCTGGGCTGAGTCCATCACAGGAGCGAATCATTCCAGTGCTGTGTCCCCAGAGCCATGCTTATAGAAGATGGTGAGAGACCCAGAGGTTAAGGAACTTGACTTCTCCCAAGTCCAGTAAGTGGACAGGCAGACAGTAAGTGGAAAGCCTGGGACTGAAACCTGGGGCTGTATGGCTTCAAGTCCATCCCTCCACTGCTGTGCCTGTTTTCTGCATTTGGACTGCAGCCCTGGGAGGCTGACACCAGCCTGTCCAGGTTTTCCATGGGAGACAACCCAAGACAGGGGTTATGGCAACCATACTTGATTCCAAGGCCCTCCACGAGAGGCAAGGAGGGACCAGGCGTGAGCTGGGGCAGCCTGGTGATGATGCTGGGGATCAACAAAGGACAGCAAGGGTTACTCTGGCAGCCCTGATACTTACCCAATGGTGCAGCCAGCATCTGCTTCAACCGTCCAGATGCAGTTGAGGTTGTGTTCGTAGGGAGCTGGATATCCCGGCGACAGCACCTGCCCCGACACCTCTCCTTTCACTGTCCCTCCACACTCAGCTGAAAGAAATCCCGAGAGCATGAGTTCCGTGGAGTGACCCAAGCTGTCGGCAGTCATTCAGCAGTTCCTTTGGTGCCCAGGGGCCTCAAGTCCCTCTCCTCTACTCCAGGATGTTGAGGCCAGCATACAGAAAGGTCCCTGGATGAGACCTATATGCAGAACCTACAACGAATTCTTGCTTCTCAATAATTAAAAGACATAAAACCCAATTAAAAAATGGTCAAGGGATTTGAATAGACATTTCTCTGAAGGAGATAGGTGAATGGCCAATATTCATGTGCAAAGATGCTGAATACCATCGGTCATTAGGGGAATGCAAATCGAAATCACAATGAGATCCCACTTCACAGCCCCTGAGATGGATCTAACAAAAGACAGACAATAACAGGTGTGGGTGAGGGTGTGGAGAGCCCTCTCACTATCGACAGAAATGGCAATGATGCAGAAGCTCTGGAAAGCATTTGGTAATTCCTCGAGATGTTAAACACAGTTACCAAACACGATCCAGCACTTCTGTCCTCAGGTATATACCCCAGAGAAATGAAAACACACACTCGCACGAATACTTGAACATGAATGTTCATAGCTATGTTATTCATGGCAGCTAACAAGTGAAAACAACCCAAATGTCCACAAACTGAAGAAAGATCATACAGAAAGTGGTAAATCTATTCAATGGAATATTAGCCACAAAAAAGAATAAGGTTCAGATACGTGCTACAACACAGATGCATTTTGAAAGCATGCACTAAGTAAGAAGCCAGACCCATAGGTGAAACTTTGTATGATTCCATTTATCAGAAATATCCAGAACAAGTACATCTATAGAGATAGAAGGTACACTAATGGTTGCAAAGGACCTGGGGAAGTGGTGGGAAATGCCTGCTAATGGGTAGAGGGTTTCTTTATAATGGGGAAAATGATCCAAAATTAAAGTATTGATGTAAGCACTTGATGCTTCCTCGACTACAGGAAGAAGTGTAGCATGCATGCGTGACTGAATTATCACTTTGCACGTTAGTGAACTTTGCAGCCTGTGAAGATATTAAATTGTGTGCTTTAAGTGGGTGAATAAGCCTGCTGACCCAGGTCCATGGGTGTGGACCTGCCTGGCTACTCTGTGATCAAACTCTTTAGAGTCCCCTAGGGAGAAAATGCAAGCACTTGTACCTGCTCACCAGCAGCAAGGGGACATGTGCCAGCTACCAGGAGAACAGAGGTCACCAAAATGCAGTCCTCCAGCTCAGAGGGCTGAAGCCGGAGGCAAGGAGTCTGGCAGAGAGATGTGTATTCCAGGTCAGAGTGGTCACCTAAATTGCAAGCTGGTGGCTCTCCCTTGCCTTTTCCTTCCTCTCCCATATCTGATCTGCTTCTAGGACCCAGTCCCTGATCTTTTGTGACACTTTTCACATGTGACTCTATTTTGTCCCTCTTTCTAGAGTCTTGGCTCAGGCCCTTGCAATCTCTCAGCTGGCACAGTTGCCTACCCTCAGCAGTGCCACCAGAGGGATCTTCATGAAATGCAAAGGTGATGCTCATGCTTTAAATCCTTCTTTCCAGAATGAAGTCCAAACCCTCCATGGGGCTTCCCTTGCCCCACCCCCAGCCCATGAACCCCTTGGTCCAGCTGAGTGAGTCTGACAGGCTCCACTCACCCAGGCAGCCGGGCCTCCTCATTCTGCTACTTGGACTGACAATCTGACACACATCCTCCCTTGAAACCTTTGCATTATCCCTCCCTTCTCCAGGTAGTACTGACACTGTCTTGCTTCGTGTCTCCATTATAATGCAAATGGATTTTTGTCATAAGAGGTATAGCCTGCTATTAAAGTAATGCCAATTTCCTGCACAAGACCATAAGCTCCTTGGCTGCAGGGACCTTGTCATGTTTGTACATCAAATGCCTACTATAGTGTCTGGCACAGTATAGAAGCTTAATAAATGTTCACTGAATGAATGGGTGGATGACTGAACAAAGGAAAGAAGCTTATTGCTTCCCAGGAAAATTATGCTATGGGGCTGAGTCAAGGGAGCATAAGTGAAAATGAATAGGAAGAGATTTGTGGCAGTGCTCTTTGGGAAAGGGAATAATTGATAAAGCGAGATGCTAGAAGCCACAGGAGAAGATGGGATCAACGTCCCAGATGGGAGACTGACCACACTTGTTGCTATGAAAGACCCCTCAAGCATCTTATGGACCCCAAGGCTTCATATGTGACCATTAGGAAGGATTGTGGGAGGGACCACCTACTCATGAGTGTGCTCAGGAGACCAGACCTTTTGCTCAAGCCTCATTGTGGGCCCTCCTCCCCGTGGTATCTTGGGGCGGGAGGTGACAACCTGATTGAAAGGAGCTAGGGTGTATGGGCACAAGACAGGGAGTTCAGGAGAGGATGGACTATGATTGTGGGGAGGAAGCCTGCTGGCCTCACCAATGGAGGAGGGGGCTGGAAGAATGGTAGGGTATCATCTCTGTCCCTGGCCAGAGCTTCCTTCCATATTCCCAGGGAAGTACCTCCCCCTCCAGTAAGTGAATGTTTAGCCCTGCTGGGAGCTCTTCTGCAGGAATACAACTGCTTCTTCTTTCCCCATGGGATCACTTTACCTGAGGACTGGCAGGTGGACCGGAGGGGGCCAGCAGGCCAACTTGCTGTAGATTCACCAATGAGATGTAAGATTCTCTTCTATTCCTTTTTTTGTGGGGGGCGGGGGGGGGGTAACTGGAAATTGAACCCAGGAGCACTTGACCACTGAGCCACATTGCCAGCCCATTTTTGTATTTATTTAGAGACAGGGTCTCACTGAGTTGCTTAGCACCCTGTGGTTGCTGAGGCTGGCTTTGAACTTGTGATCCTCCTGCCTCAGCCTGCTGAGACCCTGGGATTACAGGGGTGCTTCCTATCTTTCCCTCCTTTTTGTCCCAGAGCCCTGGCTGTGTGTTTGGGCTGCAGAGTCTGCTCATCAATGAAGCAACAGTTATCTCTGGTGAGCACATTGCAGCCTATCACAATGTGACATATTTGAAAATATGTATACATAACCCCAAGTCCACAGCCTCACCCTGTTAAAAGCAGAGGGGCATGATGGACCTCCGTGGGGAAGGCCTCCAGGGCTCAGAGTATAAACATGCTTACCACCTGAGTGGCTCCTCTAAGTCTAGTCCAATGGGCATATTTGATAGTCAAGGGAATCTTACAGTAAAGCCTTTCTGCAAAGCAAATAGTTTCCTTATGAGGTGAGTCATCACCCCCCTGGACAGTCTGCTTGCTCGGGCTCTCCTCCTGTGGCTACACAATGCTCTGTGTAGTCATGTGTCCCCCTGGCTGGCCTGGGCGCCCTCTTCTCTGCATTCCTAGGGCCCAGCATAGGGTTTGACATGTGAATAAAAGAAAGGAATGGAAAGAGGGATGAAGGGAGAAAGAGGAGGGACATGCCTTCAAGCCAGGCCAACCTCCAGGGCAAAGGAAGAGGAAGACCCTGGAGGTTCCTTCCAGGCCAGTGCCCTGCTCTTACTTTTGGACTTAAAATTCTTGCCTTGATTCTCTGTTGCATATTCTTGTTGAAGATCCTGTTAAAATGTAGCCACTTGGGGGAAAATGACCAACTGTGGCCATTGACGCTTCCCACAGTGCTGTTTGTAGGTCCTGCAAGCACTTAGGCTAGAAAGTCCACCTCCCTGCTTCGCCCCTCCTGTTGGTGAATTCTTACCCACTCTTCCTTCTACTCTGAATTGCAAAACTCCTCCTCTGCCCAAGCACGATGCACACCACTCTTTTGACAGCGGGCATCTTGTCTGATGATGATCTGCTTTTGTGCCTGTTCTCCTTGCTCCCCCAGGGCAGGAAACAGACCTCATTCTTTCTCTGCCTCCACATACCCAGGCGTACCCTGCCCAACTGTGGCGCTTGGGAGCACTTAACATGCTTGTGCAGTAGATGTTTTGTTCTTGTGAGGTTAGCCAGTGCCTCACTGAGCATTGGCTTGATGCTTGGGGAAGGGAGCAGAGGGCAGGACCCCGCACTGGGGAAGCAGGACGAGGCAGTGTGCTGGGAATCCTGATTAGCAGGGAGGTGAAAAGCCTAGACAAACGGAAAGTCTGATTTGCTTATTTTGCACTTCTGCTCTAGGCTACTGTGGCTTGTCCTGGGACACATGCACTCAGCCTCCAGCGACTCTCTGCCGGTATTCTAGAAGAACCAGAGTCTCGAGAAGACGCAAGCACCTGATCATGTTCTTAAGGGTGAGATCAGCACTAGCACATTATCTTGTTATTTCTTTCAGCATTCCCTAGAAAAGGGAGCAGGGGCCTCATTTTACCTACAGGGAAACTAAGACTTACGGTGAGTGAGAGACTTGTTGGAGGGTTGGAATTGTAGGAAACCCTGGAAACCAGGCAATAGTCCCGCCTCCCCACTTTTAATGGACTCACCTACCGCTTCCCCATCACCCTGAGCACAGGACTTGGCTCTGGTTCTGCTTGCTCAATGTGTGATAATGACCGGTCACTGCCTGATGTGTGGCCACACAGGTGTAATGAGGTGTGAAAGTGAGGAAATGGGGAAGAGATGGCATGGAGCCATGAGGCCCATTAGCAAGAAGGTCCAGTCCAGGTAGACAGCCCCCAGGCCGTGGACACCCTCAGTGAGACCAGGGCTGGAGTTCAGGTGAGGGGACACTGGAAGGGTCCCCGAAGAGCAAGAGCATCCTACCGACACAGGTGGGCAGTGGCCGGTCCCAGGTCCTGCGCTCTCCACTCAGACACAGCAGCTCAGGGCTGCCCCGCAGGCTGTAGCCAGGGTCACAGCTGAAGGACACGGAGCTGCCTGCAAAGTGACCTCCATCATGAACCTTATAGCCAAACTGGGGGGTTCCCGGGTCTTCACATTTGATGAGCTCAAAACCTGGAGAAGAGATAAGAGGCTGAGTGAGCAGGACTGGTGGGGGCAGAAACCAGCTTCTCTCCTCCTCCAAGCCCACGTTCTCAGGGAAGGTGCGGGGCCACTGCTCCCGCCTCGGGATTCCTCTACAGTTCCAGGGAACATCCTTTCCTCTGTGCTTATATGTAAATGAGTCCAGCTTTCTAATCATTTTCAGACCCAGGGGCTGGATTTTCTATTTCTTTTCTTGGCCCCACAACATTTTGCTTGGGAGCTGTTCCCTGCAATTTACTCTCTGAGACATTGTGATGGGTTAGGGTGATACGGAAAAGTCACTTTAGATGGTCGTTCAAAGGCCTCATTACGCCCTGTTTAAACACTGTCAGGAAAGGCTGGAGGAAGAACCTGACTCACACAGCATCAGCTGCCCCGCCGTTGCTAATTCATGGGAGTCTTAGGTAGGTTTAATCATCTGCATTTTGCAACCCAGAGCATCGACTTAGGAAGGTTAAATAAATCTTTCCAAACTCACGCGACTTTCAGATAATGGAAATGGAATTCAAATTTGAGTCTATTTAATCCCTGTGCACTGAGCCGCCTCTGAAATAGGCAAAGATCCCCTTACCAGGCAGCTGGCATCCAGGCAAAGGGAATCCTGGGTAGACATTGTTTGTTTTTTAAGCCCCTAATATATTTATTGAGATGAAATTTATACATCATAATTCATCCATCTAAAGTGTTCAGTGTCTTATCCACAGAGCTGCTCAACTGTTACCATTATCAGTTCTAGAACATTTTTATCACCTCAAAAAGCAGCGTATTCCTCAGCTCTCTCAGCAAATTTGCCTTCTGTTTCTGTCGATTTGCCCTCTCTGGGCAGTTTGTAAAAATGGAGTCATATACTATGTGACCTTTGTAACTGTCTTCTTGGACTTTGTGTGATTTTTCCAAGCCCCACTCATGTTTGAAGCTTGAAGTATCACCACTTCATTTGTTTTTATGGTCACATAATATTCCCATTTATGGACATACCACATTTTTTTTATCCATTACTCAATTGATGGAGACCTACTGGACTTTGAAATAGTCTATACAAGCATATTCTTGTGTCTACCTGGTAAACATAAGCTCAAATAAATGAGTAAAATGAGAAAGCCCAACTTCATTTGTCCATTCAGATGCAGGAAAGACTTACTGGAAAACTGTAGTTCAAAGCCCTTACTGGTGTTTTCGGCATCGGTGATGAAATCGAGCCACAGACTGCTGGACGTGCTGTTCAAAGTCACTCCCAGCATCTCAGAGCGGCTGAACACCCCCAGCAGGCGGGCAGAGTTGTTGTTGCCATCGTAGACCTGGGCACGAGAGATCCCAATCTGGTGACACCAGCATGGCCTGATTTTCACCACACTGTCACACCCTACAGCCCACCTTCCCAGGTGTTAGCGCTTTACAACTACTATTAGACGGGTCGTTAATTGTCTGAGCAAGGAAGATGGCAGAACGAAGCCGGAGGCTGAGCCTCCATCTCATTTCCCCTCGGTGTCAGTCCTGTGCCCAGCCCATCTCCACTGTGAATCTAATCTTTGGAAACTGGTTGTTATTTTAACCTTTCCAGTGAAAACTGCTCCTGGTCCCTCAACCCTCAGAGGGCACCAGCGTACTCTTCAGCAGCCTGGGGAGGCCAGGTTGGGGCTCCCTGACTCCTCAGCCATCTGTTTCTGCAGACAGGCGAGCTGAAAGCATTCGACATTTCTGCATTGCTAAACAGTCACTCCTGTCCTTCCAGGAGAGGCGATGACCTGACCATCCTCCACCTGACCCCTGTCCCACCATAGGGTGACCTGTCTTAACCACTCTGCTGGACGTGATCCCTGGGACACCAGCAGGATGGAGTTAAAAAGGCCAGCAGGGCATGGTGACTTTCCCTTCTCCAAGCTCAGCCTCTGCCCCTTCCCCTTGTAATGGGGGCTCCAGCGAGAGCCTGCTGGGCTTGCCAAGGGTGGAATGGTGCAGGCATCTGGCCTCCCTGATTCCCATCTGTCCCCTGAACTTCTGAGCACCAGAAAAGACAACAATCATCAGAATAATGAACTGGCCCCCCAGGTTTCGAGGTTGCTGCTCCTTTCTAGATAATTGTACAAATAACAACAGAAGTCCTGATTGAGTGAAAGAACCCCTGGTGCTTTAGTAAATATCAAAGATGGGATCTATGGGTGGGTGATGAATATGTGTGCGCGGTGCACAATGTGGAGCCAGCTGCCAGCAGATTGGAACAATCTTTCCATCCGACTATTTATGAAGCAGAGCTTTGTAAAAGAAGTCATCCTTCAAGCTAACAGTGCTGTATATTACAGAGATTCATTTAGGCTACCGGGAGCCTCAAGTCTCTTTCCAGATCTGATGTGCAGTTGGTTTGTTTATATTATTGAAATACTGAGAGGAACCTGGAGTCCATCCGACATGAAGATGCCACCAATTCAGGTTTAGCCCATGACTGTATCCAAACTGCTACAAAAATATTTTTACCCACGGAGGCACACATTTGAATTCATGGATCAAGGCGTCAATTCTCAACAGTTGCTAACATCACAAAAAGGAAGAAAACCAGACATCACCAGCCTTCCTAATGGAAGACAGACCGCCACCTATGGACTCACCTCGCCAAAGAGTCCAACCTGATCAGATCAAGCCACTGAATCCAATTCCCATCTTATAGGACATACGTGGAAGGAGGAACACAAGAAAGGATACCCTGGGTGGAAAGTTGGCAAAATCTGGATGGAGCATGAAAATTTCACTGAACAAATGGCCAGATTTTTTAACAAATAAATTACAAGAGCAAAAAAGAAAAGAGGGTCTGGGGTTGTGACTCAGTGGTAGAGCGCTTGCGTAGCGTGGGTGAGGCCCTGGGTTCAATCCTCAGCACCACATAAAAGCAAACAAATAAAGGTTAAATTATTAAAAAAAAAAGAAAGAAAGAAAGAAAAGAGATGTAGGGAGGAATCTACAGATTAACAAACACATGAGATCTAATGATGTCCAAAGGACCTTAGAGACTGTAAAATGAATAAACTGTAAATTTAAAAAACACTATGACATTTATAAGCTCATTAGAAATTTGAGCACTCCCTGGATATATGATGGTCTCAAGAAATTATTTGCTAATTAATAAGTATAATGGGTACATGATATTTTCTTTAATTTCAAAGCATAATTCATTCTCATTTGTTAGGAACAAAAATGTTATTTGCATTATTACAATAAAATACGCATTGCAGAAAAACTTACAGAACAGAAAAGCACAGAGAAAAGAAAAACAATTTTTAGCACTTGTTGGATTTTGGTATAATCCTTCCAGGCTTTGTCCTATGCATTTCTTTCCTTACATAGATTTATTAATATTTTTTATTTTATAAATACAAGATCAAACTAGCAATATGGTAAGCGACCGTAAACTCTTTCACTTAATATAGTGTGCATATTTTTCAAGTCATTAAGTATTTTTTCACAATGGCAATTAAATAGCTGTAGGGATTTCCATCATAACATTAACCCAATCCACAATGCAATTATTTGCACAACAGCGTACAGAATATGTGCCCAGGCACTCAGAAAATATATGGTAAATAAATCAATCAATGTTTCCTCTAGTATTTGGGGGAGGGAAGCTACTGGGAATTAAACCCAGGGATGCGTTACCCCTGAGTTACACCCTCAGCCCTTTTTATATTTTATTTTGGGATAGGGTCTCACTAAATTGTTTAGGGTCTTGCTAAGTTGCTGAGACTGGTTTTGAATCCACCATCCTCCTCCTCAGCCTCCTAAGCCACTGGGATTACAGGCATGTTCATTGTGCCCAGTTTTCTCTAGCATTTTTATTCTTAAATCCACCTGGAATTTATTTTGACCTATAATATAAGATTCTACCCTTATTCCTTAGTTGGTTAATCATTTAACAAAAGCCCGTTTATAAATATTCCACCTAATACTGATTTTAAATTCATGAATATTTTAAATTCATATATAATTCATATGTAATTACATAAATGTGGTTTGTTTGTGAACTTTCTATTTTATTGCATTTGGCTATTTGTCTATTCCTGTGCACGGCCCACACTGTTCTAGTTTCAGTAGCTTTATAACAGATTTAAACATGTAGTAAGAAAGTCTTTGTCTGTCTTCTAAAAAAAATTCTCTGGTATTTACTCATCTAGATAAATTCAAGAATTTCCCCAAATTTAAAAAAATAAAGTAAACATACAAAAAAGAAAACTTGTGTCATTCTGAGTTACATTAAAATGTATGGATTGATTTGAGAAAAATGCACCTGTGGGATATTAAATCTTCTGATCCATATTCATGGTGTCTGACTCCATTTAATCAAGTTGTCATTTAGGTCTCTCAGTGAATTTTTCTACTTATTTCTGTGTATTTTTATATTTTCAATTGCTTTGGGGAATTGAACCTTTGCACACATTTATTTCCTCACAGGCTATTGCTGGATAATCCGGTTTATCAGATACACAGGAGAGGGGGATATCTCCCTTGGAAATCCAGGAGGATCTCCCCATGTCCACCATGACATCTAAGAAGACAGGTCAGCAAGGCAGCTGGTTTCCACATGAACATGTAAGGGACAATGCAAGCATCATCGTTTCCATGAACACGCCTGGCATCCCCTTGCACTTGTATGCTTGAGTCTCTCAGCAAGAAGAAGCTGGTTGAGGGAAGACATACCTGTAGCTTTGCTAGATATTTCCAGATTGCTCTCTGAAGAAGAGGAATACCAATCACTACCATTCCATAGCAGTGGACGGCTGTTTGGTTTTTTTGGGGGGGTGGGTACGGGTACTGGGGATTGAACTCAGGAGCACTTGACTGCTAAGCCACATCCCTAGCCCTATTCCCTATTTAATTTAGAAACGGGGTCTCACCATGTTGCCTAGCGCCTCACTTTTGCTGAGGCTGGCTTTGAATTTGAGATTCTCCTGCCTCAGCCTCCTAAGATGCTGGGATTACAGACATGCACCCCCATGCCCAGCTTTGGATGGCTGTTTTTATCACTTTATATCCTTGCCAACATTCAGTATTTCCAGGCATAATTTTTTTCCAGTTCAATGGGTGCAAAATGATATCTCATTTTAATTTGCATTTCCTTGATTCTTGCTGACGCTGTGGTAATCGTATATCAACAATTCTACTCTTCTCTTCCATGAATGGCTGGTTTAAAAGCTTCTGTTCATCAATATTGCTTTTAAAATAACATTTTTATAATTTTCTCAGTGAAGATTATCCATATTTTTGAGGGCTCATTTCTAGGTGGTTTAAGATTTTATTTTTATTATGAATGAGATTTCCCTCCCTGATTACATATTATAATTAATTGTAGAAACACCAACAGCTTTATTGAATTGTCTTATCAGTTCTCATGGTTTATTTGTTGATTCTTTTGTATTTCCTAAATAAAAGAGACAATTTTCCATATTCCTGTATGTTTCTCTCTGTATGTTTATTTGTACAGACTACATCTGTAAGTAAGTCTTACAGTTTCCTTTTCATTTTTGTGTATAATAGTATGGGCTTGGATCCTCAGGACAATGCTGGTGCTACTGGTGATGCAGAACCACTGGTCTTGGACTTGATGCCACTGCAAATCTTCAGGAAGTTTTGCCATTAAGTACAGTGTTTGCTGTAGGTGTTTGGTAGAAACATTTTATGACATTGAGAAGGTTTTATTCACAGTTTTATGAATATTTTTAAAATTCATGAATGGATATTGAATTTTATCACCTGATGTTTGGGGATGGATTAGCAGGATCGTGTGTTTTCTCCTCTAGTCTGTTTATGGGACGTTAGGTTGAGTCACATGAAATTGCCAATATTTGCACAGTTTCGACTACAACAAAGGCAATCTCATGTGGTTCGTCTAACGAATACCATGATGAGCTTTTCCAAGGCTGACACATCCTCACAGTCCTGGAGTCAGGGCCACTTGGTCATTTTGTTTTAGTGTCTAGCTAGATTCAATCTGATATCATATCTAGGATTTTTTAGATTTGTGATCTTGAGATTGATCTAATTGTTTTTTTTTTAAATCATTTTTAAAATTATAAATTGACACATTGTAATTGTATGTGTTTGTGGGGTACCAAGTGATACTATGATTCATGAATGCTATGTGGAGAATCATATCAAGCCAATTAATATATTCATTACCTTGAATACTTACCATTTTTATGGCATGATTTAAAAATGTATGTATTATTTACCATATTTGTTATCCTGTGCAATAAATCTCAAGGAAAAAAACCTTTATTCTGCTTGCGTAATTGAGACTTTGTCCCATCTGACCATCACCTCCCTGTCCCTCCACAACCTTGATAAACACCATTCTCCTCATTGATGTCTAGGTTTCTACTTCACATATTTAAAAAAAATGAGTTGGGACATGGATCTTCATTTTTATCTTTTCTAGAATAGTTTGACTACTGCACGGATGAATTATTCCTTGAAGTTTAATTAAAGTGTACCTGCAAAACAGTGTGGGCCTGGGGCTTTTGAGAAGCGATCTAGGAGAATTCCAATTTGTGAATGGTTCCTGGTTTATTCAGATTTTCATTTATTTACATCATAGTTCTTTTCATCTACAAAAATTCCCATTTCATTTGAGCTTTCAGATTTTTTGATGTACAGTTGTTTCTAGATATTTTCTAATTTTCACAGTCTCTATTGTATCTATGACTCTGCTCCCTTTTTTAATACTCGGTATTATACATTTGTCTCTTTTTAATTCCTTCATCAGTCCTGTCAGGTTTATCTATTTTATTATCAACTTGTTGGTTTTGTTGATAATTGCTATTCTTTTCCTAGTCATTTCTACTTTCATCTTTTGAAGTATTTTCCCCCTACTTTCTTTGGATTTATTCTGTTATATTATCCAAACGACCCAACTCCTTATTTATTTTTAATCTGAGTGACATGTCAGAGACTAACAGAGGTACAATAAAATCTCCCACGATGACTGTAACTATATTAAATTTTTTTTACATTCCTAGCAGTTTTTATTTAATTTATTCATACTATGTTATTTGGCACATAAAGTTTTACTGTGGATTGATTGTACATTTTATTAAGATCACAGAATCCTCTTTTTCATTTCCTTATGAGATGTGGAGAAGTTCTTCAACATGTCTTATAATGAACTGACTTCATTTTCCTGTGGCTCACCACCTTTCATTCATTGCCTCCATTCCATTTTCTAATTGGGTGATCATGTTTCTCATCTCCATCCAATCTTTCCTCATCTCAGATGGCTCTGTTTTCATTATTGCCTATTTTTTGGGTCATAAACATAATATTCTCTCAAATCCTGTTAAGAATACAAATTCAGAGCTTTGAAAGTATGTTTCTGTCCTTCAATGCTGACAGAGGGGCAATTAGATCTGATTCCTCAGGCACGCCCCCTTCTGATCGTCTGAATATTTACACATATGCAGTTAATTTCCTAGTTGGCACATCGTTGGGGAGGGAGAATGGCAGTGGGCAATGTAAACACCCCCAAGTCTCTAAGGGGGAGCAAAAGAGCTAAGCCCAAAAAAGGGCATATAGCAAGCTGGGCATCTCCAACCTGAGAGAGGCAGAGCAGGAGACAGACTGGTAACAAGTGAGTCTCGCCACCCTGGTTAGGTGCCAGTGGGGTGCTACTTGCTTTCCCTGGTGTGCCACCCAAAGCCAAATGAAGGTTAGGATGTCATGTCAAGGGGGAATCCATGTTGGCTCTCAGTCCTATCATTGGGAGGAGCTAGAAGGATTGAGACTGTTCCCGACAAAGGTCCATGCCATGTCCTTGGCCCCAGGTTCTGCTGCTCTGAATTACACGGTCTTCCATGGATTTTGCCTCAGGGTTTCTGACACTTAATCCACAGGCAGAATTTTGCTTCATTTGCATGAAATGTCATTTGCCTAGGCCCTTTCTCAGTCTGGATTCTTTCTTGAGCGTTCCATGTGGCAGAAATTCTTTTAAATTTTATGTGAAAGACACTTTTGCCCAGTTTCCAGGGCTGAGACCACAATTCCCTTTCTTTATGTCCTTTCGATTATTCTAACTGGAACTGGGGGAGGATGTACTTATAAGCTTGCGCTTCACTTGCGCTGTTGAGCTAGAAGTGGTCTTTCCTCTGCATTTGGCAGAAGTCCTATTGCATTTAAAAGCCTTTAGGATCTTACTCATCCCAAGTTAGCAACAAAATCACCTGGCAGGGACCAAGGAAAAAGGAGTCAGGTGGTTCTGGGAGACAAGCCGGAGTGAGAACGTGGTGATTTTTGGGAAATCTGCAGTTATTGAGGGCAAGGAACACGTGCAGGGAAACAGGCATTTCTCATGAGTCAGAAATCCAAGAAGGTTTGGAGGGTTAGTCAGATGCATGAAATATCCTATCTTGAGAGACCAGTAAAGTGTAGAGGAGGCGACAGACTTCATTGGAGCTCAGATGTGCATCTCGAGTCTTTGTAGAGACAGTCAAGGCCTTGGGATTAGGAACATACCAGTATTCTGGCAAATGGGCCAGTTACACTAGGGCCAGATGTTCTTGGAGGGGACCGTTGTGCTTTGGGCTCCTTCCATACCCATCCATGTGGAGGTGGAGCAGACGACAGGCTTAAACAGCAGGGCTGCTGCAGCTGACTGAGGGGGCAGGTGGTTCTGAATCCTACTGAGAAACTCTGACTGTGATTTCTTTCAATGCTGAAACAGTTCTGGTACCCACTGGTGACCCAGGTTCTCCCTCTGGAAGGTAGGGAGTCTGGGAAGGACAGGCTCCTAGGAGGGACACAGATGCCATCCCAATCTCCTGGAATACGTTGTTCTTCCTTCCCTAGGAATTTGTTCCAGAAATTCCAGTGGTTGCAGGGTCGCTTGAACAGCCTTTCAGCCAGGTCAGAGCCACAACCCAACCTTGTGTGCAGGACTACAGGGGTCCAGATACAAAACGGGGACCGTCTTTGTCAAGAAGGTCAAGCTACGTATCACAGGCTGGGAGCAGGGCTGGCTGGGTATGTGGCTGCAGAGGCAAGGTCTGAGGTGGTCCTCCCGCAGAAAAGCAGGGATTCTGCCCTCCCCGCAACTCTGCAGGTCTGCCTGGGGTCCTGCACCTGTGTGAAGCCTCCCTGACCTCTGCCCTAGATCCTCTGCCCCAGGGCCCTCCTTTCTCACCCTGACTGCCCAGGAAAGCTGATCATTAAGCTGATCATCTGATGCTGAGGGCAGACAGTTGGGCAGGCACACCTGTCAGCCAGTCTTAGGTTCTGAATGTCTGAATCTGAACCACTCTATTGAGGAATTTCAGGCACTGGCCATGCTCTGTCACCTCCAGCAGCCATTTCTGCTCCCCCTCAGGCCCTGTGCACAGAACTTGGCCCACACCCCCCAACACCTGCTAATTATGACCTATGCTTCAAAGCTGCCTTTTCCTGCTGGGCCTTCATCCAGAAAGGCCTCTGCATGGCTCAGCTCACATCCCTTCCATTTGTACCATGACAGAGAGGACGCCCCTCAGCCCTGCTGTGCCGGGTACAGCCTCTGAAGCTGTGCTCTTGCTGATGAGCAAGCGGATGGAGAGAAGTGAGGATCCAGGGAGATGCCTGAAGGCATGGTGCATGTGTGCAATTGTGTAGCTGTGTTTGCGGATGGAGAAACTTTTATATGTATGCCTTCCCTTGTGTGAGTCTGCGCACGTGTCTGGCTTGGGGATCTGTGACCGTGCATATTTGTATCCCTATATCTGCTGGTGTGATATCATAGGTACATCACAAGGGTATGAGAGCCCTTTGTGTCCCCTTGTCTTGTTTCTATAACAGGCCCCTGGGGGACTGTTCTGTCCTATTTCAGGCACACCCAGGCCCAGTCCATCATCTCATGAGTGTATCTTCTTGGGTTCAAAGGAAATTAAGTAAGAGTGAGAAATCTCTCTCTCTCTCTCTCTCACAGACACACACACACACACACACACACACACACACACACAGCAGAGAACACATGCCTCAGGGTGGGTCAAGTGTATCATCTGTATATAAAAAAGATGGGCATTTCATGGTTTCTCTTGGAATTTCCAGAATAGTGACTTTGGTTACTTCTATTTTATTTTTTCCAAATGACAGGTCTTTCTGGTTACAGAGAATAAAACTGTATTAGAATAAACTAAAAAAGATCCTTGGTTGGGGCTGGGGTTGTGGCTCAGTGGTAGAGCACTTGCCTAGCATGTGTGAGGCTCTGGGTTCGATTCTGAGCACCACATACAAATAAATGAATAAGATAAAGGTCTATCTACATCTAAAAAAATTTTTTTTAAAAAGATCCTTGGTCTAGGATAAAAATAGACTAATTCTGGATGAGATTATCTTTAGAATCCATTTTATTAGGACAGCTCTTTGGTCAATTTGCCAGTGTCCACTCCTTGAGCGCAGGCAAACATGCCCGTGGTACATGTCATTGGAGATAGTCATGCAATCACACAGAGAAATGCAAGACGTAGGTGCACCAGGATCTCACGACTCCCTTGCTGTAACCCTATCACCCCAGGCCTATTGTCTCTTTCGCTTACATATTTATCTGCCTTGAGCTCACTTTCTTCAGTGCCAGTGCCACATTCAGGCCATCATCACAGGTACATGGACACTTACTGCCTCCTCAAAACACGCCTGAGTGCTTGTATGCAAAGCACTCAGACACAAGTTAGCACAGATACAATTCCCCAAGCCAGACACGCACACAGACTCACACACGTGAAAATATACATGTAAAAGTATCTACATCCACAAACATGTAGCCACACAAATGCACACACACACACACTGTGAGCTCTTCCCGATCCACGTTGAAGGTCAGCATCCACAATGGAAAACCTGACCCACTGGCTGCTCCAACTGAATTCGTGGCTATTTTTATGATGCAGTCAATTCCCACTGAGCCACATGGCGCTGGTGACCACCAGCAGCCCCTGAGCACATTCTAATCCTGTATTCTCAGACACTCACACAGGTCTCTCTTTCCGGTCCTCACTTTCTCCCAGTTGCGTAAGGATACCATCATGGGACTCAGGGAGGAAGGAGAAAGTTTGGATGGTCCCCTCGGGGATGACCAGGTGAGCACCCATGCCTCCGCACACGGTAACGGGCATGCTCTATGAAATCTATCAGTTTTACCTTGAGGACATCTCCTTCCGAGAGTTCGAATGCGCTGGCTTTAAGCTGAATCCCCTTCCCCGGCTGGGTCTGGATGGAGTAGATGCATTCGTGATTGTTATTGTAGTTCACAGGAAAGTTGGGGGACAGCAAAGTACCCTGAGTGCCTGTGACCGAATTCCCACACTCGGCTGGAAAGAAAATCACAATAACCACAGATTAACCCACATCAGCTGCATGCAGAAAACAACTCACAGCGCTGGCGAACCTGGCAACGGTGACGAGCTGCAGCCTGCCTACCTGCCGAGTGCTCGCTTCTCTGCCTGCCTACAGACTGCCTGTCGAGGTTGGTAAAAAGCACCTGGCTGCCCACAGCTCTGTTGGCTTCTTCATCTCTCCTATTCTGTTGGGCTGTTTCTCTTTTCAGTGGAAATAGAAACTAACCACCAGGCCCCCTTTCTTGTCACCATGTTATAAAGCAGTCGTTCCCAGCATCTCTTGGTGGGGTATCATAGCAACAGAAATGATGGAGGAGGGAGCAGAGAAGCTGGTACCCAAGTGAGAAGAGAGGGAGCCTTTCAGTGTCCGAGGGTGGAAACTAAGAAGGGACGGGCTGGAATAATAATTGCTAACTCTATGTGCAAATCACCACCAGAGACACTTAGCAAGGATCATTTCATCATCTGTCACAGCAACCAGGCCCCCAAGGGAGGCACAGTTATCATCCTTAGTTTAAAAACAAGGAGCCTAGAACTAAGCAATTTAAACTGCGTCTCTTAATTCACAGAGGAGGCTGAGGATGCCACCTGCCCTGGGCTGGAGTTTAGGGCCCCTGAGCCTCTGGTGAAAGTTTTGGCACACCCTTGTTGAAACCTTGTTTCATTCAACAACTAATGAAATCACACCCTCCCCTGAAAATCAGTTTCTCCTCCTCTGGAATTAGTCATTTCTTCCCTGTCGTTCCCACATATTTATAGCAGGTATCACATTTTACTTGATTTATTTGTTAGTATTGTTCTCTCCTTCACTGCACTGTGATTCTGTGGGGTTGGCCAAATTTCTGTCTTCCCAATGCCCACTCAGTGCCTGATCAGGACTGGCTCAGAAGATGCAAGCAGGGAGCTCAGTGGCAGGCACACCTGGGGAACCGGGCAGTGGCTCTCTAAATGTTTGTTTGTTAATTTATTTATTTTGGTACAGGGGATCGAATCCCCAAGGGCGCTTTATCACTGAGCCACATCCCCAGCTCTTTCTATTTTTTATTTTGAGATGTCTTGCTAATTTGCTTAGGGCCTCCCTAAGTTGCAGAGGCTGGCCTCAAACTTGTAAAACTCCTGCCTCAGCCTTCTGAGATGCTGGGATCCAGGCATGTACCACCACCTTCCTCTTATGTAAATCTTTGATTATGAATCCCCTTCCTGTGTCTCCCTATATCAGAGAATCTGCCCCCTGTTCCCTTGTCACCTCCACCCAAACTGTGAGCCACTTGAAGGCCAGGGTCAGGCTGGATGAATCTATGAATTTCCAAGGCTCAGCCCAGATTGTCTGTAAAATAAATATTTGCCAAATGAATGAATGGATGAATATGGCATACACTGACCTTAGAAGATGTACAGTCCTAAAAATAATTAGGTTCCAGAAGGATGTAAATACAAATCCAGATGGCAGACTCATTTTTTGTCTGGACATATGGAGAGTTTGGAGCACGTCTTGAATGTTTGCAGTCGATGGTAGCAAGTCTGCTTTCTCCAAGCCAGCCCTCCATGTCCTTATTCTAAGCATAATTCTTGAGTGGAAGGACTTTGAGGTTGACGGAGAGGCCATTTCTTTGGCCATAAAGTCAACCTTAATTGACCTAAGCTGGGCAGCATAGACAGAGCAAATAGAAAACTTTGGAGCCGAAGCTCCTCTGGGTTTGCCACATGCTTGTGTGTTCTCTTGTGTGCTCTTAGTCCTTTGAAGATGGTGACCATGTCCCACTACCAAGTCCCTACTTTTCAACTGGCTCTACTCCCTGGGCCTGTCCTGTTCAGGTCAGTTTTGGTTTCCTGAGGCTTCACAGAAGCACTTGTTCAATTATTTTGCAGGAGGAAAGTAGCCTTGAGGATTTTCAACTCAGCTGGTTTGCCAAGCAAGCCAAGTATCAGATGCATGTGCTGAGCTGGGACATTGAACTGAAGGGGCAGCAGCAGTAGTAGGCAGGCACCCTGGGACAGGGGCTGCTGGCAATTGAGTAGATGTGTTCCTAGAGTGCACAGTTCATGGGTGCCCTCAGAGGAGGCAGTCATACACTAGCACCCAGTCATACCACAGACAGCTCTGGAGTGGTCCCCACTGTCTGTGGGTCACACATGGTCTCCTGCACTGGGCTGAGGTGTGTGGTGAACTGGGATGAGCAGAGACTTTGGAGGCAGACAGACAAGTTATATCAGCTCTGAACCTCCCTCTCTTCATCTGCCTTCACCTGGATCCCCCAGGGGTTCCCCCTCATAAGCCAGTAGAGAACAAATGCATGAGATTTTATGTGTAAATAGGTGAATGAATGGGGAGGCGTGGTCAGCACATAGTAGGCCCTCAACCAATGTTATTCCTCCTCTCTCTTCCTCCTCATTCCAGGGGAACCCATGCAGCTTGCTTGCTTCCCTTGGAAGCCCTAAGTGACCATGCTTGGGGACTGGCAGAAAACCTGGGAGGCTCCTGGAAGGTTTATGCCTTAGCCGGTGCCCTCAGGCGGTTCCAGAGGCCTCTTGCCCTCTGCCTAGTCCCTGATAGTCAGCTGCCTTTAAACATGGGCCTTGGCATATTTTTGGACTGTCTTCCCAGCCCTGGCTTCCTGAGTAATAGCTCTGTGTCCCATCTCTGCCCCAATGTGACCCTCTCATCTCTCCCACCTGCCCAGGACCTTTATAAGGAAGGACACAGGGCTGACAGCTTCAGATACAGCCAGTCCCTGGCCAGTCATCAGACTCCCTGCCAGGGCCTTGGTCCTGGGTACCAGGGAGGGCATGGGCGGGTGAGGAATGTGGCACTTGCTTCTGGGAGAGTTTCCAAAGGAACAGGGGAGGTGAGCAGATGCACTGAGAAGCCAAACATGGTGTAAATGGAAACAAACAAACGTTCCAGAGAAACAAACAGTCATGTGCAGAGGAAAGTGTGGCCGCTGGTTCAGACATCTGGGACTTCATCACCTCCATCAAGAGAGGTCTTGTTAAGGGCAGGGCTGCATCTTATCCATCAGTCTGGGGCTCCTGGGGCAGAGGGTTAGGGGTTCTTCATCACACCGGGCTCCCAAGGACAGGACCATGTGTTCCACTGCAGACTGGGGTCCCATAGGATCAGGGGATATGTCACCCTTGTCACACCATGAATTGGAACCCAGGCTGTTCATCTCCTCAGCTGGGAATGTTTCTGGTAATGCTCTGAGAGCTAAATAACCCCAGTTTCACCCACAGTGCATGTGGCAACTGGGCGCTCCCCCGGGTGGGCATTCCCAAGACCCCTCCAGCCTGAGCCTCTGCAGCAGGGCTGGTAGTAATTAGAGGTGATTATAACTGCTGTGCGTTATTAATAACACGTGAAGCAGAAGACAAATGTAATAATGAAAATATTGTGAGGTGTCATGAACAAACAGTAATTGGAATAATAAGTTAAAGGATGAGTTCGTGTAATGAGATCAATGAGGCAAGAGTCTCAACAGCCTGTGCATCTGTGGGCCTGGATATCCCCATTCAAGATCACCTCTCTGAGGACATTTTCCCAGAGACAAGAGTTGCTGCACTTGGGGGCATTAACTAAACCTCTCCAGGGGAGTTCAAGTGTCTGTGTCTCCTGGTCGGGGTGGGGGGATGATTTGGGGGATGGGGACAGGAGAAAGGAGAAACTTTGAGATCATTTAATTGGTCAAAGATGGAATTCTGCAACTCTTTGTCTTAATATTTCCCCTCGGAGACTGTAAAAGGTTATTGACAAAATAATGACAATTAGTTCTCCATAAATACTACTAAAGAGGTTATTGGCAAAATAGACATTTTGTAGCACTTTCTGGTTTATATAGACTATTTCATCACATCTGGAGTGAGGAGGGCCTGTGTGTTGGCTGTTGTTATCTCTGGTTTATAAATGAGGAAGCTGAAGCTGAGGGGTTTGGGGGCTCTAAGGGGTAGTAAGTGACAGAGCAGAGACTTGACCTTGGGGCCATTTGACTGATCAGCTGGGCCTGGCCCATCTTGCCAGCCTGTTCAGGGTT
The DNA here is from genome assembly GCA_020662805.1 of Glaucomys volans. NCBI lineage: Eukaryota > Metazoa > Chordata > Mammalia > Rodentia > Sciuridae > Glaucomys > Glaucomys volans. The sequence goes on along the minus strand of JAJEJO010050616.1, from coordinate 53,115 downwards.
CAGCTGTCCTCTGCAGAGTCCTGGGCTCCTTGTGGTTGTCCTAGGCCAGGTGATGTCATGTTATGAGCCTTTCTTTTGTTTCTTTTTGGCATGCTGGGGATGGACCAGTGTCCCACTCGCGCTGGCAAGTGCTCTGCCTCTGAGCCACACCCCGGCCCCTCAGGGGCTTTTGAGATGCTGGTCCCTGGCTCTGTCAGTGCAGTGCTGCTTTGATCTATCTGTTCTGTGCACTTTTATGAGGTTTTACGTAATATTTCACTTTAAGTGAGTTCCATGGCTAACAGTGGGCACAGCAAGTGCTCCACTAATCAGCCTGCATTCCTTCCCATCCTGCACTATGGAACTGGGCAAGCAGAGCCCTGAGAAGCCAGCAATTGTTCCCACTCCCTGGGCCATTGCCATACTGCCCTCTACCCTCTGGGCCCAAAGCTCTGATCAGCCTTTAGGGATCCCTCAGGGGGGCAGGCAGTGCTGGTGCCAACCTCCAGTCAGCTACGTCTTGGCGCTCTGTTTCCTCTAGTAAAATGCAGCTCATCAGAGAGGCCTTTGCTGCCCGTTCTTCACCAAAAAGCAGCCCCACCTCCAGCACTTCCTAAGTCTGTGCCCCGATCACTGTTGGACACACTGCGTGCCTATGTGTCGAGGCTCCAATGGGGAGACTTTCTCTGTTTTGTTCCCTTTCGTATCTCCAGGACCTAGGTGCATATTGGACGTGTAATGGGCACTCTCTAGATGAACCGCAGTCCTGCCCCTGCTTCCTTGGCTGAATGGGCGGCCTTCCAAGGGATTCTCCAAGAGCAAGAACTTACACTGGACTAGTAAAGGCACCCTTCCACCCCACTGGATTGAGACTCAGGTGAAGGGCCCACCCAGGGCCCATCCAGATCCCCCTGCAAGAAGCGTCCTTCAGCCACGGGCCTGGATGTTAAGGGCGGGAGGTGAGAGTACTGAAGAGCCCATCAGGAATTCCATGGCAAAGGTCAGTTTAGGTTACCGACCTGCTCCATGGAGTAAGTGTTACCATCCCTATTTTACAGATAAGGAGCTGAGCAGAGGAGTTTAGGTCACCTGCCCAAGGTCCTACTGCAGGTGGGCTAAGTTAGTCCCCAAACCCCGGCCCCCTGCCTCTTGGCGTGTGCGTCCACCACCTTACACCAGTCGACTACGGTTGGCCCACCCCATCAAATGAAGCAAAATGAAAGCACGTGACCACCTACCAACACACCTTGGCAGAGGCGAGCTCCACAGGCGCCGTCTGCCCCCCAGGCACGTGACGCGGGCGGTGCCCTCCAGACGGTACCCGGGGAAGCAGGAGAAGGTCAGGGTGTCGCCCACGCCAAACTGCAAGCCTTTCCGGATGCTGTAGGCAGGGACCTCGGGCTCCTCGCAGGGCTCCAAGTCATACTCTGCAAAGGGAGCAGGGAGGTGGGGTTCAGAGATGTCTTGGGGAGGAACAGAGAAGAAAATGAGAACACCAAGGGAAAAGGCCAGGGGGAAAGGGCCAGAATGCAGGCAGACAGAGGTGCAGGCCAGGCGCACACTGGTCCACGAGAGTGAGGAGGCAAGGAGGGAGAGCCCCAGAGGAGCAGAGGCCCAGAGGAGTGCAGGGACGCATAGGAGGCATGGTGTCCTTCCCAGGGAATGCTTCTGACAGGACCTCAGCATCCTCAGACCTCGGCCCTTCTCCTCTCCTCGGGGCTCACAGTTGCTCCTGTTCTTTCTCTCTAGGGACTGAACCAGATCAGTCCAGTCAGTGGGTTCCAGAGGGTCAGAGTCCATGACCAGCCTTGGGTGACTTGCATTGCAAAGGACTCCAAGTGCTTTGCTCTAAGCCTGATCTCAGGACACTGGCTTTGAGGCAGATGGCAGGGTGGTGGCATTTATGGATCAGGGACCTGCCTGGTGCTTCTGGTGACAGCATAGAAATGACTATCCGTTGTCCTCCAGGGCATTTCCCTTCAGGGATGCAGTCCTCTGGGGCTCTGCATGGAGGAGGAGTGTCCCTCTCAGGTGAGTTGAGGTACACTGGCTGCATGTGTCCCATCAGCCAGGCCTGCCTGGCACATGGCAGGTGGCTTCCATCTGAAGAGCCAGTGAGTGGCTACGCTGGGCCACATCCCTGTTCCTAGAGGCTGACTGACACCCCTTGCCCATCCCAGGAGGATCCATCTGGTATCCCTGCTCCTGCAGATGGAGGGGTGGGTGGGGACCCTGGGGCACCTTAGGACAAGCATGGTGGGATGGGGGAGGAGGGTGTAGATACTGGAAGAGCAAAGAGTCCTCTTTTCCCTGAATGCCAAATGAAAGAGCTTTCTTCTCAGGATTCCTAGACACAGAGCTAAATATCCATTACTGTATAATTAGCATTGATGAAGAAGCACCCAAATGAGACTAAAACACTCCTATATGTTAATTTCACACCCTTTCTTCTTCTTTATTAATTACTGGAGTTGTGAAATAGTGGAAGTGGAATCAGGAGAAGAATTTGGAATTACTAGGGCAGGAAGGGACCTCTGTGAATTCTCTAGGAGATATTTGAAGCCACCAGCTGAGTAGGTCACGTTCAGAGCAAATCCTGAATCAGAGTAGGAGATTCCCCAAGGAACCTGCTAATTTCTTCCAAGACCATTAGGGAAGTTCTTCCTTGGATCTAACCCAAATATCTTTAGCTGTACCATTGAGTTCACTCTCCCAGAGACAGGGGAGTGATTACCAGGCACCTACTATAAGACCAGAGACTCACAGCAGAGGGAGAGACAGGATAGCAAGGCTGTCTCCTCTCCCCAGGGGCCCTCACACCCTGTACCTGAGAAGGTGATGTTGAATCCTTCGTAGGACATGGAGAAGTCGGAAATGAAGCGGACCTGAGCTGTGAAGTTGCCATAGAGACCAGCACTGATGGGCGCTGGCAGCCGGGAGCCAGTCAGCTGCCTCAAGGGTTGGGTGAAGCTGCCGTTCTCAGTGAGGAGCAGGTAGTCATGGCCACTCTCCAGGTGGAAGGTGTGGAAAGTGAAGAACACACCTGCAGAGAGATCAGAAAGGTCCAGCGGGCCGTGGGGAGGTGGCTGAAGCAGCTCAGTTGCAAGATGGGATCTGCCGAAATATTTCCAATTGGCACACACCTATCAGTGTGTGCAACTACGAGCTTCTGCCGATAAAACATTCAAGTGAATGGCCCTGAACTTGCCCTCACCCAAAGATCCAGTCAGGGAGACAGACAGCTCTTTATAGTTGTCAGCATTTGAAACAGGGATTTATGGCTAGGTTTATGGGATGCTTCATAGCCATTCATTAAACATGCAAATATTTGTTGAATATGACCTACGGGCTAGGATCCAGGGTGAAGTGCAAGAGGATTCACGATACATTAAACAAATGTCTACAAAACAGAACCATGAATATGGTAATGAAAAGTAGATCAGGGTGCCGGGGGGCAGCCCAGACAGCAGATCACAGCAGGAAAAGGGGAGTGGAGGGCAGCTTTAGAAATGAGGGAACACTTAATCTGGGGTTTCAAAGGATGCCCAGGAATTAACCAGGGAAGAGGAGAAAGAGCACCCCAGATAGAAGACCAGCCCATGTCAGGGGGCAGAGGAACTGTCCAGCCCAGGGCTCTGTGGCTGGACACATTTGGTGGAAATACCAGGCATTGAGGCTTGAAAGGGAGGCTGGGGCCAGACAGTCCCTGTGCTGGAGGTGATGAGAAGTCTTCCCATCCAGACATCAGATTTCAGTTCCACTGAGATGTTGGTGACCGAGATGAGGACAAAGTGGAAGAGGAGACTGGGAGACCAGTGAGAACTGTGGCCATTGTGCACTGGACCAGGGAGGATGGGCCTTTGTGGGAGGGGCTTAAATTAACCGGCTTCCTAAAACTTCCTTGGGTGTCCAGCCTCATCTGTCCTATATCAGTAGTGAGGCATGAGGTCATCTGTCCAAGGTCATTCAGGTGGAGCTGGGATCTGAGCTGAGGCATCTAAGGCCTCCCTGCTGGAGCCACTCCAGGATGCTACCTCTCAGGCCCCAGAAGGAGAGCAGCTGGGAGGGTGGCAGGTGTGAGGCGGTCAGGTAGTGAGGAGGGTTGTGGAGCAGCAGGATCTTAACACCCAAAGCAGCTCTCAGCCTTGGCCAGGTGGCTGCAGCTGTTTGTATGGGTGCGTGTGTCAAGGCATGATCTCCATGTTATGATGGCACTAGGGAAGGTGCAGGGCTGGACTGGGAGTGCTGGGCCCAGGTGCCACTCAAAGTGCAGTCCAGGGACCAGCCTGCTAGAGATGGAGAATCACCTCTGTTTGATTTGTGGGCACCTAAAAGAGAAATACTCTTCCAGATAATTATTGATGGAGTTTTGATAAATGATGATGAATCCAAGAATGTATTACTAAAGCATTTAAAAAAGTTTTCATATTCTTGCCTCCCTATGGATAAGAGCTGGTGATATGGGGTATTTGGGCTTCTCTGGGTAGGGTTCCGAGAGACAGAGCCTGGCAGAGGTGGTGGGACTAGGGTTGTGTAGGCAATTGAGATGCAACCCTGTATCTGTTTGTTCAAGGATATGGGTCCTAAGCACCTTCCAAGTACCAGGCCTAGTGCTTAGAGGAGAGAAAGATCTTTTGATTTTGTAGAGGAGACAGATGCATCAATGGTAAGAACTCGGCACAGAGCATGAGGAGGGTGGGGAACTCTGCTTTGAGGGCTGGGAGAGCTTCACATGGAGACATGATCCTTGGCATAAGAGGTGTGACCATGTGCAGAGGAGGCATGTGGACATGTGTGCCTGCGTGTATGCTACACCCCTGACACACAGATGTGTGCAGATGACTGCTGAGTCTGAAGAGCTTGGGGAATGGATGCCCTCCCCTCCTCACAGGACACCAGGTTGGCGGGGAGCGGGTCAGACACAGTAGCAGGAGGAGACGAGCAGATGAAGAGGAGCTCTGCACTTTGTTCTTCTCGCAGGCAAATGCAGCCCCTCCCAAGGAGTAAACATTTGGCAGGGATTCTAAGGATGAGCAAACAACTGAGATGAAACCCCTGGGGTTCCCAGCTGTGCTGATTGCTTGGGGCTTTTTTGGCCATTGTGAGAAAATGAAGACATTGTCACAGAAACAGAGAGGCCCCATGTTGGAGTTTGAATCCAGATCTGGTGTGACAGATGTGCACACTGGAGTGAGTTGTGCAGAATAGTAGGAACCATATCAACCCTGCACCAGGGCAGGAAAGGCAGGATCCAACGCCGCCTCCCAGCTCGAGGGCACAGCCAGAGCTGCGTAATGCCCCTGTGCAGTCTGTTTCCTCAGCGGCACTATGTGGATGCTGCTGGCCCTGCCCTCACGCGTGCACACCTGGGATGGCATATGCAGAGCCCACAGCCTTGGCCCACAGCAGGTGAGCTCGGCAGGTGTTTTCTGCCCAGCTCATCCCATCCCCAGACGACCTTGTGGGCTAAGGCGCTCAGTCCTGGGGTGTCCTCAAGGGCACATTCTCCTGACTCCTGAATCACCCATTCCCTGGGCGTGTGGTCAGTGGGGCAATTCTGAGTTTATGATAAAGTTAAGAATTTCCCCAGCTGGACTGTTTGGGAACAATTCGAGCCAGCTGCCTAGCGCTGTGTTCACCCAGTGTAACTGAGCCACATCCCCAGCCCTATTTTGTATTTTATTTCGAGACAGGGTCTCACTGAGTTGCTTAGGGCCTCGCTAAGTTGCTGAGGCTGGCTTTGAACTCACGATCCTCCTGACTCAGCCTCCCGAGTCGCTTGGATTACAGGTGTGTGCCATCACGCCCGGCAACCCAGTATATTCTTAAGAGCAGAGCCTGAGTAGAAAGATCTGGGGTCAGGCCTATTCATCTCAGGTCTCCAAATACTTCTGGAGTTCTTCGGGTGCCAGGCATGGAGCTGGAAGCAGGGAGACCTGCAGGAAGCAAGAGCGCTCAGAATCTGTTGGGGAGGCAGGTGGTGAAAGTTCAAGCGGGGTGAGGTCTGCGGAAGTACGGGATGCTGTGGGAACCCCCCAGAAGGGGACCTAACCTGGATGTGAGGCAGGAGGGAGGGGTCGGGGAGGCTGGTGAGAGGAAGTGAGCATGGAAAGATGAAGAACTGGCCAAGCAAGGGGAATGGCAATCTCCATAACGGCCTGGAGAGGAAGAGAGAACTCAGACAAGCGTGAGAGAAGAGAGAGAAAGAGCTTGGCAGGTTCCAGGGACTGAACAAAGGCCTGTGGAGTTGGAACTCAGTCTGCAGGGCTCAGCATGAGGCAGAGAAAGGCAGGGCAGTGCAGAAGGGCCTGGCTCTGTTTTAAGCTCCTGGGCTTCTGGGCTCTGTGTGAAGGGTTAGGCGAGGACTTTGCAGGGTTCTAAGGGAAGAAGTCAGTTATTCAGGCATGATTGTTGATTCTCTGCGTGAGCACCTTTCATCCTTGCTAATTCCTGTTCATTCTGGAAGACAAGCTTATGTTTCAAATCAAGGCCACCTGCCTAACCCCTGGGGCTGGGCTGCAGATGTGTGCTCCTCCACACACTGACACTCCCACTCTGGGCTCTGTGTTTAGACTGTCTATCTAGCCCTGGACCATAAACTCCTGAGTGCAGGTATTGAATAAGCATTTGTTAAGTAGATGATGAGCTATGCTGACTTCTAGGCAAAGACACAAAAAGCAATGCAGGGAGGAACTTTCACCCTAATGATCTCAGCTGCCCCCACACAGAAAATCATGACCATATGATTGTCCCTCCAGGGACTCTGGGGGCACTGCCTGCATTGCCTGGAGGGTCCTGCCTTGCCTGGAAAAGCTGTGGGACATCGGACCCCTGGGCAGGGAAGGTCCAGACAGGGCCAGAGTGAAGCATGTGGTGAGACTAGAAATAATTTTCTTATTTTGTACAAATAGCATATTTTGCATGCAATATATATTTATTGCTCAAAATCAGGGGAAAAAAGCAAAAAAAAAAGAGAGAGAAAAATAAGAGACAACCCTTATTAAAATCTTTGGGCAACTCTTTTAGATTATTTTTTAGGCGAATATCCTCCTTTGCAAAAACTATCTTTTAGCAAACTTCATTACCTGATGATTTCTGCCATCACTTCCCCAGAATCTATAAATATTCTTTCCCACGATTCCTAGTATTTCATTCCAGGACCATACCATATGTTTATTTCATGTGTCCTTACAGATGGCCATTTGAATAGTTCCTCAGTTTTCAAAGTAATAAATAAATGTTTTAGGGGACATCTTGGCTGTTACATCTTAATGTGCAGTTTTCCTTATTTTCTGCAGGTAAATTGCGGGCCCAGAGGCACGTATCTTTTGAAGACTTTTGATTCCTATCACCACCCAGCCTCTGGGAAGTCCCAACCACTTCACACCAGGTGAGCAAGAAGAGCACGCCCGTGCCTTCCCTTCCCAAAGTGATGATTTGCTTTGATGACTTGAAAAGGGAAATGGGATTTCGTTACTGGCTGAAATTGCATTTCTTTCATTATTGATGGGTTGATATTTTTCAATCTGTGTTTCCATAATTATGAAGCGTAAGTTGATAGTCTTGCTCTTTCCGCAGACTGGTGGGCCAGGCCTCTTTCTCTTAGAGATTCTGAAGAGCTCTGCTAAATCCTCAGTCAATTATATATACTGCAAATATTTTTGTCTATTTACTATTTGACTTTGCATTTTTTATGAAGCTTTCTTTACATAAATCCTATTAAAGTTTTACTTAATTGAATCTAACAGCCTTTGCCTTTACAGATTCTTGCTTTGGGTGTTACTCTTGAAGGTGCCTTCTCATCTGAGGTTTTCCTAGTGCTGCAATTTATGTGGCTAAATGTATGAGGTATGGATTGGATTTTTAAAAAATCCTTTTTAATGGTTTTTATGGGTGCAATGTAATTATACACAACAGTGGTATTCAGTGTGACATATTTGTACATGCAGATAACATAATTTGATCAGCCTAATTCCCTAGTACCTTCCCGTTCCCTCCCTTCTCCCTCCCCCTGATCCCCTTCCCCTACTCTACTGGTCTCCCTTCTATTTTTTTTTTTAAATTTGTGCCTTTTAATTATACATTATACATAAAAGTGGGATTCACTGTTCATGGACATAGCATAATTTAGTTGATTTCATTAAGATTTTTTCCCAATGGTTAAGCTCACTGTTTTAACACCATTTATTAAATAATCCATCTTTTCTTCAAATGAAATGACACTTTAATCATATACTCAAGTCTGTCTCCCTGTCACATGTCCCCACGCACGTGTGCATGCACACACACAGAGGAGTTTGTTTCTGGATCTTTATTGTCCCTCACTGATTTGAATGTCCACTCCTGCACCCACCCTACACTGCTTACTTATATATTTTTAGCCCATAACAACATTTGAATATCTGGAAAGGGTATTCTTCCATTTCATTTTTTCTCCCCTGGGCTCTTCTTTTTTCCTGGTTAATTCTTCTAGATCAGAGGTTCTGTTTTTTTAATTTTTATTTTTACAAACTGCATTTTGATTCATTGTGCACAAATGGGGTACAACTTTTCATATCTATGGTTGTACACAATGGGGATTCACACCATTCATGATCATACATATATGTAAGGTAATGATGTCTGTCTCAGTCTACTGTCTTTCCTTCCACCACCCCCTCCCCACCCTATTTTCCTCTACACCATCCATCGTTCCTCCATTCTTTTCTTGCCCCCCATCACCACCCCCTACCCCCTGTTATCATCTTCCACTTATCAGAGAAAACATTTGGCCTTTGGTTTTTTGGCCTTGGCTTATTTCACTTAGCATGATATTCTCCAACTCCATCCATTTACCTGCAAATGTCATAATTTTATTCTCCTTTATGGATGAGTAATATTCCATTGCATATACATACCACAGTTTCTTTTAAATCAGAGGTTCTTAATTAAAGGCATGCCTCAGAATGATTGACAAATGTCCTCAAAACATATGTGCCTGGTTTCTACCCCCAATGTAGAGAATCAAAAAACCTCCAGGGCAGAGCCTCAGCATTAACTAGTGTACGTGCCAGATTGCTGAGGGGCAGGAGCCAGCACTCTACAGAAGCTCTGGAATAACCTTCCATACCTCCTGGGTTCCTGCCAATTCCCAGCCCCAGTGTCTTCCACATGGGTGATGTTTAATGAATATATAGTGGATGAAAGAGTATATTAACTAATGCTTATTTATAACCAGCACTCTTACTTTGAACTTGGATTCCCAAAGACCACTTAGGTCGGGGACAACAGTGCAGGCTGGTGAGGAACATGCATGCAGGTCATTCAGGGAAGAGCTGAGCTATGCAAGAAGGGGACCCCTGTGTTCAGAACTGGAAGGGTTGACATGAAGTGGAGGGAGCAGAGGTGTCCTGTTTCTCCAGGACACAGGATAGGGCTGTGGGTTTCAGAAACACCTCACAGACTATTAGGAGGAGAATGAACTATCAAAAATGATAATGTGACACTGTGGAATGGGTGGGCGACCTCCCCACCAGAGAGTTATTTCGACAGAGGGGTGCCACCATCTTGCAGGAGGTGCTTTAGAGAGGATTCCTGCACCTGATGGGATCCCATGGTTGGTCACCAGTATGATCTCTTTGGAGATTTTAGATTCTCAGCAATATTTATTGAATGAATTCTGTGATTCAAAGAGATGAGAAGGTTCCGGTGAGGAACATTCAGACTGAGCGTACACATCACTATATAAGGAAATCCCCACTGAGGTTGTCTTGACCGGGGAACTTAGGGCCCTGACCTTGGGTCACTTCCCAGTATCTGCCTGAACACTTACCCTTGCCATGTGATGTTTCGATAATCCAAGTGCAGTTCAAGTTGTTGGGGTAGAAGTCAGGGAACCCTGGTGACAAGATGGTCCCACTGGAGCCTTGAATGAAGCCACCACAGAGAGCTATGGAGGTGAAGAGGGCAGTGAATGACCAGAGGTGCTCCGAGAGTGCCCCCACCACATGCTCGAGGTACCCATTGCCCCCCCCTTCTCAAAGTCCCTGTCTTTACTAATGGGGTCCAGGAGTCAGTGGCCATCCCAGCTCCTGGACCTTTAGTGTGCCTCACCTTCACAGCTGGGCAGAGCTCGGCTCCACTGGAAGTTGGGCTCGCACTCCAGGGGTTCCCCGTCACTTAATGTGTAGCCTGAGTCACAGCTGAATGTCACCAGAGCGCCCACATAGAAGTCATTCCCATGACGCTGCCCATTGACGGGGATTCCTGGATCCAGACAGTGGTCCGACTGCAATGTTATAGCTGGAAAAGAGAGGTCACAGCTGGAAAAGAGTGTGCACCATCCCCACTGAGGGACCCCCACTGACTCACAGAGAAGAGGGGGTGTGGATTTATAGGAGGCTGAAGTTGCTATTAGCAACTCATGAAATGTGGCCATTATTTTTTGTGGCGAGGATATTTGAAGATCTATCACTTTTTCTTTTTCTTTTCTCCTTATGATGTTAGGGATCAAACCCAGGGCCTCTCACATGCTAGGCAAGTGCTCTACCACTGAGCTACAACCCCAACCCTTTTTATTTTATTTTGAGACAGGGTCTCCTTAAGTTGTCCAGGCTGGCCTCCAACTTGCAATCCTCCTGCCTCAGCCTCTTGAGTGCAGATGTGGGCCATGGGGCCTGGTAGGAAGACCTAGCTCTTAAACAGGTGATCATTTGCTTGTTGGTTCATTCATTAATGAACATTAGCTGAGTGTCGGCCCATTGCTAAGGCTTAGGAATACAAATGTGAATAAGAAATGACCCTGTCCTCATGGTGCTTTCAACTTTTCTATTTTGGTCTGCAAAGAATTGAAGTGACATTGATCCTTTAAATCAGGGGAGGAGTGCAGAAGATGATGTGAGAGGGCAGTGGGAGGGGGAGTCACTATTTCACTTCAAATGCATGGTCCAACAAATACTCTGTCCCCAGAGTATTTGTTGTGCCTAGCATGTGCCTAGCATGGTGGCACCCAGTCACCTGTACACAGAGGAGGCCATGGAGTGTGAATGTGGGATCCAACATGAAGGACCTGAGCAACTCTTGGCTCCTATGACCCCTGGGTGGGGTTAAGAGTAAGCGTGCACCTCCCAAAGGGTAGCCTAACCAAGGATACCACAGGATGGCTGAATCTGGGGCCCATGCTGGAGCACAGTCCCAGGGTCTTTCCCCAACCAGGCCAACCTTGTCACCTGCCTCCCAGCTCCTGCCCATTGAGACTCACTCTCATAGCGGAGCTGAAAGCCGATGTCTGAGTGACTCTTGTCCGTAGAGAAGAGGAGGTAGAGGTAGTTGCTGGTGCTGATGAGGAACTGGGGAACCTGGGTCCCGTGGTAAACCCCAATCAAGGGTGCCGAGTAGGTCCGTCCATCTCGCACTTCCAGGGTGTCATAGTTGACCTCAGTTTTAAATCTGTCAAAGGATGCAAATGAAGACCTCTTGAGAAACCCAAGGCTTATTAATTTGCAAATGCTGAAAGCCCTGTCTGACCCAGGTCTTCAGACACCCAGAGTGTGACAGGCTGGGATCTTTTAATATAATTCATACACATTTACTAGTGGTGGAAAGGACCTTCTCTAATGAGCTTAACCCTTCTTCCTCCTTGGTAGACACAGCTCTCCAATCTTCTCTATGGGTTAGGTTCTCAAGACCTAGAGGCACCATGCCTAGCTCATGGGGGTTAGAAAGTTCTAGGCCAGGCATCAATAAACTAAGGCCCCAGGACCAAATCTGGTATATACCCTGAGAGCTGAGAATGTTTTTTGCATTCAGTAAAGGGATGTTTGAAAACAAAGAAGCACTAAAGAATATGCACCAGAGATATGAAAGTGGGCAAGAAGCCCACAAAACCTAGCAGATTTACTATCTGATCCTTCCCAGGAAAGTTTGCAGATTGGGTTTCAGGACATGGATGCTTTGTCCAGAAGAAGTTTGTGTTTATATTTCCCACTGAGGGGCATAGGCAGGACGGGAGTAGAAGTGGGCACATGGAGGATTTGGGTGGTCAGGAAGAACACCCTCCTATTAGAAGCCTTTGAGTTACAGTCCTCAGATGCCATGCCTTGCTTCAACATCCAATGGTGTCTGTCTGCCACTCTCCCTTCTTGGGGGTTAGGAAAAGGGAAGGGCTTTGGCATCCCACCTGATCCCACAGCCTTCTCCCCACTCCAGTCGCAGTACCCCTGCAGCACAAACCAAGCCCAGGGCAAAGCCAGAGAGGTCCTCCCACCCAGGGCAGTGGCTCCTCTGACCTCGCCAACATTTCAGCACTGGTGTCAGTCCCTCCACTCACTCCAGATTCCCTCCCATGAAATTGCCCCATGGCCCCCTTCCCAGAGGCCATGGTCCCAGCACCTGTCGAAGGTGATCTTGATGGGGTAGCCTGGCTGGGCTTCGATCACCCAGGCACAGCTCAAGGCATCCTTGTAGAAGCCAGGCCAGCCCGGAGAGAGGATGGTACCGCTGGGTGAAGTCAGATGGCCACCGCAGGGAGCTGGGAGGACAGAGGGAGAGAAGCACCTTTCTTAGGGGACAAATGAATAAGCATACAAAGTACCTCTCTATCAAATATATCCGCCAACAAGGATCGTCTCTGCTTTTATGGAGAATTACATAAACTATAAACCATGAGTTTTGCCCATTGGGACCTTCATGGATGCAACTCCTTACATTATTGGGAGGTTTATTACAGGCCAGAGGGGAGAAATGAAAAGAATTCTTTAAACAAAGTCCTTTTCTCATTCTGGAAGGGCTGAAGTGCTGCTAGTATCTGGGTCACACTGGCTTTCTCTCTGTTCCTCACTCTATCCTCACGCCCGAGGCAGAGGCATTCACCAGACCCACCTCCTTCCATTCGTACTGGGGGGTGAGTGGCCAGAACCTTGCTCAGCTTGGGGTGCAGGCACTAATATCGATCTCTTTGACAACTTGGTATCCCCAGAATTTAGCATGGTGCATGGCCCACAGTCATCTGTCCATGACCATTGCCTAAATGAATGAATGAAAAGGTGGATCAATGCAGCCATGGCCGGCAGTGCCACAAGGTACTACTGATGGGTCTGGGCACATCTCCTGGCTGTCCCTGGTCTTGCAAAGCCTGTCCTCTCCTCTCCTTGGCCTCCCATCACTCAGCTTCCCTATTCTCACCTGCGTCTTCTTGTCACTCTTGCCTGTCCCTGAAACTAGATCCTGGCTTCTGCGAGGGTCATTAGAGCCATTCTGGGACTCTTCCTTCAGGGCCCAGGGTAGATTTCATCACCCACCCTTTTGAAGTTAAGCAAGGTCACATGACTGCTTGGACCAAAAAGTGAGAGCAGAAGAGATGCATGCATGTCACATCGAGGTGGAAACAATTCAAACCGGCGCACAATTTGCCATTTTCTATCATTCCACTGTGGAAACAGGGGTCAAGATGGCACACCCATCTGCCTGGACCTTTAAATGATTCAACGAGAAGATTCTCTGATGACCTGAATTGAACTGCAGAGCTCAAGTGCTGTGTAATCCTGTTCTTCAGCCATCATGATTTGGGGGCTCACTGTTAACAGTCTACCTGCCCAAGGTTGATGATGAGGGTGGCGATGCCACCCACTGCTAAGGCTGCCACTCTGTCAGCACCACTGCCTGTGACCCTGTGCTCCCTCCGCATCACGTGTTGAGATGCGCACAACATCAGGTTCACTGTGAGGTTGGCACAATTATCAGCTCCTAAGGAAGCCAAGGTGTCTGGAGGTTCAGGAAATGGCTGGAGGTTTGCAAGTCATAGAGTCTCCATTCAGACTGAGGCCAGAACAGCAAAGAACCAGGATCAGAGTATAAGCAGCTGCCTCCTGGTTTTAAAGGAACCCCTGTTTCCTTTGGACCTTTTTCCTGACGAGCTACCAGAGACCAGAACATTTCTGAATAGAACTAAGATGGAGATAAATGAGCTACCCAGGGCTGTTCTCTTTGCAAAGTTTTGGAGATTTCTCCAGGTAATCAGTTTCATACAACACAGCCAACTGAACTTCTGTTCTTCCCTCCCCTCTTTATTTTGGGTTAGCATCTGCGTATCAGAGAGAACATTTGGCTTTGGTATTTTTAGATTGGCTTATTTCATTTTGCATGATAGTCTCCAGTTCCATCCATTTACTGTCAAGTGCCATAATTTCATTCTTTTTTATGGCTGAGAAAGGGAATAAAGGGAAGGCAGGGGGAATGGGAATAGGGAAGACAGTAGAACAAATAGGACTAACTTTCTTATGTTCATATGTGAATAGAGCACCAGTGAAACTCCACATCATGCACAACCACAAGAATGGGATCCTAATTGAATAAGATATACTCCATGTATGTATAATATGTCAAAACACACTTACTGTCATATATATCTAAAAAGAACAATAAATTTTAAAAAAAGAATACAGCCAAATGTACCCCATTCTTCTCTCAATTCTACAACCTTCTGGAATTATCTAAAATAGTTATCAGTAGTTTTTAATAGAAAATTATATTAGGAAGTTTAACAAAGACGAGGATGATGACCGCACAAACTGTCCACTCAACACTGGTGACTTACTATCTAGTTGCTTCACCTGCATCATCACATCTAAATACACATGCCTTGCGAAGTCATAGTCCCCACTTACCAGAGGGGAAAATAAGGCCAAGAAGGATGAGACCTAGATCAAGGACACTGAGCTATTGAAGTTGGAGCTGAGATTTAGCCTCAAGATCTCTGACTCCAAGTCCCCTAAAGGTGTATGGAGAGCTCACCAAATGCTAGGACTTGACTGCGGACTATTGAGTGACAACCGCAGAGTGGAAAGGCACACACATGATCCTCATTACATAGAAGGGGGTCGTTACCCCACTTTTGTGAATGGAAGTGTACAGCAAGCAATCATATAGCACTCACATCAGCATTGAGAGAATAGACCACATGTACACATTGCCACTTCTGGGTAACTCCAGCTTTCAAAATCCATCTATTATCTCACTGAACCTCCTAATGCTTCTCTCTCCTCCTTCAATGGACATGTTAGACCTTGAGGTGGGTAAGCTGTGCCTGTTACTATGTCCCAGGGTTCTCAGGCAGGCACTGAGTCTCAGCAGTGAGCAGTGACTATTTCCAGGCTCCATTTCAGCACAGGCCCAGCCTCTCTGGTTGCTGAAATGTGACCTCCTTAGTTGAGTTCCAGGAATCCATGGACCACCCAATCACTATTGCCTACCCCAGCACTCTCCACTCAGGGCATCCATCTCAACACAACCAGCCCATAATCTCCAGGGAGGGAAACACACTCCTTCCTGTGGTGGACACCATTTTGTTTTCTTTGTCTGCTCTATTGCTTTGTTGGTTCACTTATTTAACCTCTTCTTCTGCTCCTGTGATTGACAAATGACCACTGTACATAACTCAGCACCTTCTATTGCTTGTCTTCACACTGAAAAGGGCGTGGTAGTTGCTGGGTCGGGCTCTGGAGGGGAGGGTTATCAATGCAATGTCTCTTGAACATCTGAAGAGATGCTCAACTTCACTTTTAATAAGAACAATTCATCTTAAAACTATAATGAGATATGAATTCTCTTTCATCAGGTGGGCAACATCCAATTTTGATGTCACACAGGCTGTAAAAGCCAGGAATTCTGGTACTTTACTGGTGGAAATGAAAAGTGGCAACCCCCTATGGAGAGGAATGTGGTAATATACAGCAAAATTCCTATGCATTTACTCTCTGACACAGCGATTCTATTTCTAGAACTCAATCCCAAAGATCTACTGGCAAAAATGTGAAAAAATAACACTTATTTGCACAAGGCTATAGAAGACAGCACAATTTGTAATAGCAAAAGAATGAGAACCGCTCAAATTTTAGCAATAGGAATCTACTGAATGAACTAGGGTAATCAGTGAAATCAACTATTTATTCAGCTAGAAAGCAAAAAACAAAGAATATGCTATACGATGTTATAGAGTGGTCCCCAGAATATATGGCAGGGTAAATAAAAACATAGAGAATACAGGGTAAAATTTGATTCTATTTATCTAAGAAAGAGCTAATATTAAAAGTCAAATTAATGTTTAAGTATTAATATTCACTCACATTAATAATGAAGGAAAAGAGCCGGGCATGGTGGCAAACACCTGCAATCCCAGCACTTGGGAGGCCGAGACAGGAGGATTGCGAGTTCAAAGCCAGCCTCAGCAACTTAGCGAGGCCCTAAGCAACTCAGTGAGACCCTGTCTCTAAATAAAATACAAAATAGGACTGGGGGTGTGGCTCAGTGGTAGAATGCCCCTGGGTTCAATCCCCAGTACCACCCCCCCAAAAAAAAAATAATGAAGGAAAAGGTAAATCAAAAACTAAGGATTATCCATGGACAGAGAGAGGGAACAGGATAGAAAGGATAGGTTATAAGTAACAATTTCCCCAAATGTACTTTTTAAAAATAGATTTAACTTTGGAATTATGTAAATACTTTACATAAATAAAAAGGGAGATTAAATTTGATATGCACTAAGAATTTGAACACAATACTCCATCAGTTGGGAGCATAATCACACAGAAGGAAAGTACTTACAGATTTTAAAATGGTAATTTGATAGCTCATCCCTAGGAGGATATTAAGCACAAAAAAACCCCTAAAAATGACGAAGAAGGAGAAGGAGATTATTTTCAGTAGCCATGATGTCAGTAGTACAGGCTTTGCCATTCTGAGACTCTTGGGCATGTGTTATAACGAGAAGTTACAATGGTGTTGTTGGGACCTTTTGACAAGAGTGAAAGAGGTGCAGATATAATGTCAAGGAAGTTAAGGTAAAAAGAAAAAAGTTCTTACATTTCAAATGAACCTACAATGTTTTTCCTTTCAAATATTTCTTAGCTGTGTTCACTGAAAAGCCTTGGAAACAAGACCAACTCGAGAATAATAAGCACCCCTTCTGTCCAGATTTTAAATATTGCCAGACATCGTGGTGCAGGCTTGTAATCCTAGCTACTTAGAAGGCTAAGGCAGGAGGATCACAAGTTTGAGGTCAACCTGGGCAACTCAGTGAGACTATCTCAAGAAATAAAAAGGACTGGAGGTGCAGCCCACTGATAGAGTGCTGGCCTAGCTTATACGAGGCCCGAGGTTTGATCCTTAGCACTGGAAAAAAAAAAAAAATCCAATATCTAAATGTCAGTTTCCTCTAAGGGACCAGGGCTCCTTGGAGAAACAACCAATTCTAGGTCAGGGCCAGAACATGTACAAGATGAGGTTGTGCCATCTTCAAAAGGCTCTGGTGAGGCAGAGAAAATCTGAGCATCAGTTAGAATAATAATTGCAATAGATTTAATACTTAAAATATTACATCCATTGGACTGTAATGACATTTAAAAATGTTCAACTTTGGAAAATGTTAGGGAATTAACTCATTAATGTGAAAACTGGCAAATAAAGGAAAATAAGTATCTCTCCTGTCTCTCTGTCATGAATTTTACCTTAGAGTAAGTGACTAACTGATGAGGACAATTATTCTTTAACTATTTAAGCTTATCAAGGCAGAAACTGTAAAATGTTAGTGTTTTGCAGTTCCTAGGCTATGATCATCTATGACTTCTAGTGTCCCCAAAAGAGAGGCAACCAGATGTTATCCACCTGATAGACGAACTCCTGCTCACAAAGTGCCCTGGATGATAAATGGAAAACGAGCCTGATTAGGTTTCTAGATTTTACTGCCAATTGAAGGAAATATAAGAAAGGGGTCCTGTTAACCTCTCAGGATGGCAATCAGCAAAGTTCATAATGCAGGAGACTGCTCCAAATGGATGTCCTGGCTCTTCAATGCAAACACACACACACACACACACACACACACACACACACAAAGATAAAGGAAGAAGAAAAAGAAAAACAGAACATGCAAGGGGTAAGAATAGAGACCCATAGATTAAGAAAGATTTGAGACACAGCAGTCCATTGTAACCTATGAAACTAAGTAGGATTCCAATTTTCAAAAACATACCACAAAAGTATTAGCTGATCATGGATTGCACTAAGTAATCATTTTTGATTTCTAGGATGATAGCGCTGTGGTATGTTTAAAAGAGTTTATCTGTTAGAGACACACACCAAAATGTCATGGATGCAATATTACGCCTGCCGTCTAGTCCGGAGGGAGCAGGGGGGTAAAGAAGCCACAGGCGGGGCCTGGGTTGACAGTTGGAGCTGAGTGAGTGATGGGTGCAAAACCATCCTTTTTGTTTTGGTGTAAGTTTGAAGTTTTCCACTAAAAAAAAAGGGTAAGGCATAAAAAAGGCAATCATGAATGCACACAGACACCTGGGAAAGAAAGGGAACGTAGGTTGGGTCCTGCATGGGGAGGGAGAAGCAGCCAGCCTGCGCCTGACCCCGTGCCGGGCATCCTGAGATGCTCCGCAGATATTTGCTGAGGATAGAAATATGATTGAAAGGGAGAGGTATGAGGTGTGGTGGATGAGCTGCGTCCCCAAAGTCATAGATCGAAGCTTGAACTCCGAAGGTGACTGAATTTGGAGACAGGGAGCATTCAAGGAGGCAAATGAGGTTCAGTGAGGTCAAAAGGGCAGAGCCCCAGATGAGCAGGGCGGGGGCCCTTATTATTATTAGACACTAGGGGTGCATGTGCACAGAAAAAGGCCGTGGAGGACCTGGAGAGAAGGCAGCCAGCTGCAAGCCACCGAGAGAGGCCTCAGGAGAAGGCAAGGCTACCAGCACCTTGACTTGGCCCTGTAGCTTCTAGAACTGTGGTAAAAAGATGTGTCTGCTGTGACACATGTGAGGGATGGTCACCTTCTCCTGACCTCTGATGCTCGAGCTGTGCAAGGGAAAGAGGGGTGTGGGATGGTGGCGGAAGAGATGGCACAGAGGACACTCTCACTGAGCCGGACGCTGCTCTGGAGGTAGGCCTGGACTTCACCTGTCTTTTTCACCAGAGCCCATGAGATGGGCACAGGTATTCGCCTCAGTTCTAGTTGAGGACACACAGTGGTTAGGTGACTGACTGAGGAGCCCAGAGCTAGGAAGTGGAGGAGCCAGAACTTGAGCCCGGGGGCCTGGCTCCAGAGCCTTCATTTCCAGGCATGACAGGCAGGCCTGGGAATGCCACCTCGGACCACTGTTTCTGTGGTGAGATGCTGGCTGCCTTCCAAGGGCTTTGAATGACTATTTGTCTGAAGTAGGAAAGCCATTTCCTCCGAGTAGGATGTCAGGAGTTCTTCACCTGCAGCTGGAAGTATGGTCGCCTACTCCCTCCCCACTAGCCACCAGAGTCCCTCCCCACCCACCCTTCATCTTTTTGTGGTAGAACAAACTTTGGACTCACATGGTTGTGAAAAGTGATGGTTCCAGAATCAGAGTATCTGAATTTGTACCCCGACTCTCCCATTGACATAGCTGTATATCTTGGGTAAGTGACTTAACCACTCTGTGCTTTCAGATTCCTCCTCTGTGAAGTAAGAATAATAAGACCTACCTAACAAGGTTGTCATGAGGGTTCAATAGGACAAGGTATGTTACACAGCACATAATAAGTGCTCAGTTAAAAAGAATTGGGCGATTTGTGGTAACTCAGTTCACCTCACTGGTTCTCAGACTTCTCGTGTATAAACCATAATAATAGTTTTCTCACAAGAATGACAAGATTAAATAAGATAGAGAGTGGTAGAAACACAATAATCCCCTCACAATCCTTCCTTGGATGCCTATATGAATGAACTAAACCATGGCTTAGATTTCTTGTGGGAGTGAAGAGCACTGACCTTCTTTATTATAGTAAAGCATTTGATGTAGTGATGGGAAAGATGCGTGGATGCCTTCACACCAAAATCTTAAACCACTGTGCTCTGGGGCTGGGACTGGGGAATGAGGATTTTAATTTGGAACGTGGCGGGCCTGTGTATGATTCCGGACTTTCACAATCCCACATATTCCCTTAAAACCTGAGATGTGAAAACGCACTCACTGTAGATTATTTGTCTCTCCTTCATGTATTTCTTGAAGCAGAATATTTTCCTAAACGCGGTTGGAGAGTCTTTGTCTTTTAATAAGGAATTTAATTACCTTTGCTGTCATAGCTGATGCATGTGGCTCACTGCTGTCATTTTGCTTTATGCCGTCACTTTCTGATGCTTCTGAGTGGCGTCCCACCTGCTCTGTCTTTGGCGATTGGCAGTGTGTTTCCTTTTGTTTGAATTTTTTACTGGGATGTGGAAAGTAGAAAACCCACTTTCCCTTCTATTGGTGGGTGCTTTTAAGTCTTTCATACACATGTTTGGCATCTTCTCTCAAGAGATTAAATTCAAGAAGGCAGGAACAGGATGGCCAGAGCCTCCATCACTTACAGGCCGAGAGGACCCTGGGCAGGTGGCCTAACTTTCTAGGATCCAGTGGGGACAGTAACTGCACCTGTTCCCTAGGGCTGGTGCAAGGTTGAAATGAGGGGAGTGTTTATAAAACACCCAGGTTGGTTCTCCTTTAAAAAGAAAGACCAAGAAGAACAGGGGAGATGGCAAGGCATGCTTAGCTGGCTGCCTTGACTACCTGGAAGTCTTTCTTAGGACACTGTTGATTTTAAACACGTGGACCCCGCCCCCCAACATCATCTGTACTCTGGATCCATGGCCATCAAGCTATCGCCACAGGCCAACCCAGCCCAGGCATGTACATGCAGTCTCTCCCAGGACAGTGACAGAGTTGAGTAGTCACCCTACAACACGCAAGGTCAAAAATACTTCATTTCTGGCCCTTTAAGAAAGTTTGCCCACGATTCCCCGATGATCCTCCTTCTTTCTAAATTTAGGAGGAGCCATTTTCTCCCATGTCCTATTACAGCCTCTCAAAAGCTAAGT
Organism: Glaucomys volans; assembly: GCA_020662805.1. Classification (NCBI taxonomy): domain Eukaryota; kingdom Metazoa; phylum Chordata; class Mammalia; order Rodentia; family Sciuridae; genus Glaucomys; species Glaucomys volans. Next base: position 32,269 of record JAJEJO010050616.1, on the reverse strand, counting down.
GGCTCTTAGCATATATTAAAAGATTTTTTAAAAGGCCATTAGCTTCTGCATTTAATTGTCCACAAGGTGGGGATACTTAATCAAAAACAAAACTACAAAAAATGGGAAGCACAAAGATGCTGATCACAAAGCAGAGGCCCCCCAAGGCTTGGACAAAAGGCAGCGAGGGCGCCTAGGAGGGCAGGTCCCCAGGGCTGTGCGGTCTCACCCGCTCCTGGGTGTCTGTGCTGGGCACAGCAGCTCTGGGCAATGTCTGCCCCTCGCTGTGCTTCTCTGAAGCGCTGCTCCCTGGATCCCCATGCCAGGCTGGGGTGCGAAGCTCATCACTCTGAGAAAATGGACTACGCTCTCCCTGTGTCGGGTCAGGGTCTCCAACAGGCTGCCCCTTATTTTGGGTGCCTGCTGCCCCAAACCTACAGCATGTCCCCCCAGTGGAGCAAGAACTGATTGGTCCAGTGAAGACAAGGTTAAAATCGAGTTAAGATAATGCGGGCAGCCAATGCTGACTGAGTGCTACCCCTTTGCCAGCCGCTGCTTCGGGGGCTGTGCATGCTGATGACCACCCTGCCGAGGATCCACGAATAACCAACACTCGATGGGGTGACTGAGGCTCAGAGAGGTCAAGCAGCTTGCCCAGGGCACTCCGCCAGGTAGGCTGCAAGGCATGACGGCAAGAGGTCAGGGCTCTGAGGCCTTTCATTGATGTGCTTCTCATTAGTGAGACTCTAGTTACAAGGTCATTCATTCATTCATTCATTCATTCAGTGATTCATCAATCAGCATTGACTAAGCCTCTACCAAAAGTCAAGCACTGTGCCAGGTGTGGGGATAAGAGGCCAGGGAAGATTCCCTAACCTGTGGAGCTCACGTTTATGAGCACTTAACTTTAAGACTGGGATGACTCTTTATATACACTGCTTATTATCATCTCTTCTCTTTTTTTAGCTGAAAGAGCAGAGGTTCACAAGAAAAAGCAACTTGCTGGATTCCAGCTCAGGCTCCTCTCACTGGAAAGCCCACCTGGACCCCTGCCACGTGCAGTGTGTTCTTGGGGGGGGGTCTCTCCTCTCCCACACACTCACCCATTAGCCCAGGGGCAAAGCCCTTCTTCTGCCCCCAGCCCTCCCATTTGTGGTGGGGGCATTCAGATATGGAGTCAGGACTGGGTAGGAAGTCTCTTAGGTCAGCAACCTCTGCCCACCACAGGAGTGGAAATGAAGGAGCTTTTTGCTCCTCAGAGGAGAGAGCCACAGCCCCTGCCTCCTTGGACACAACCTTGGCTCTTAAGGGGTGTTTGGGGTATGTGCTCTCTTCATCCATGTTCCCAGACAGACATCGAGCACCAATTCTATGCCAGGCACCATGCTTGGTACACAAATTTGACACGGTCCCTGCCCTTCGGAGCCTTCCTCTGTGTTTTAAATGCCTGCAGTTTGGTGAAACAGATGGCTGGTCTCTGAAATAGACTCCAACCTGCCCCATAGGGTGAGTAGGGGTAAGGAGATGCAGGCCCAGAGCCTGCTGCAGGCCATATTTCTTCTGGCTGGTCCACCCTGCGTTGCCTGGAGAGTGTCCACAAAGCTATCAAGGCAGCACTTAACAGGGTCATGAAGGCTGGACCAGGGAGAGAGCCCAGGGACCTGGGGAAAGTGAGCACATGGAGAAGGAGAGCCAAGCAGACTGGAAGGCTGGGAAACCCAGCGCTGCCAAGGCCACTGGACTCCCCTGGGCAGATGCTGGAGGCAGGGCTCCTAATGGCTGTGAAATTGAGAGTTCCCAGCTGAAAGAAGAGGTATTTTTGATGCCTGACCATCCAGACCCAGCATTTTTTCCAGTTTACTCTTTGGTCACAATTCAAATTCCTGTGCAAACTCTTCCTGTAAAACCCTTGCCACTCCAGTGAGAGGGCCAGGAGTGGCCCTGGGTCATGAGAGGAAAGGATGGATGGATAGATGGGTGGATGCAGAAATGGACCACTGTGGTTCAGGCCACTCTGCCCCCCTCTGGAGCCTGTCCCTCTGACAGTCACTGCCCCGCCCATTGGCACATACCTTCACAGCGCAGCACGGCACTGTTCCACACCACGCTGCCCTCCTTCAGGATGCAGGTGATGGTCTCCGAGCCCTGCGTCCCAAGGAAGCCTTCATCACACAGGAAGGAGATGGAGCTGCCCAGCTGGAGGCTGTCCCCAAACCGTTTGCCATTTACTGGAACACCAGGATCCGGGCACTCATTGTGTCTGAAGGCTGTGTGGATGGGGGTCAAGGACAAGATTAGACAGAGTGTGTGTGGACAGAGACCCATAGCAATAAGCTTCATTATGGTGGTCAACCCAGACCTTCATCACTTCCCTAAGAGCCTGTCATGTTGGAAGGAAAGCAAGACCCCCTAGAACATGGGATCCCGGGGTTATGGCCGATAGGCCCACTGGGCGAGAAGCAGGTGTTTGAGCATCTAATCCAAGTTCATTCTAAAGGACACCTGTGCATCAGACACGAGCTAAGTGTTTCTCATGTGAGCTCCTTCACATCTTATCAAGATTCTCTCAAAGAGGTATCATTACCCTAGTTTACAACTGAGGCTCCATGTAGTTAGAGAGCAAATCTGTTTCCTCAATGTCAAATCCATCCCCTGCTTCCTTAACTTCAGACAGTTATGGGATCGAGTGTGCTGTAGGGGAGCTGCCTCTCAGTCCTGTGACTCTAACAGACACTAACATCATAAAGTAGGTGCCCCGGAACTAACCCTATCTGAAGCTGCTCCCCTCATCCCCTTGCTTCTTGTCAAGGCTGCTGCGCATGCTGCCCAGGTGACTGCTGATGCAGTGAGCGGGAAGAGGACAGACAGCACTGCAGATTTAATCACGCTCTGCTGCTAATTAGGTCCTGGGCAACAGGTGGCATCTTGCCGAGCCTCAGTTTCCTGATCTAAAATTTGGAGATCATGTTCAATTGCAGGGTCATTTGGATACAGGAATAAAAGGCAAGTTGATAAGAATACAATAGAGGCGAGTGTTTGGTGCGGTGCCTGGCAGACAGTGGGCACTCGTGAAGGATGGTTCCCTCCTTTCCTGCTGCCCTGCATGGAACCATACCTCTGCTACCTCACCTCCACACTCCCAGCCCTCCTCCACCGGGAGCGCCACAGCTATGCCCTGAAACGTCTCTGAGGTTAGGCCCTGGGCGTGTTCCCGCTGTTTTAAGGATGGTGACCACCCCCGTGGAGACCAGGCTTCACGGTTGCATGGGCATGTGCCACTTTTTAAAGAGCCCAATTTATAGTACACTGAAATCCCCTGGTGATGGAAACACACACAGATCAGAAACACAAGTGACCCTGGAGGCTCTTGAATCTTGCTGGAGGCGAGAGGCCTACACACTTGTGATCCTTCCCACCTCAGATGAGCTGTGGGAGCCTGGGACATGGAGATGATCTGGATGACTGTATAGGGCCTATTTGGAGTCTTCCACACCCTCCTCTCTGAATTGCAAAGTCTGGGTTAGCCCAGACTCAGTTTCCCAGCCTTTCTTCATTAGGAACTATGACTGTGGGGTTGCCCTGACACTTAGATATATAGGGGGGGAAGAAAAGTGGTACTTTGGGTCCAGAAGTCCAGGTATTTTCTATTAAAAACTCTTAGCAGGGGCTGGGGTTGTGGCTCAGTGGTAGAGCACTTGCCTAGCATGTGTGAGGCACTGGGTTTGATTCTCAGCATCGCATATATATAGATAAAAAATAAAGGTACATCAACAGCTAAAAAATATTTTAAAAACCTCTTAGCAGTTGCCCACACATATGTACATGTTCACACGCATGTGCACACTTCTATGCACAAACATATATGCCTACACACATGAATACAGAAGGAATATAGAGCTGTCCTCAATGTCCAGCAGCACAACCTCTAAGTCAAGGATTGGAGCCCTGACCACTGCTACCCGTGCATCTTTTCAAACCTCAGTTTCCTGGTGTGTGAGAAGGGACAGATCTAGGCTTTTGGGGTTTGGTTGTGAGGCTACTGGTGAAGACTATAGAGTGCTCAGCACTGGGTTTGACACACAGTAGGTGCTCAGTGAGCAGCGGTTACTGTTGTCACTGTCAGTCATGCTCTGTGTGGAAGAAAGATCAGGCTTACTGTCAGGAGCTGCTTGGAAGGGGATCTCCCAGCCCTGAGACAGGGACACATGTCAAATCACACGTGGGAAAGCATTGCACCTCACTAGCTGTGCAGAGTGGTCTGGGGCCAAGTCAGCCTCAGCCCTGAAGGTCACCAGTTGAGATGGAGGAGGAGATGAATGTCCTCCGGGGGGAGACAGTGCTCCTCCCAAATTCTCATCCTTGGGTCAATGTTTCACTGGATGCATCTGAATCCTTCACCTCTGAAGATTCTGGGCCCTGTCCCCTTAGAGATTCTGACTCAGTAGAACTCAGGTGGGGCTTAGACTGTAAACAATTATTTGTCTTTCTCCATCCAGCTGCATATCTGTATAAACGTATAGAAAAATATTTGCCATCTGTAATTCTATCCACCAAGTGCTGGCAAGGATCATCACTGGGTGGGGGATTCTGGGTGGTAGTTACTATTTTGCATTGACCTGTCCCAGATTTTGAGGATTGCCATGTTGTGTATGTCTCCTGATAATGGTAGAGGTGCCTTGGAGAGAAATGCTAGGTCCTCAGGTGGGTCTGCCCTCCCTATGGAGCTGGTTCTCTGGGTGCCTGGGGCCTCCTTTTCCCAAGGACTCTGGAGTTGTTCCTTTCCTGGAAAGCAGGGGCTGAGTAGGAGTTGATTTTCCTTGGACACTAAAAGTATCCATTTTTGTCCCAAGTTCCTCATTGGTGAGCTCTCAACTCTCACCAGCCTGGATTCATGAGCTTCCTGGGGCTTCCTCTTCCCCTTGTTCTTCCCACTTCCACTGGGGTGAGAAAAAAACATTCAGCCATTCACAGATCCTCCCATCTGACAGGCATTGACAGATCCTTGCCTCATTCCATGCCCTGTGCTGGGCAGAGGGGTTGGAAAGAGAAGTAACACATACCTGCGCCTCTCCAGATCTTATGGGAAACGCAGGGAGGAAGACAGAGAAGCTCAGGACCAGGACCATGAGTGCTAGACTGGGATGATGAGGCAAAGTGCAGCTGGGCTCTACGGCCTCTAGTCCCTAGATGGTGGGAACAGGAACTCTCTGGGGAGACGCACCCTGAGAGAGTTGTTCCCAGCAAGTCTGCTGTCCTGAAGAAGGGTGGTGAGGAGAACGGGGCCTGAGCCTGGGTGCTCTCTTGAAATTTGGGGTCCCAAATGGCCCACCATGTAGCCTTTAAGTCTTCAGCTCATGTAGGACCCAGGGATAGTGGGACAAGGGGACAAGACCTCTTGCCAAGGGTGGGATTAGGGGTTGGGAGGACAGTGGCTTCTCCATGCGTTTGTGGGTGTGGGGCAGAGCTTGAACTGGGGACTTGCATTTCCCAAGCAGCCTCTGGGAAAGCATCTGGCAGCTTCAGTCCCACCTGACAATCTGTCCAGGGTCAAGTTCACCAGGTTAATGGTTTCCTGTGACCTGATAGCAACTTGCTGCAATCTCTGGAGCTTGACTTTGTCCAATCCCGAGACTTCTGTCCCCATCCCCGCCCACTGTCACCTTGAGATACAGGAGTGAAAATAGTCACTGTGGACCCTGAGGTTGCTTCCAGAGAAGGGGTCCAGGGTTCAAACTGGAGGTGACAACTTTGAGATTATAGCTCTAAGAGGGGCTGTGACAAAATGCCCTAAGAGTGGCCTCCGGGTCAAACAGAAATGCTGCTCCAAACCTTTGTTTCTGCTTTGACCAGGGGAATGGGGGCTGGGCAAACAAATAGTGGGAAGCCCCCCAAGAACACTAGGAGTCAACAGGAAGTAGTGTTCAGAGACCCACATCAGAGCGGGAATTGGGAGTTAATGAGAGCAGGCCAGAGGCTTTCTTTCCCTTGGGCCCTGCTGGTTCTAGATGGGCCTTATAGGAGGGGGAGAGAGGGGGACAGGAGGTTTCCTTTTTACATCATATGTCACACCTATGGAAATCATGCTGGACAGAAAGTGACACCACAGAAAAGAGGTCCTAGCCCAGCAGGCAGACGGTTATGTTTCTGGTAATTCTGGGAGTCCATGCCCGGCCCTGAGGCCAGCTATGCCCTCTGGATTGGTGCACCCACATCAGCACTCCTCCCTAGAGCATCTCCCATCATCCTCAGAAGTGGACACTCAGAGGGAAGCTCAGATAGTGACAGAAAAGGACTTACTGGTAAAGGTGATGTTGAAGCCCCTCTTTCCCGTGGAGTGGTCAGTCTGGAACTCGAGTCGGGCCACATGGCCACTGCTCGTGATGGAGGAAGGGAGCTGGTTTCCTGAGAAGGTGCCGAGGACTGGGGCCTCAGCAGTGGCCCCATCCTTGATGACCAGGAAATCAAACTGAGGCTCCACATCAATGTCATTGAAGGCCAGATGGATGCGGCTCTCGGGCCTGGCCAGGATGAGCCAGACGCAGTGTAAGTGGTTGCCATAGTCCTCTGGGTAGTTGGGGGACAAGACGACTCCAGAGGGACTGGTGAAGTTGAAGAAGCAGGAAACTGCAAGAGAAGAGCAGCGGAGATCCGTGAGTGTCCCCAGCACTCTGCCTGGGCCACTGAGGCCCAGCAGAGGGAGCATTTTCTTAATCTACAGAGCAATAGAAGGAAAGGGTGGCACCAGGGTTGGGCCGGGCTGGCTGGGCTCTGAGCTCTAGGCAGAAGACGTGCTGTGTTCCATGCCAAGCATAGCACTAGAGGGCTCCTTTTGGCAAAGGGCAGACATAGCAAGTTGGTAGTCCATTTCAATGTGTCACCCCAGGCAGAGCTGCATGCTTTTGGTCCTGGCTTTGAGTGTAGAGTCGGCTTGGTTTGCAGCAGTAGGACGGGACGTCAATCATGGGAGATTGACATAATGGTGGAAATCTCCAAGTGGAGATAATCCACATCCATTTCTCTCTTTTAAATGTTTTTGATGGGAAAATGAAAGGGAGCCATGGGGATTCTGACAACTTCAAGCCACAACCAACACTAAGCTAATGAGGTGCCAGATGGGCACCATCTCTTAGAGACCAAAGCTTTTGAAGGAACAGGGTCTTATCTTAATGCCCTGCCCATTTCCTGTTACCTTTTCCTCCCTGTCCCCTAAGGACCCAATCTTTTTGCCAAGCCTCATTTAAAACCATCTTCATGCCAACTGCTAACAGACCCAGAAACAAGGATAAGGCAAGGAAACCGCTTTAAGTGGAAAAACAGACCAACAGATAATAAATCAAAATTAAATGGGGGAAATTAAAAAATGAACAAATAATTGCAACAACTATGATACAGGGAAGTATCAATATTGAATTAAGGCTTTTATTATTCTAGATGAATATCCCCAAGATGAGCGAAGAGTGTGCTCAGAGCACTCAGAGGAGAGTAAATAGAATTAACATGGAAACACAGTAGTCCGTGTCACTAGAGAAAAGTCGAGAAAGAAACATAAAGCCCAATACCTTTGAGGCTTTGTGGGAACCTGCACGTGCATTTAATGCTGGTTGCGGAGTAAAGTTGGTAGAACCCTTTCGGAAGGGAGCATAGGAATTCTTATTAAAATCCACAGAACTGTTTGAATACTCTGACTCAGTAATCTCCAGAAATTAATTCAAAGGAAAAAGAGTCACCCGGACAAAGACGATGATAGTGACATAATTGTATTATGGAGGAAAAAAAAAATGGGAACAAGCTATACATCAGTCAGCCTAATAAAGGGAGGTAAATTATAGCCTTTAATGTGATGCAGTTGGAACGTAATCATTAAAGTGATAAATATGACCCTGTGGAAAGAGTGTTAAACATCATTTTAAGGAAAACAGTAGATCATAAAATTATACGTGTGCTTTTGATGATAGCTATTAAACACTTGTTTATGTATGGATGAGGATTGGACACGAGCCCCCAAATAAAAATTGTATTGGGGTAATAGGTTTCAGGGTGATATTTTTCCAAAATTAAATGCCTTTTAATTTTTGCGATGGCAAAAATGTTATAGGCTCATCCTAAACATTTTGTAAAAAATACATAAATGACAAAAAAGGTAGGAAGAAATCATTTAAATCCCTGTATATTTATATTTGGTGTTAATGAGATTGATGCTCAAGTGAATATAATACTTGACTAACTAACTGTAATGAAGCTAACTAACTACAGTGAAAAATAATGAAATCCCTTTTGTCAAAGGAAACACCACACACACACACACACACACACACACACACAAATACAGGAAGTAGTGACTTTCTATGGCAAATTTCTTCTTGCTTCTCCCTGCCCTACCCCATCTCTTTTTGTGCAAGAGGAATTTCTTTTCCAATCTGCTGCAGAAAGCTCTCCCACCAACTTCAGCAAAGTAAGCCTGTTCTCTAAGACACATTCTGTCTCATCCTATAATCCCTCTATTTTTAAATGTAGAAAGAATTTGAATCAAGGGGAGAAAGAAGAACATGAAAAAGCTTTTAAAAGCAATGCATGATAAAGTTAAGGGTACAGACTATTATGTATGATTGAGGGTTTATTAAATATGGGACACTATTCTAAGCACTTCCGTCAATGACTCGATGTAACTGTCACAATATTCTACGAAGTCAGTATTGTTATGAACCACACTGAAAGATGAAAACACCAAGGCACAGAGAGGGTACATAACTTGCCAGGGTCACATAGCCAGTAAATGGTAGTACCATATTCAAATCCAGGCAGTTTGACTCCAGGGACCAAGCTCGGCCACCCCTCCATATTGTCACCCAGTATGAGATGAGACTGCCCACTGGGCCTCAGTCTGACAGTGGAGTCCCCGAGAGAGCCATCTGTTTATCCCAAGCATTGCAGCAGCCCTGAAACAGGCCAGACACGGAGGCCTACGCTCTGTCACCCTGTCTCCTGCTTTGTGTCAGTACAGTTGTGGGTATCATGCAAATGATGCCCAGAGGCATTGACCTTGAAGTCAGAAAGGGGCCAATCATGCGGCCTGTTCTACCAGTCCAAGATGAACTGAAGACAAAGAAAGATGCTACAATTTCAGAGGGAGGATGATGAGGAACGCTGCAACCATATGAACGAACAGATTTGCTGCAGAGGGGAATTTAATTAATAACATCTGAGCTCCCACACCCTACCCCATCACTCATTTTATTTATAGCCTTTTTTCAGGGGCACCCATGTAGATCTTGGGAGCTATATATGGTAGCTCCACTTATCACTAAATTTGCTTGTTCACTTGTTTAGTTGTTGATGGCTTGGCCCCCTCTCTCCCCAGCATACACACGGGTGCTCTGTGAGAGTAGAGATCGTGATTGCTACGAACTCCCTATGGCTCCCACGGCACCTGGTACACTGTAGGTGCCCAACCAACCCTTGCTGGATGAACCAGTGAGAAGTCAATGGTTAATAGATCTGAAAAGATGGTGATATGAACGTATGGGTTTCACACTCTCATCCCACTCCAAACCTCAAGCAACAGAACTGACAGAAGCCTGTAAAAATGGGTGGACATCTGTGTTAGTCCTGGAAAGGAGGAAAATTCACTGTGGCATGATCCTCAATACATTTTCTCTCCGACACAGTACAGATGTGACCCTAAATAAGAGTAGAAAAGGGTGTGACCCAACTGAGTCATTAAACAGCGCGGATAGCAGAAGCTGCTCTCAAAGACCTCAAGAATGTGGTATTCACACACCATTCATAAAACACTACTTGAAGAGAATTTCTGTCCAATCAAGAGATGAGTCCAAAGGAAGAACTCAAGTGTGGGAAAGCTGTGGTTAATAAAAAGAGATTAGCAACAAGCGAATCAACCGAGATAGTAATGAATCTAAATAATTGCCATAAAGATAGTTATAAAATGGAATGCGAATGTAACAAATATTCCTTGGAAGAGAACACAGAAAATATCATTCCTCCCCAAACCCTAGGGTAAAATATTCCAGATTATACTGACATAAAGAATAAAGTCGGAGCAAGGAGATCTGCTAATTTCCTCATCTTGCAAGAAATTGTTTTATAGTTTCTATAGCTAATTAGAGAAATATAGGTTAGAGCATGTTTTTAAAGATGTTAAGTGTAATTAGTAATAGAATAAGAAATAGCTCATCTTCACAATTACCAAAAAGGGAAAAAGCAAAGCAGTCAATTTAGGGGGAAAAAAAAAAGGAATTCAAAGGAAAAAAACCAAAATTATAAAGTATAAAGAGGAGAACTGGAAAGTAAGACAAAATTTGATTTATGACAATAAGTGGATATTGGTTAATCTTCTAGTAAAATATAACCCTTACTTTGAGATAAGGCACATAGCTAAAACAAAGTTAAGTCTGGTAGTCAAAAGGAAAGGAACAGGCCGAGTTTGCTCACGACAGAAGTGTGTTCCAATTTACCACTGCCCAGGTCCCAAAGATTCCCATTTGTTTGTGTAGTGGACCCAGTCATGAAGGATGTTAAAAGCTCCCCAGGTGATCCTAAGTTGCAGTCAGGGTTTAAGAACTACTGGTGGAAGTAAATGTGAACAACAGCAACAAAAACTAGTTTTAACATTAACATCAGACCTTTCGAAGTTATATTACACCTGACTCTTGGATGGTCCTTTTTTCCAGCCAAGAGTCTTGGACAGCTACCAAAAGACATTTCCTCTTGCACCTGGAATGAGCTGGGGCTGAAAAACTGACTCTATTAGAATGAGACTATGGCCTTCTACAAGCTCTGTTTTCCATCTCAAGAGATAACCCAGACCTGCCCCAACTAGGACAGGAAAAGGAAGTGTGCATTGTCCCACAATGACCTCATCTTTCTCACTCTGGAAAATGGTATGGACAGGTTACATTGTAGTGTTTCCATAGGGAATAGGAAAAGCCCGCTTCTCAGTGTCCTAAATGAAGACAGTAACTACAACAAAGAATTGTCACTGGATCTCAGCAGTATCAGTCATCCAACTTAGAAGAGAGAGATCAGGTGACTTTCCCCTTCAGAAGTAAGTACCAGGTGGTGCTATAGCTCCTGATCTTGGCTGGAAAAAGCTTTTAAGTCAGAAGGTTCTCACGAGGTTTAGACTTTTGAAAAACAATAATGGTGGAAAACTCATTAACAGGTGAATGTATAATTACTGTGTGCAATATAAATTTACCATGATCTTGAGTAGAAAATGAAAGGGGCTTGTTGAAAAACTCTCTTACTATGCCTTCCTTTTGGTGTGGTTCCTGTTTGCTTCACTGCTTTCAAAATGCTAATTCAATTACTTGGGGCCTGACAAAGAGAAGGGAGATTTCACTAATCCTTATAAAAACCTAAAAGTCAAAGATGATAGTTAAAACATGGATGATGAGCACATTCCAAAATGAAGACATGACAGTTATGATTCTGTATGCCCCAAAGCACTGAAACAGACACAATAAAATATGCTAATTTGAAGTCAAAAGTAAATAAAGATAAGGAAGATCTGAAAAATATGAGTGGGTATGATGTGTTAGCTTTCTGTCACTATGATAAAACACCTGAGAAAAACAACTTAAAGGAGGAAAGGTTTATGTTGGCTCATGGATTCAGATGTTTCAGCCCATCGTCAGTTGGCTGCATTGCTTCTGAGCCTGTGGTGAGGCAGTACATCATGGGGGAAGGGTGTGGCCATGCAAAGCTGCTCACCTCATTGAGGCTAGGAAACAAGAGAGAGGAAAGGCTGAGGTCAGAAAGCACCCTTCCAGAGCACACCCCCCAATGACCCCTTTCCTCCAACCAGGTCCTGCCTCCTAAAGTTTCTGCCAATTCCCAATAATGCTGATGGTTAACCCATTGATTAGGTCAGAGCACTCATGATCCTACCAAACTCCACCTCTGAACATTGTTGCTTTCGGGACCAAGTCTTCAACACAGGAAATGTGGGGGACATTTCAGATACAAACTACAAGATGTGGGTTATTTGAAACTCTGTGATCTTTAAACAAGGAACACAACCTTCTTTACAGGTGTCCATGGAATATTGCAAAAACTTATTTTATGTTACAAGGAAATCTCTATAAACTCTGCCATAGAACAAAAACCACTGGATCACATTTTCTGTCTGTAGGACAAACAAACAAGAAATCAATAAAAAAGGAATAAAGAAAAGCCATAATCACTTGAAAATTCATAAAATTCCTAAGTTCCTGAGTTCAAATAGGAAAGAAAAGCTGTCAATGCAGACTCTTATAAAGGTGATGATAATAGGCTAAAGCTGTATTAAGGAGCAAATTCATAGCCTTGCTCATTATTGAATAATAAAGAAATAGAAATGAACTTGTGCTTGAGTGTTTGCACTCAAAAAGTTACAAATAACTAAACAAGATTAAGAAGAGAGAATAAATTCTGGAAATATGAAAACAGCCAGCTTCTGAAGAGACAAATACAAGAGAAATTTTGATCGTTTTAGTTAAGAAATAATAATAACAAAAGCAATGACCATAATAATGATAGAGAGAGGGGAGGCTATCATAAAATTTAAGGAACTAGTCCAATTATAAAAGAATGGTGTATTTAACATACTAATAAATTTGAAATCTTGTCAAAATGAAGAATTTCCCAGGCAAATTTGAATTATCAAAATTAGTGTGAAGGTAAAATCCCATGAAAAATGGAAACTACTTAGGAGTAGATGGTTTCATTGGCAGTGCTTTAAAAGCTTATACAAACTTGTAATATCCAAGCTATTTAAATTAATCCTGAACAAATATTTTCACAATAATAGTGTATATGATGCACACGTTCATACCCACCTACTCACACATGGACACATCAACAGTGTGAAATAAATCTTACGTGCAAAGTGCTAGCAAATCAAATTCAGCCCTCAAACAATACATAGCCTATATAGCCAAAATGATAAGGCTTTGCTGATAGAAAAGTAAATTTAAAAATGGAGACAATGTCCCTGGTTGAAGAGAGTTCACACTATTAAGATGACAATTATCCTCAATTCATGATATAAATTTTAACTCAGTTCCAGAGAAGATCCATACCAATTTCTTTTTTTCTGGAACTAACAGCAACTGTAAGTTCCATCTGTTGGAATAAACAAGTCAAAATAGCCAAGCTCTCCTTGAGACAGATGAGGAAGTATAACATATGGGGTCTTAGTTGAAAAATCTGAGTGTTATGTCTTAACCCATTAAACCTCACAGCAATCTCTGAGGTGGGCCCTATTAATTATTAAGCCCATTTTATGGATGAAGAAGTTGAGTCCAAGTGCTTGAGTAACCTACCCACAGTCACACAGACTTACGTGATGGGAGGGGAATAATGAACCCAGTCAGGCTGTTTCCAGAGCCCACACTCTCAACCACAGCATGTGCTTCTACCCAGTGAAAGGAAGCCTTGCCAATGCAGATACTAAGTACATTAAAACATGTTTCAAAGCTCCAGCCATAAAATCTGTATTGATTGGTTTCAAGTGAGAGATCAATGGAACTGAAAAAGAAAGTCCACAAACAGACATAGGAATGTGAGGATTTAATATACGATGAAGGGGATTTTCAAATTAACAATGTTGCTTGATCAATACAAGATACTAGGACAAATGGCTAACCAAAAACACTAGATCCACATCTGTTTCCATACATCAGAAGAAAATATATACAATATATGTATAATTTCGGAGGTGGAGGAGGAATTTCTTAGCATTATATCAAAGTCAGAAATCTTAAAGGAAACTATATTTAAACTGAAGTAGAAAATTTTTGGATTTCAGAAATCACCATGGTTAAAAGCTCAACAGTGAGGAACAACCGGAAAGAAAATATTTTCCAGTTCTTACAGTTGAATATTTACTGTGCTTCATATGCAAAGAACTGAAATTCAAAGATGAGAAGCACTCAAAATAGATTGGCCAAGGAAATTAAGAGACAACTAACAAAGGAATAAAGTTGGCTAAGGAAGATGTGGAAAGATGTACAGTATTATTAGAAAAAAGAAATGTAAAAAGATAGAGCCACTGAGCTGGCTAAGGAAAAAATAGCACAGAAGTTTTGAGAAAAGGAGAGAAGCTGGCAAGGTAGAGTCTGAACAGTCAAGAGGTAGACAGGAAACAAGAGTGGTGTCACATGGACAAAGAAAGGGTGTCCAGAGGGGGAACAGGCCATCTGCTTGGGGAGGTGGCTGCGTGCATGCCTCACCTGGACTGAAAACCCCCTGCTGGGTTTCAGCATTGAGAGGCTCCTGGACAGCCTCAGGGAGAGCAGTTTTAGAGGCTTTGTTAGAATGGGGCGGGATGACAGTGCCTGGAAGGTGACGCATGCACTCAGCAAGGGCAGAGACACTGTCAGCAAAGTCCAGAGGTGAGACCCAAGATTCTGCACAGGAGATCCCGGGAGTGGAGAAGGATGCTTTGGTTTTCTTAAGATGAGAGAGGTCTGAAAAAATTTTAAATGTGGGTGGGAGGGAACGGACAGGAGGGAAGTGGCTGAGGAGGCAGGTGGAGGATGAGTTCCCAGAGGCACAATGCTCTCGAGAAGGTGCTACAATTTGAATCTGGAATGTCTCCCAAAGGCTCATGTTGAAGGCTTGGTGCTATTGGATGGGGCTAAGGCAGGTGGAAGAGCTTTGAGAGGTGGGGTCTTGTGGAAGGTCATTAGAAGCATGTCATTAGGATCATGGAACTCTGGCCCCTTCCTTTATTTTCTCTTTTGCTTCCTGGCTGGGAGGTGGGTGGTTTCGTTCTGCCCTGTGCTCCTACCATGATGAGCTGCCTTGCCTCGGGTTCAAAACAGGGGGCCAATCAATCAAAGATGGGAACCTCTCAAACTGTGAGCCCAAATAAACCTTTTCTCTTTATGAGTTGATTATCTAAGGTATTTGTTATAGTGACAGAAACCTGATTAACACAGAAGGTGAGATGTGAGAGGGAATCCATAGCAAAATGTGTGAATCAGTGGGTTGTGACCCAGATTAAATGATATGGCGGATCATGAACAAGATGTTAAAAAACAGAACAGACGAACAAAAAACAAAAGGAAGAGAACAGAAAAATATCTCAGTTCATTATAGTAAAGGCGAGCACTGTTTGTGAAAGACAGGTCGCAACCATGTGAAAGATAGGTTGCAATCATGTGCAAGATAGGTTGCAATCATGTGCAAGATAGGTTGCAATCATGTGCAAGTGTGTCCTGAACGTGATGTAAAAACGCATTTCTTAACCAAATGGGATGTTAAAGGTGTTTGAAGATCCCTGACCTTAAGCCTAAGTGTTGGTCTGTTAAAATTTTCTTCCTGATGCATAATCTAGGGTGGGATTTGTTTTTGATGGGAGAAAAGATTAATCAGCTATTATGAAAGGAAGGAAGGATGGAGGAAGAGTGGGGATGGCCTGGGTCTGCAGGCTTGGTGTCTCTAGTATTTGGAAGTTGCATGTGTTGCCTGTGAGCTGGAAGGCAAGGTCATTCTCAAGTGCAATGTGTGTGGGGGGGCATGGGTCCAAGGAGGGTGGAGAATGGTTGGGGTAGTTTCCATGGAGAAGTGGAGAACAGCCTGACTTGAGAAACACAGATGGATTGCCAGGCAAGGTGGCAGGCTTGATTGAGATTGGTGAGCATCAATTGAGAGCAGAGCCAGTTTGCTGGGTTGGGCGCTTTTTCTCTGGCAATGCTCACCCAAGCAGAAGTGGCCCAGTCAGATTGTTCTTGGTTCATTGTGCGTCTCTGGATCAGCAAACTGAGGAAGCCAGTCCTGCTGATTAATGCCAGAGCCCGGATGGCAGCAGGGGCCTTACAGCCCACCCTCACATTTCCTCTGCCTCTTTCTGCTCAGCTTGATTTTCTTTTTTTTTTTTTTGGAACTGGGGATTGAACTCAGGGGCACTCGGCCACTGAGTCATATCCCCAGCCCTGTTTTTGTATTTTATTTAGAGACAGGGTCTCACTAAGTTGCTGAGGCTGGCTTTGAACTTGCGATCCTCCTGGCTCAGCCTCCTGAGTCGCTTGGATTACAGGCGTGCACCACCACGCCCGGCTTCAGCTTGATTTTCATCTCAGTTATCCAGATGCCATCTTTGGGACAGGGGTTGGTCAAAGTTACCCTTTAGCCTCGCTGGTCCCAAGGAGGCTGTGTGAGGTTCTTAAGGAGCCATGCATCAGGGGAGAAGCCAGTCACCCGACAGGGCTCATCCTTGTCATAAAGAAGATTAACCTTAGCCTTGATGCTCTCCGAGAATACCAAGGACGCCTTCTAGAAAGGTACACACATTTCATAAGGAGCAGCAAGGACAAATGGACAGTACTGGCTAAATATTTCCTGAGTACATTCATTATTAAATTCATATTTGAAAGAATCTGAGCCAAAAGTCACCAACTGTGCTCAAGTTTTTGCATTTATTTTTTTCTGTCTCATCCCCACCTCTTGGCCATGCAGGATTTGGACACTTGGTGTCCTGAGATGAATTAGCAGGACATTCAACAGAACTGCCCCCACCCCGCTTCTGTCTTCCATGACACTCATTGCAGTTGGGACCTCAAGCTCCATCTTCTCCTGACTTTCACATTTGGAAAATGAAAGGCTCTCTTTCATGAATCACACACTCTCATTAGGGCCCCCACCACACACATGCGTCCTAAAGTCGACCTCCAGGTCGGACCTGGAGCTGCAGATGGGGATGTGCTGGTCTCTGAATTGTCTTCACCGCCCTGCACTAATCCTTGCCAGCTGTAGTCATGGAGTTCATCCCACCCAGTGCCCATGCCATCCTTGCTGCAACTCCACCAGTTTGAGGACCGAAAGAAGAAAATAGGCTGCTGCTAATAGGCTCTGGTGGCCAGCATCTTCCAAATTGAATCCTCTCCCACCCCTACCAGGTCAGCTTTGTCTATGTAATAACACCAATCCCAATACTATTAATAACAACAATAACAAAAGCAGGAAACCAATGCTTACTAAGAATTTTCTGAGCCAGGCACAGTGGTGCATGCCTGTAATCCCAGTGACTTGGGAGGCTGAAGCAGGAGGATCACAAGTTGGAGGACAGTCTCAGCATCTTAAAGAGACCCTGTCTTCAAATAAAAATAAAACAGGCAAAGTATCCCTGAGTTCAATCCCCAGTACTATTTAAAAAAAAAAAGATTAAGAATTTGCTACATGATTGGCATTTGGGATACAACATTGAACAAGAGAAATAGTTTTGCCTTCAGGGAGGCTGTCAGACAATCAACAGGTAAAGTAAGTGTTGCTTATTGAGATGGACTGTATTATTTGTTCACAAACATTTGTTCCCTCCTGGCCCTTGCCATACATTCCTTTAGCCCTCCTACCTACTGCCCTTGACCTTGGGCTTATGATTAGCTTTAGCCCATGGAATCTGAGTGGACATGACATAAGCCTTTCCAAACAGAGCTTTAGACATGCTGTGTGGTTTGGCTCTGTCTCCCAGAGCTTTTCCTTTCTTCCTTGAGAACAGCATACCCTAGGTAGAGGCTGGTCCTTCAGCCTGGCCCCAGAATGAGATCCTTCCTATATGGAGCCCAGCAGAGCCCTGCAGAGCCACGATGGACTTAGATCCTTCATGGACCGTGAGCCAGAAATATTTGTTGTTGCAAGTGACTGAGATCCTGGAACTGTCAATGCCAAAGCAAAAGTTGAGAAGGCATTTATCAAAAAGAGTCTGAAGAAGGAGTGAAGGTCCCTCTGGGAGGGTGACAAGTGAGGCATGATGAGAAAGAACCAGCATTGTGAGGGGCATTTCAATATGGCGACATGTCAGCTGCCAAGGCACTGAGGTTGGCAAGCTTCTAGGGGAAGAATGGCATTGGATGAGGGACAGGGAGTAAGGAGTTAATCATGTACAGCCTCCTGGACCTTTTGCTCAGGGATCTCCCTTGGCACCCAAAACACTTGGCTGAGGCCCAATCCCTTGCTTGGCATGAGATCACCATAGCTAGGGTGACCATATAAAATATTGCCCATACTGGGACTCTTGAAAATGAAAGGTGGAACTATTGATAATTACCTGGAACAAAAGGTTGTAAACTGGGATTGTCCCAAGCAAATAAGGATATATGGAAACCTCACTCATGGTCCTTTTATTTCTGACCACAGAAACATCCTTTCTGAGCTGAAAGTAGCTTCTGCTTCAAGTTCCTTCCTTCCTGCCACTCCCTTCTGGAACTGGAACTCCCCACAGAAGCTCATTGGTGAGAGTCTGACAGCTGTTGAGTTATTGCCCACTATGGCTGGACCCTGTCCCCCATGCCCCTTACAACCTGGCTAGGTTCTTGGAGTAAATCACCAGCTTGCTTATCAGCACCACCTCTGGGAATTACCCTCAGCCTGGATTATCCTGCAGCATGGGCTGACTCTGTCCACACTTCCAGAATGAGGCCCACCCAACCATTCCTGGTGTTGCTTCAGCCTCCAGACCCTCTTGATGGCCAGGCTCTGAACTGGGATGTTTATGAGCTCCTCAGTTGCTGGTTGGGGCTGGAGGGGTCTCATGTCACCAGCTCACAGGACAGATTCTGACACCTTATGGAACAAATTGTGAAGAATGTCCCCCACTGCTCTGCACTCCTTGTAACTAGCTCAGTCCACACTGGGAGGGCTCTGATTTACTTTAAAAGACCATCATAAAGCCTTTGGAAAACACATGTAGCCAAAGCAAGACACCATCCCAAAGGTGGAGCAAATATGAGTCCTAAAAATTTGGGGATTGCATCTCATTTTTTCCCTTCCTAGATGTACACCTTGATGGTGGTGGGGGAGCAGGTAGTTTACCTCTCTGAGTCTTTCCCCACATGTGTGAAGACTGGATTAGTAACCTCGAAACTAGAGCTTTGTTGTGAAAACCCAGTGCAATGGAGCTTGGGAGACAGAGTCCAGCTTGTGCCTGGCACTTGGGGATCCACGTTCATTTACTGATTTGAAATAAGATGATCTGTGCCAGTTCTGCTACTGAAGGCGATGACCCAACTCATGCATCTGCTCAGTGTATCTCTGAGTCTCAATGAGCCAACTGAGGCAGCAAGGGGACTGCCTTCCTCCCCCACCTTAGCATAGTGCCCACCAAACAAGACAACCTGAGAAAGCTCTAACAGAACCCCTTGTTTGCAGGAATGATTGACTGCTTGTTTGCCAACTATGAAGTGAGGTGCTGACTTCTGTGGGCAGGAGAGATGCTCTGTCAGCTGCATGGGGTCCCTGGTACTCAGCAGCTTTGCACTGGAGAGATGGGTATTCTGTCATTCTTGAGCTTCACTGTGGGATTCTGAGAAGCTGTGACACAGGGTAATAGATGGATGCCCTGCTGACCCAGTCTCTCCATGTCCCAAGCAAAGGCTATTCACAAGTACTTCTTGCCCTTTTGAGGTCCCACAATCACTTCTGCCATGTCCGTAGGGCCCCTGTGTGACTCAGAGTGTACTATCCTTGCCACAGCGGCAGATCCCAGCCAGCTTCTGTGCCCTGCTGGGGTTGGCTTCAGTTTTCTCATTACCTCCATGAGCCAGACACAGGTATCAACTGGGGAGAAAAGTGTCTTGGTATGATGTCATCCCAAAGCCCAAGCCATTCCACAGTCTAGAGCAATTCAAGAGTGTGGACAACATCTGTACCAGCTCACAAGGAATCAGGGGGAGGAAGGAGGGAAGGGAAAGGGGAAATACCAGAGATCGATATTGGCCAAGTTATATTATCTTTTCTGTATGAATGAATATGTAACAACAGATCTCACCATTATGTACAACTATAATTCACTAATTAAAAAATAGGGGAAGAAAAGTGCTCCCTGGAGAGCAGGCCCAGGCCAGGGAGTCTTGGAGGCCCTCAGGGCCTGTCCTCTTCCCATGATTCCTGAGCTCTGACGATGGCCACCATGTTTACCACTGTGGTTTCAGCAGAAGACCTTCCCTCAGGGAGACTAGAACCACCCACACCAAATCACACCTCAGTCACCTCCCACAGAGGACTGGGAGAGAACACAAGTGGCTACTCAGCACCACCATGGGGAAATCCATTCGGATTTCTCTCCAGAAGAATCCACCATAATCCCGGGGCATGGACAGTGAGCCTGAGGGAGCTCAGAAAACTATAGAGGCAGACACAGAGCTTCACCAACCAGCTGTGAACCACAGCTACTGGCTCAGGAGTTAGAGTGTGGAGTCCTACCAGTACCCTTCCCCTTGTTCTTTGAGCCCCTTGGTGAATTTCCATCACTGTCAGCCCTGGGTGTTGGGGGTGTATCTCTGAGTCTCACGTCCTTAGGGGAACCTTATCTAAACTAAGGAGGAAGCCTGGGGCTAGTGGCCCATTACTGAACCCCTTCCCTGAGTCCCCCATAAGGTTATCTCTGTACAGATGGCCTAGAGGGAGGGCCACAGAGCCAAGAGGGGTAACCCAGGGTTCTCCTAGAAAGCTACGCCCTAGAAAAGAACCACAGAGCCCAAGACCACCCCCAACACCCAGGGCCGACAGTGATGGATTTCTGTCCAAATAAAATGATGCATTCACCAAGGGGCTCAAAGAACAAGGGGAAGGGTACTTGTAGGACTCCACTCTCTAGCACCTGAGCCAGAAGCCGTGAGACCAACCCTGGTTGGTGAAGCTCTGTGTCTGCCTCCATAGTTTTCTGAGTGACAGCGCAGAGCACAGCAGAGAGGGCATGCCCGTCGCTTTCAACATTTTACAGAGAAAAAAAGAGCCTGTTGGTGTGATCCCAAAGGTGGCAGCTGAAGGGAAAGTGACAGAGATATTCCATTCCCCCACAAGTAGAGGTCACTACCCAGGACTAGATTACTGTAGCTTGGTCTGTTCCACCCAAGTGGCTCTGGTCCTAATATTCCTTGGACAGGGATCTTGGCCGTAGGAACATGGCCTTTGGACCAGGCCCTAGATTAAGCCGTGTTTGCAGTTCCCTTCTGGATAGATTCCTGGGGTGGACTGCACTAAAATTTTGCCTGTGTTACAATTCTCCAAAAAGACTTCTGAGAAGCTGCCAATTGGAATATATTTGTCTTCCTTTCTTAAAACACTTGTGACCACATCTATGATTGTAATATATTGTGTTTATGCCACTCACTAGATTATGAGCCCTTGGAGGGCAAGAACCATGGGCAAATAATCCCCAATACTCTCCCGGTACTGAGCACAGTGCCCAGAACACAGGAGCCCCTCCCCCACATTTTGTTGCATTCAAACTAAATGAAAGCAGGTAATCACAACAACAGGCTACAATGTCAAAGTACTGGACCATGCATTTCATTCCTTGCTGGAATACAAACGTGGAGGTCGATAGTCCATGGACCCTAGGAGACCATGACCATCATAATAACTGAGTCCTGGCAGCCCCAGCCTAGCTAGCCTTAGAGTAGTAGCATATGACCATAATATACCACCGCATGCATCATCTCCATACCTCCTAGGCTGCCATCTTGTCAAGGGAACAAATCCCTCAGGAATTACACAAGACTCCACCAAGCAGCTGACATGACAGGTGGTCCATACTGAAGGTTCACAAATCTGGCACAACATCTAGGTTACTTAGGAAGGTCTTAGAACAATTCCTGGGCCCTGTCCCAAGTCTACTGGCCATTTTAGCAATGAGGCTAGGATTGCTGCAGTTTAAGATACCTTTGAGTGATTCTGATTTTTAGCTGGGTTTGGGTTCCTTTTAGACTGGAATTGAGCACTGAAGGCACCTCCTTCCCTCATAAAGTATTTGCCTGCTTGAACACAAAAATAGCAAGTGATATATAGGACCCATACTGGTTTGGCAGGAAAAGTGTTGACTGTGCTTCCCTGGACTTTCTGATAGGAAATGTGCTGGGAGCCTCTTTTGCGAGTCAAACTTCCAGCCAATCTTTGCCTGATCTGACCCTGGCCAGGTATACTGAATACCTGTATTCTTTCAGCTCAGTTCTTACAGCCAGGTCCTGAGTCAAGCCTAGTCAAGCCTGGTAGCACGGTGGGATGTTACAACCCCACAAACCAGTGGGATGAGGTCTGAGTGTGGCTCCAAAGAGCCAGTATCTGGTGAGCTTGGGAGGAGCCCAGATAGTCATGGGCCCTCTGAGCCTTAGGATCCTCCCTTCCCACAGACCCTTCCTTAACATGTGTGCTCAGCCCAGGACCTGAGCTTCAGAGCTGGATCTGGTTTCTTTTCTAGTCCCTGCTGTGAGTCAAGCCCTTTCTGAAGCTGTGGCCTGAGTATGGAATGGATTCACCCAGAGGCCTCCTTCTGTCATCCAGAAACACAAAGGTAATAGGCAATGTATGGACCTCGTGCTGGCCCAGGAGCACGAGGGTTGACTCCATGTCCTTGGATGCCCTGATAGGCAGTGCTGGCAGTGTACCCTGTGAGCCCTTCTCCAGCAACCCTGGACTCCCTCAGCTCTGGCTTACCCTGCCCAGGCTGGCCTGTGGTGCCAGCATGCCCCCCAGCCATGACCAGGCTGCCCATTCCCCAGGGCAGGAACAGATATGCCTCCTGCTACCAGTGCAGCCTCTCCCCCAGCTCTGCACACCCGCAGCTAAGTGAGACCATGGGTTCTCAGGATCCAGGGCTTTGAGGCCTGGGTGACAGAGGAAGGGTGCTCTGGAAGTCCCCAAGTTGTCTGCTCATTTCCTGGAGCCTTCTGTGGTCAGTGGGTCCTTGAAGGAAATCCAGAGCAGGAGAACATTCCACGAGGAGAGGACGCTCGCTCAGCCCTATCCCTGCAATGCCCTGATCACAGACATTCCCAGGAATACTATCCCCAGACAAAGTCTAACACTTTCAGACCTTGGCTGGTCCCAACTCTGGCTCTGAATATGTGAAGAAGGCACTTGCCAAGGACTCAGATTTTGAGATCATATTTTCTGGGTCAAAAAAAAAAAAGGATGTTTGAAATTGCTTTTGTCCTGGGAAATCTGGGATAGATAATACATTTACAGGGAATACCTGGTTTTAGTCACAGAGGGGAGGGAAGCTGGAGAAATGCTTTGCCTGCGCACGAAGCATGGAGGTCAAAGTGGGAGTGGCAATGAAGCAAAGCACCTGCCAATTTCAGAAGAAAGGTGACAAGCATGTATGCCACCTACGTGAAGAAAACTCCAGAGCTGCTCTATTTAGAAAAATGGAAATAGAGTACTGAAAGAGACAAATATGCTGTGTATCTGGATGGGGAGCCTGCCTATTATAAAAATGCCTATTTTCTTTGAGTTAATTTACAGTTTAACAGGAGTGTACACACAAAGTCCCAATGGGATATTTTTTCCCACTCTGACAAAACGATTCTAAAATTCATCTTGAACAACAAACAGATGAGAATAACAATGAATATTCTGAAAGAGAAAATAATTAAGGAAGGAAGGAATTGTTTTCAGCTCTACTAGATATTAGAACATATTATAAAACAACAATTAAAATTATTCAATACAGGGGCTAAGAAAGAGCAACAGAACAAAGCGGCAAATCAAGAAATAGACTTAACTACATTGGAGGATTCGGCATGTGATAAAACAATCCATTTCTCTCAAATCACAAGGGAAGTGAATTACTTAATAAATTATGTTGGAAAACTGCCTAAGAGTCTGGACAATATTATACATTCATCTAAATAAACTCCAGATGGATTAACAAATTGTAGTTTAACAAATCAAATTACCGACAAATAACTAAAAATAGAACAGACTATTTCTCAGATTCGTGGCAGAATGATAACTCTGTCAACTTTGAAAAGAAATCAGGAATATTGAGGGATTTGTCTACATAAAAATGTAAAACAGCTATACAATGCAAATTAGCAAAACAAAAAAAAGGGAAAACAAGATAAAAAAAAACTCTGTGGATACACACACACACACACACACACAACAGAGTCTACAAGGGGTTTCTATCCACATGATAAAATGAGCACCTTCAAATCAGATTGGAAAATACCAACACCTTAGTTAGCACAGTCCCCACCCCACACAGGCACTTCCCAAGCAAAGGCACCATGTCTGCGAGATAGGGCTGGATCCCATCTGGCTATGGACAGGCCAGGATTGAAGTCCCCATCCAGTGTCCTGGGATGGAAACCTGGTGCCTCCCCTGACATCTCTTTCATCCCTCTTGTCCTGACAGCAGCATGCTCTGCCCCACGGATGGATGCCACAGCCTCCTCCCCTCACTCTTCACGGACTCCACTAGTCTTCTTCACTCACATTCCCTGGGCAGCACTAACCTCTGTAGGAACCACTGCCATCCCAATCACCCATCTAGTAGTGCATGTGTGTGTATACACGTGTGTGTGTGTGAGTGTGTGCATCAATGCATCCATGGAACACCCCCACCCCTTGCATAGGCCCACACCCCTGGGCTTCTCTCAGAACTCACTACTGCATCTTGAATGTGTCCTTTTCCAGCAGGGCCCTGACACTGTCTTCCTATTTTCTGGTCCACCACTCTAACAGGGATGATGGCGAGTCTGTGCACTACAAGAAGAGGGGCCACTGCAGCCTGTTTGGCCCTCGCTGCAATGCCTACCACATGCAGACGCTCAATAAATACATGTTAAATAAAAGAATAGGCCCACCAGCTGGGCACCGAGGTGCATGCCTGTAATCCCAGTGACTGGGAGACTGAGGAAGGACGATCACAAGTTCAAGTGTAAGACCCTAGGTTTGAACGCCAGGACTGCAACCAAACCAAACCAAACAACTTAAATATATCTATAGCAACAGAGACTTATCATTGAAAAAACAAATTTTAACCCACAAGGAACCAGTTCATTTTTTGTCTGTCTCTGCCTGGGGAGGCCTCCTGGAGCTCAAGGGCCATGCCCCAGTCTGGATTCCCAGCACTTGTCACACTTAATAACACTGGGCACTTTATAGAAGTTGCCAGGGTGTGCCACAGGGACAGATTCAACTCATATGCATTAATGAGCAAGTTTTAAAAGGCCACACAGGTACTTGAGGTTTAGTGAAGCAGATAAAGGTTATGAGCAATCATGTGACCTACAAGAAGAATACCACTAGGCTGTTATCTCCAGAAAAGTGAAAGGAGAATGAACATGAAAGAGAGAGATGCTGTTTGTTGATAGGAAGGCCGCAAGCTCTAGGAATCTTATTCTTAATCTTATAGCTGTTGCTATTGACAATATTTAGGGGGAACAATATAACAGTGTGCATCAAGAGTTTTAAAAAAAATTCCTACTCTGGCCTGATAACCTTACTTCTGGTAATCCATCCCAAGGAAATAATTTAAGAGGAAGGGGAAAAGTCATGTGCAGGAGGATGCTCATTACAGCCTTATGTAAAATAATTGAACATAATCAATTGAATAAATCATGCTCCATTCACTGGACAGAATATTCCATCGATCTTTAGAAGGATAACTATGAAAGACATGTAGCCACATGGTAAGGCAGATGACATAATATGGACTTGAAAACATTGCAAAAGGGTACATTTGCTTTGATTGTGAAACTACATGAAAGATGTGTAGATGCATAAGAAACAAAAAGGAATAGATGAATTTGACATTGTTTTTTAATTTAAGGGAGGGAGATTAAGAATATGTTATTCATACAAATCATTAAATTTATTTAAGCTTTTAAAATACTAGAACATAGCAACAGCCTGTATTGAATATTGACTCTTCAGTTGAAGATACTTTTTTTTTTCACCTGAGGTATTGGGGATAGAACCCAGGGGTACTTTACCACTGAGTTATATCCTCAGCCCTTTTTATTTTCAATGTTGAGACAGGTTCACTAAGTTCCCCAGACTGGCCTTGAACTTGTGATCCTACTGCCTCAGCCTCGTGAATTGCTGAGATTACAGGCACGCGCCACAGAACCAGCCTGCGGATTCTTCTTGATATAGAGTTACCACACATCACACCAGACACAGCACTAACCCACCGCCCCTTCAGCCTGAGCAGGATCATTCCCAGGCCCTCCAGGTCAGAATTTGATCAAGAACAGCCCTACCCTCTTCTATTGTTGAGTTTGTACACAGAAGGTGAATAGATGAGTGGACTGGGAGAAGGAATGAGAAGGAGTGAAGATTAGGAAGTGGTTTCATAACCAGGACATTGCATGTTGGCATACAGGATTGGTATAGTTCTAAGAAGGACCAGGGATCTATTCTTCATGAAAATGTTTAGCTCTTGTCAACCTCCTTTACTTTACGGGGTAATTCAGTGTGCTTCTGTGCCCTGGCCTTGTATTTTAGTTCTATGGGTCCTTGCCTCTGCAGATGAACCCTTGGATTCTGGAAATCTGTTGCAATGGAAAAAAATGCAGGACTCGGGAACCTAGGTTCAGATTGCTGCCCTGTCAATGACTGGTTCAAATTTTAGACCATTATTTAGTGGTTGCACAGCCCTTGAAATAGTGAACTTATCTTCTTGAAAGTTGTTTGCATCTATCTATAAATTGAGAATGCACACTCTGCAAAGTCGTCGGGAAGATGTTGTCCCAGTAAAATAAGACATTTAGTAAATGCCAACGTCCTCTCCTGCCTCCTACTTTCTCTGTATTGTAATCACAGTCTCACTTAGATGTAAATTCACGTGGGTCTTCATTTGAGATGAGACAAAGATTCCCTGGACCAGTGGTTTTTCTACCAGGGAATACTTAGCAATGCCTAGAGATGCTTTTGATTGTTACAACTGGTGCATGGGGTAGGTGTGACTGGCATTTAGTGGGTAGAGGACAGGGATATTGCTAAAGTATCCTTCAGTGCCCAAGGCTGCCCCACTCAGAAGCATGAAATATCAATAGTGCTGAGATTGATTAATCCTACACTTGAGTAATGCTCTATAGGTGGGACCAGCTTCCTGAGGACCCTACGACACAATCCATTTCTTTCTGCAGTTTGTGTGTGTGTGTGTGTGTGTGTGTGTGTGTATTGTGCAGTGGGGGTGGGGAGAAATTCAGGGGGAAAGGGTAAGAGGACACCAGGAGGGGGCTACATCCTGCAGCCTCCCTACACAGAACACCCTCTTACCTCCCAACTCTTCAAAGCCCTGTTCAAACCTCTATCCTCTGTGACATTTTCTCTAAACACCCAAGAGACCCGATTCTCCCTCCCTGACCTCTCCAGATTTGGCTGCTAATCTGTAACTTAAACCGTACACACCCCAGGAGGCCCTGCCTTCTTGTTTCACACATATGCCATGGACGGGAAGACCCGAGCAATTAGGATTCACACCTTCTTATGGCGCTTTGCAAAATGGGGAAGGAAAGTGAGCCTTTGTGCTGTCCCGCTCATCTCTGGGTGAAGGCTGTTTTGAAACTTCTTTTGAAAGTGGCTGCTAATGGACTGATAATTGGTTTCCTGGCTTCCTTATGAAGTGTGAAGTGCTCTGCTAGCCTGTCAACAAAGCATCCCGGACTGTGCAAACCACCCTCAGAGATATTCGCATCTTCTTTCCCATGGTAGCTCTTGTGGTAGAGGAATGACTGGGAGGCTGGGTGGGAGCTTCTAGAAGGGAAAGAATGTGTGCAATCCGGCCAAAGCTCTCTCCCCAGGACAGCTAGCTGGAGCACGGTTCCTGGCGAGAGGATGAACAGCTCTGAATCTCACACCTGGCCTGAGGCACAGGGTAGGCAGGAAATATCACTAAATGGATGGAAAGTGGTACACCTTCTGGGGATTTTGAGCAGTGGTCCCTGAAGACATGAATTAACTGAATAGGACGAGAGCAAGAGGAAAGAAGTCGGCTCCATCTTTTCTTTCAAAATGCTTTTTTACTGTGCGATACATCATCATCCTGAAAACCAAGGTGGAAAAAGACTGTCTATTGAGTGCCTACTACTGTGAGGGCAGCTCAAAGCCCCCAGAATGATTCTGAAGCCTCTGCTTGCTACAGAAAATGTTTGGGAACATGAAGGAAGAGTGTTATTTGTGCAGTCTCGGCAGGGCAATTCCCTAGCAAGGAGCTGTTTTGAAGAAAGTGTTTCAAGAGAAGAACAAATGCACTGCTTCGCACTTCTTTGGACAATTGTTCAAAGAAATTTGAGCCATTAAAATAGTTTTCCCAGTCCCCTTCTTAACTCCTGAGAAGGAAACAGCCGTGCTGTTTGCTAAGTATTGTATTAATATTTATTGTCACTAATGAGCAGTAAAATTCAGAACATTTATGCTGACTTTTGCTGAAGGTATTTTCCTGGGTGCATTTTCAAACACTCAACAAGACATAGATGAGAACCTTACCATTTTGTATTTTATAGGCATTAATAGATGTTGTCCCTTTTCTACTGACCACACACTATGATATGTTTGACCCAGAGTGAGGAGCAGAACTGTCCCTCTGTTGAAGTATGACCTGCTCTTTAATGATCCACTTTATCGGGGAGTCTCCAAGAATTTGTTGTGGAAATATTGTGGTTATTTTTCCCTAGGAATATGATCCTAGAGGCTTAGAGCTTCTGGAGCCAGAATGGAGTGTTGCCCTGCTGTGTAGACCAGGAAACCAAAATCCAAGCGAAGATGCCCTGGCTACAGTCCAGAAGCTGAGCTAGGACCAAGAGTCAGGTCTCCAGATTTGGAATCCAAAGTTATCTCAGTGTGCCAGGGTTTCCTTATCACTGTCCCTTCACTACCAATTAGACAGCAAGAGGACCTCTGGAAGCATCAGCTCAGAGGCTGGGCACTGAGTGGAGAGCAGACAGATGGCGCACGGTGCCTCGTGTCCATGAACTGCAAATGTGGCAAAGGTGCAGAGTCATGGGGACAGCTGGCTCTCTCTGGACTCCTCCACGGAAGCCAGCATCCCTGGGACTCTGAGTAGTTGAGTGACAGAAGTGCCTGGGGAAGTCATCTTCTATCCCAAAACTGTCCAGCAGAAGAAATGCCAGCTGCCCCCACCAACCCCCTGCAATCCCTGCCCCCTAGGGCTGCCTCACAGTTCTTATCAGCAAGCTCAGGTCCCTTGTCCTTGCTTGAAACCACAGAGAGCACCAGTCCCTACTTGTGGGGACAGCTCTGTCCTCTTTTGTTCTCAGCTGCTTACAAGCAGTGCCCAGCTGGCTGGAGGCTGCCAGCCCTGCTGAGCTGTGCGCCAGGTTTTCTGCCTTTAGCAAAGGTTTGAGAAACGTGCTCTGAAACGACTCCTGTGAGGCAGAGGGTCCCGTAAATTCTTGGAAGACTCCTGTGGCCCCCAGGTGGCACTCTGCTTACTACCTGCATCTCTCTGCCTGTGCGGCCAGGGAGTTTCACTCTGGTCCTGAGGACCTGGCTGACTCTTCTTCCGCTTCCACCCTACCTGCTCTCAGTCCCAGACACTTGGCTCTCTCCCACTTCTGCCTGCCTTGCTTTATCTGATGGATTTCAGACATGAAGCCCCATGGGACCTGGGGCTCCCATAGTCTGCAACTTGCCTCTCCAGCCCCTTTCCAGCCAGCGTCTGCAGAGCCCTGTTCTGCTCATTCCTGGCTGGGCCTGGTTTCTGCAATGGCCAGTCTGTTCTTGTTTTCCCTGAGCTTCTTCCCTATTCCTCCTGTCCCCTTGGCACCCAGTATGCTAAGGGGCTGGTGAACACTATTTTCCAGCCACAAAGAGAGCTGAGGTGGGCAAATGCCCATGTGATCTAATTTTTTTTTCCAGCAAGGGTGATTTGTTTGATGTGTATCTAAGAGTGGTTTAAACTTTATAAACTGCTGAAGAAATTTTATGCAAATAAACTCACAAGTCGTTGAAAATGCTTTGTCAGAATATTTTTGTTTGTTTGTTTGAAAAGTATAATCACGGTGGTACGACCCAGTTTGTCAACTCACACACCACACACCCTCATTGCTGGAGACCCCGACAGTCTCCCAGTCTTTTCCTCCCCAGCACCAAGGGGCTATCATTCTCTGGTATGCAGAACTCTGAGGTCCTGAGTTGCCCACTGAGGTGGGAGAAGAATCAGAGGGTCAGGCTATCTGCCCTTCCCCGAGAGAAGCACATTCAAAGAGCTGGAAGAAGTCAGAGGCAAGGGTTGGGAGAAGAGGCGACAGCCTGGAGAGGCTGGAACCTTGGAGTTTCTGGCAGAGTCCATGTCTGCCTTGCTTTGCTGCCCAGAGCCCCTCACACTTGGGATCCCCCTGTGGCTGAGGACTACTGATATCGTTTGCGCCGCAAGTATGGCCAGCCCATTGGCGGGGAAGGCAGGCAGAGGGGTTCCCTGTTATCGCCATTCCCTCCCCCAAAGATCAACAAACCAAGGAGAGCCAGGGTTCTCATCTGTCCCTAAATCTGATACAAGAGGCAGCGACTGTAGGATCTACTTCCTGCTCTGCAAGGCTGCTGTTTCCCACAGCACCCGGCGGCTGGTAGAGAATCTACCATCTTACAGACTTGCCAGTCCCTCCAGCCCCACCTGATGGAGTGGTGTCAGTGGCGGTAACGAGGGTCAGTAGGAATGTCTGGATCTGGCCTTGTGGGCCATGCCCACGGTCTCTGCCTTGCTCTTAAGGATCTCCCAGGAGGGTAAGATGACGGTGAAGAAGGCCCTCAAGGTCAAGAGCAATCATCCTCAATGCTGCAGTCTATAGTACTGCAGAAATGGGGAGCCAGCCAGCAACCTTCTGAGGATCAGAAGAAACCAACCAGAGAGGTGCTGTGGGCACACAGGGCAAGGTGCCCAAGGATGGGCCCCGGGGACCAGCTAGGAAACGGGCCCTGCCTCTCGGTGGGGACCCTGTGTGGCTGCCTCCCGCTCACTTACACACGCAGCCTGGCTTCTTAGCCGACCACTGGTTATTCTTTTGGCACGTGATTGCCTTCTGCCCCACCAGCTCAAAGGCAGGCTGGCACTCAAACGTGAGCGTGTCACCGTGGCGGAACCGAGAGCCTTCCCTCCGGCCGTAGGCAGGTATGCCAGGGTCGCCGCAACTGCCCTGCTCGATCTCTGAAAGACAGGAAGACGAGAAAACAGACAAAAGGTGACTTTATACCTGTCCCGGAGCTCAAGGTGCATATTTCATGTTCCTCTGCCCTCCTGCCAAGGGGCAGTGCTCGGAGTCACACAGGTAGACACGGAATGCTCTTACAGGGGACAAGATTCACGTCCGATCACAGCATCCAGCTGGCCTCTGCTAGCACCCGCCTGCCACTCTGGCTCCCCCTGAAGTACTCTAGACCTGCATACCCTCCTTCAGGAGAGGTGGGCCTACATTCTTCGTGGGTTATCCATCCCAGGGGTCCCAAAGTTTGGAGACTTCCTGGCTGAACTTGACCCTGCATCTGATTACAGCTGTGACTTGATGGACCTTAAGCACAGTGCACTTCTGGGCAGTAAAGCCAGCATGGATGAGGCAGTGGACACTGCTGCTTGCCACCGTCCCAAAACAGAGACTCAGTGAGTCTCTGGATTGGCTGCCTTCCTAGATAGAAGTGCTTTCGTGAAGATTTTTTTTAATCCAGTTTGAGGCAACAGCAGGTAAAATGAAACAAATGACTTGTTAAGTAAACTCTTAAAGTTCACCGGAGCCAGCAGCAGTGATTTCAGCCTGGGAGTGGGGCCCCTGAGACCGTCCTGGGGGCCTGGACTCATGGACCTGACCGGCGACTATCCAAGAGTCAGTTGGGACCCAGCCACATGCTTCTGCAGGAGACTGTCCGGGCCACATCCCTGGAGTTTCTCCAGAGTCACCCACCTCCACCCACACTGTGCTCAGGGCTGTGAGAGATGAGGGGGAGAGGGATGGGGGAGGAGCTCTGTTCCAGGAGGAAGGTGCCCTATAGCAAAGATGGGGTGCCAGATGGTGAGGTGACTTCTGAGATTTGGGAGAGGCACCTGGAGTTCTTAGGGGAGTGGTCTGGATACCTTCCCAGGGTTCTCAGGCCAAAAGGACCATGCCTTTTCTGTAGACATCACTATGAGCCATCAGAAGCCAGTCTTGTAAATTGCTGTGTGACCCGGACAGGCTGATTCTATAAAAGCTTTCTTGCCCCACTGTGAGGTCTCTGTGTGCTGATCGGGGCTGCTCCTCCTAGTCCCAGGCTCTGCTGTTGATGGGTAGGCTCTTGACTCTCACATTTGTGTGCCTCAGTCACCAGGACCTCCAACCCTCTGCTGAGAGGGGCAGGACAAAGCATTCTACGGGACTGTGTGTATGGGTGCGTGCGTACGCACAGGAGTGCACGCAGGTGCATGCATGCACATGTGATTTAAGTCAAACTTCAAGAGTCCTAGAGAGGGGGTGTCTGCATGACTGAGTGCCAGGCCCAAGGAATCTGAGGTTCAAGCTGGCTCACCCACCCCTCATCTCACATCCCTTGGCCTCACTTTACACACATC
>JAJEJO010050614.1:43584-80691 GCA_020662805.1 Glaucomys volans | reverse complement strand
AACATAAATATTTAATATTATTACATCTTCTTGTTGTATTGTTTCATTTAACAGCATGCAGTGGCCTTCCTTTTTGTCCTGTGAGTAATTTTTGCTTGAAATCTGGTTTATTGGATATAGGAATAGCTAACCGTCCTTGTTTTTAAAAGCCCATTTGCATGGAGTATCTTTTTCCATCCTTTTACTTTCAGTCTGTTGATATCTTTGCCTATAAGATGATTATCTTGCAAAAGCATATGCTTGGGTCTTTTTTTATTAATTCATTCTGCTATTCTGTGTCTTTTAATTGGAGAACTGAGATCAGTTACATTCAGTGTTATGGAGAGATGTTTATCATTTTGTTTCATAGATTTAATTCATTCTTTATTTTTATTTGCTTAAGTGCTTTCCTAGAGACCATCCACTTGAGAGCTTTGGGGTTTGTATTTGATTTATTCTTTGTGTAATATATCTTTAAATATTTTCTATAATGTAGTTTCAGTGGTATGAATTCTTTTAGTTTACAGTATCGTGGAATTTTTTATTTCTTCCTGATTCTGAGTGATAACTTTGCTTTATGGATCAACCTTGACTGTTGTGTTCTTTCAGAGATTGTATTATGTCATTCCAAACCCTCCTGACTTTTAAAGTTGGAATTGAAAAGTCTACAGTGAGTTTCATTCGCCTACCTCTAAATGTAATATGGAATTTTTCTCATGATTTTAATGCTCTTTTCTTATTGTCAATGTTAGAAATTTGATTTTGATGTGTCTTGTTCTTTTTTAATTTTTCCTATTTGGAGTTCTATAGGATTCCTGCATATGGAGACCTATCTCATTCCTATGGTTTGTGCAATTTTGCTATTATTTTAATGAAAAGCTTCCTAATTCCTTCATCTTGTATTTCTGTGCCCTCTTCTGTTTTGATGACTCTTAAGTTTGGTCTTTAATGTTGTCCCATAGTTCTTATGTATTCTGTTCATGTTCTTTTTTCCCCTTTACTGTCTAATGAATGTACTTGTTCTTTGAGTTGCTCACTAAGCTGCCAACTGGAGGAACTTATAACCAAAGCTGGTTTTACTAATTCTTGGAATCCCTTCTCATCATTTAAATTAGGACAGAATAGGAGGTAGTGCCAATTGAAGTTTTTTGTCCCTTCCAACAAGGTTGATGCTCTCCCATGATGGAACTGATACACAGTTCTAAATATGAAGTTCAAGTAATGGTGTTTAGTTCTGACCAATCTTTTAAACTTTACTGTGAGGTATCTTTTCTAGTCAGAATAGGTTTTCTAAGTTCTGCTGGGTATCCAGTTCAGGGAAGGGTATGATACTGAGAGCTCCACTCTTACTGCAAGCAAAGGGACCAACTTTCTGCTCTTCTTATATACTCTGTCACCCATAAATGTGACCTGTGAAATAGCAGAACCATTATGCAAATGTGCCCACTTGCCAGCTTCTGGGATCTCTCTGGCTAATCCCCCAAACCATCAAATGCAAAGGGAAAGTGAAAAGCATTCCACTACTTGGAATAATGTGGACCCTGGCCTGAGTTTCCCTGGGCTCAGTCACCTTCGTGTCCACCTCAGTAAACCCTCCCAGGAGGACTCTAGATTCTATGTCAGGTACATGCAGGGACAGTTGATGGTTAATTCTTGTTATGAAGTTCCTAGCTCCCATAGCAGAAATCTATTCAGAAAGCTTCCGCAAGATGACATCTACCATCAGCTGTCCACTGCTACAGCCAAGAAGCATGGAGCACTGTTCATATACTAAATCTCTATCCTGCCTCTAGGTCACTCAAATTCAGACCTCCCCTCTCTTCCTTTGGTTCCCCGGTGCCTGATTTTTTTCATGAATTTAATCTTTCTGCTTGAGTCACCCCACCCTTCCACAGTGAACCTGAGCTACAACATTATCAGTTGAATTCCCAAGGTATTCCTTCCTGTTTTATGTTCAAATCACCCAAATTTCTGTCTAAATGATTCTGATATTGAGATTTGCTTGTGTCACCCATCTCACTAGGAAGCCGTATTCCTGCTGCTTGAATCCTGAATCCTGGAGCAACTGGAAGTTGCACCTGTCCTCTACTCCATCATCTTTGTACCTCAGTTTTATCATCTTTTCAAAATCCCACCCCAATCCTGTACCACACTCTTGACTCAATTTCCTTAGTTCTCTATCTTAGAAAACAATTTGTAATTCTTAAAGCAGTTTCTCCTTCATATGTTTCTTGTTGTTTCCTGACATTTGTGTATTGAATATAACATTTCTTCAATTGGCAGAAGAGGATTTAGATCTCTCATGCATATTCTCTACCCACACTTACACTCCCCTTCCTTATTCCCTTCTGATAATGAAGCAGAATTATAAGGATTGCCAGTCAGCATACATAATATTATACTTGTCACAACTGAGAATTTAATCCTCAATTAATAAATTTCAATGACATTACAACTTTCTATTTTAATGGAACAATTGATTTTGAGGGAGAATGGAAGGTTTGTTTGGTTTTACATTTTTCCATACACTGCCAAAAGTAACACAAAATTCTTCTCCATGTTGGGGACTGTGTGTGTGTGTGTGTGAGAGAGAGAGAGAGAGAGAGAGAGAGAGAGAGAGAGAGAGAGAATGTATGTGTATTTATTGATTACATTTTTCTCCTAAGACACTCCCTCTCAGGCTAAATTTTGTCTGTTTTCAATGCTCCAGCCAGAATAATTGTCTCTACATAGGCGGCTTTAACTGTGATACTAGGATTTCTCTTCATATCCAGATTATCTCTTTGCATACAGGATGCTTTTCATCTTCTGGTTTTTGAATTACATATCATCCTCTTTCCTGGTTTAGTCAACATTGGGTGGATGGTAGCTTCTAGTAGATTCTGGAGAAATAGTAAATTCAGGTGAACTTTAAACATAACTCACATTGGAAGATATCATTATTCTTTCATATTTTGACTCAGTATGAAATTCAATATTAGAAAATTGGGGATAGAAACTTTGAAAATAAGGCCTGAATGTCTAGTGCTAATGTTTGGATTTATCCTATTGTGATGAGACAATAATCCTGTAGTTCTAATGTAGGGAAATAATTCCTATCCTGATTTTCTTTCTCAATAATTTTAAGAATTTCCTAATTCCCATTTTTCTGAAATTTTATGAGGACTTCAACTTTCTATGGATTGTTTCATAAATTGTATTAAAATGTCACAAACCCTTAAACTGAGGAAGCTTGTTTCCTTATTTTATAAGTTTTCACCTCCTTTTAAGTTTCTTCTCAGTATGATTACTTTATAGGATATTTGAAACTCCAATTTTAATTTTTTTCTCCTTTATTCCACTTTCATAGATAGTTCTTAAAACAATTCAGATGCTTATTATCATAATGTCAACTTTCAAGAAAAAATGTTACTCTCTGTAGCACATAGGTATTTAAATTTTTCCAATTTATTTATTTGCTTATTGATGTTGGTGATATGGCCCAGGGCCTTGCACATGCCATTTATGCTCTATAACTGAAATGCACACTCAGGCCCTTCCTGATTTCAAATTTAGCAATGATTTATGTCTTTTTCTTATGTTTACCCATCTCATTACAATCTAGATGATTTGTATGTAGTATTCCTATAATAATATTCATACCATGCTGTTTTTGTTACTATTGCTCTGTAATATAGTTGAAGGTCCAGTATTGTGATACCACCTGCTTTGCTCTTCCTGAATTGCTTTAGCAATTCTGGGTCTCTTATTCCTCCAAATGAATTTCATGATTGCTTGCTCTATTTCTATGAGGTCCTTCATTGGGATTTTAATTGGAATTGCATTGAATTTGTATAGTGCTTTTGGTAGTATGACCATGTTGATAATATTAATTCTGCCTATCCAAGAACATGGGAGATCTTTCCATCTCCTAAGGTTTTCTTTAGTTTCTTTCTTTGGTGTTCTGTAGTTCTCGTTGCAGAGGTCTTTCACCTCTTTTGTTAAATAGACTCTCAAGTATTTTATTTAAAGCAATAGTAACAAAAAAGCATGGTATTGGCACCAAAATAGGCAGGTAGAGCAATGGTACAGAATAGAGGACAGAGAGACAAACCCACATAAATACAGTTTTCTCATACTTGACATAGAAATCAAAAACATACAGTGGAGAAGAGATAGCCTCTTCAATGAATAGTGCTGGGAAAACTGGAAATCCATATGCAGCAAATTGAAACTAAACCCCTATCTCTCACCCTGTACAAAACTCAAAGTGGATCAAGGACCTAGGAATTAGACCAGAGAACCTGCACCTAATAGAATAAAAAGTAGGCCCAAATCTGCATCGTATCAGCCTAGGACCAGACTTCCTTAACATGACTCCCAAAGCACAAGAAATAAAAGCAGGAATCAATAATTGGGATAGATGCAAACTAAAAAGCTTTTTCTCAGCAAAGGAAACAATTAGCAATGTGAAGAGAGAGCCTACAGAGTGGGAGAAAATCTTTGCCATGCACACTTCAGATAGAGCAATAATCTCCAGAATATAAAAAGAACTCAAAAAATTTTACACCAAGAATAAAAACAACCCAATCAATAAATGGGCTAAGGAAATGAGCAAACACTTCACAGAAGATTATCTACAAGCAATCAACAGATATATAAAAAAATGTTCAACATCTCTAGTAATAAGAGAAATGCAAATCAAAACTACCCTAACGTATCATCTCACCCCAATTAGAATGCCTATTATCAAGAATACAAGCAACAATAGGTGTTTGCGAGGATGTGGGGAAAAAAGGTATACTCATACATTGCTGGTGGGGTTGCAAATTGGTGCATCCACTCTGGAAAGCGGTATGGAGATTCCTTCAAAAACTCAGAATGGAACCACCATTTGACCCAGTTATCCCACTCCTTGGCCTATAACCAAAGGACTTAAAATCAGCATACTACAGTGATGCAGTCACATCACTGTTTATAGTAGCCGAATTCACTATAGCTAGATTGTGGAACCAACCTAGATGCCCTTCAATAGATGAATGGATGCAGAAACTGTGGTATATATATACACAATGGAATATTATTCAGCCATGAAGAATAATAAAATTATGTCATTTGCAGGTAAATGGATGGAATAGGAGAAGATCATGTTAAGTGAAATAAGCCATTCCCAAAAAACCAAAGGCTAAATGATTTCTCTTTTAAGTGGTTGATGAAACATAGCAGGGATGGGGGGAGGAACAGGAAGAATGGAGAAGGGATGGATTGCATAGAGGAAAATAAGGGGTGGGGATGGGGCAGGGAAGGAAAGATAATAGAATGAGATAAACATCTTTACCCTCTGTATATGTATGAATATGCAAATTGTATGATTCTACTTTGTGTACAACCAGAAAAATGATAGTTGTATTCCATTTGTGTACAATGAACTAAAATAAAAAATAAATAAATAATAATTCATATTTAATACCTTTTCCATTCACATTTTCCATGGACACAACCACAGCATTTATTTTTTCTCAGTAATACATTTAAAACATCATAGAGAAGAGTCAATATTACTGAAAGAACTCATTTTCATTTAATTATACATTCAACATTTTTTTTGCCAGAAACAATCTACAGATAGGATCTAGAGACCCTACAATAATCATAAACCATATGCTTAGGCTTCAAATACATGCGTATATATACAGATTGATTTTCTGCTCTCCTAGTCGTAACATCTAATATAGGGACGGCTTTCAGCAAATGCACAGAGACCACATATATACAGAATTGGAAACACACATGAGTTTATGTGTGTGCAGCATTTTAAATCTGGAAAATATAAATAAACTTACACATTTTGGGATTTTCACAATTAATGTGGGGAGACAATTCTGAAATTTTAAAGTTAATGACAATCAATATGTGGAATATTATTTGACCATATAAAAGAATGAAATGCTGATACACAAGACAGCAGGAATTACCTTTGAGAATGTAATTCTAAATCAAAGAAAGCAATCACCAGAAAGACCATATATTATATGATTTCATTTATTATAAATGTGAAATACAGGCAAATCAATATACAGAGAGATCAATTAGTGGTTGGAGACAGCTATAGTATGTCAGACAGTAGGTTAATGCTAATGAGATTAGAGTTTGCTTGGATATGAGGAAAACATTCTAAAATTAGATTCTGACTATAGTGGCACAAATGTGAATGTAATTAACCAACCATTGAATGATAGACTTTAAATAATATGTGACTCACGTCCCAATAAAGGTACTTTACTGAAATGAAATGGTTTGTTTTTAAAAAAGTAACACACCTGATAGTATAAAAACACAAAAGATTATGAGTCTATTATGAACAATCATATGCTGAAATTTTTTAAAACTTACCAAAAATGGATAAACTCCTGGACACATACAATATGTCAACACTAAATTAAGAAGAAACAGAAAATCTGAAAAGACTAACAAAGACTAATAAGATTGAATCAGTAAGAAGTTCTGTCATCAAAGAAAGCCCAGGAGCTGTTGATGGCTTCACTAATGATTCTATAAAGCATTTAAAGAATGAATACTCATCTTCTCAAAACTTTTCCCAAAAGCTTGAAGGGGAGAAAATTCTTACAAACTCATCCCATGAGGTCACAATTATTCTTGTACAAAAATCAGACAATGGCGCAACATAAAAGAAAATGGCAGGTTAATATTATTGGTGAACACAGATGCAAAATCCTCATCAAAATAATAGCAAACCTACTAAATACACATTAAAAGAGTCATTCACAAGATAAATAAAATCATAGAAGGGAGACATTACAATTGCTATCCCAGAAATACAAAAGATAATAAGAAATTATTATAAAAAATTATTATAAACAGTTATATGCTCACAAATTAAGAAACCTACAAAAAATGGCTAAATTTCTGGACATGTAACACCTACCACAGGGGAGTCATGAAGAAGTCAAGCATCTGAATAGATCAATAATAAGTAATAAAATTGAATCAATAAATAGTTTCCCATTAACGAAAATTCAGGGCACTGATAGTTTCACTGCTGTATTCTACCAAATATTTAAATATAAACTAATTCCAATTATTCTCAAGCTATTCAAAAACACAAGAGGAGTAGTGAATCAGGACGACCCATTCTATGAGGCCACCTTTATCCTGATACCAACTACAGATAAGGATATATCATACTTGATAAATATAGATGCAAAAATCCTCAACAAAACATTAGTAAATCAAATTCAACAGCATATTAAAAGATTATCCAACACAATCAAGTGGGATTCATCTCATGGATGCAAGGACAGTTCATATGCAAATCAATAAGTGTGACAAAACATATTAACAGAATCAATAACTACAACCAAATGATCATTTCAATAAGTGCAACAAAAGTATTTGTTGAATGTTAAAAACCTTCCATGTTAAAAATTCTCAATTAGGTATAAAATAAATGCACATCAATACAATAAAGACCATATGTGACAAACCCACTGCTAACCTCATGCTTAATAGGAAAAGTTGAAATCTTTTCTAGTAAGATCCTAACTGAGACAAGAACACTCACTTTCAACACTTTTATTGAACATAGCAGGAAGTCATAGTGAGAATATTAAACAAGAGAAAGAAATAAAAGACATTTGAATAGTAAAAGAGGGAGTTAAACTGTGTATTTGCAGATGACATAACCTTATGTAGGGAAAAATCTCAAAGAGTACTCCAAAAAGCAGTTGGAACTAATAAGTTAATTTGGTAGTTTCAGTATACAAAATCAACACTCAAATATCAGTGGCATTTCTGAATGTAAACAAAATCTATTCAAGAAAGAAATCAAGAAAGCAATTCCATTTACTACAGTCAAAAAAGATATATATATATATATACATACACACATATACATATGTATATATATATATTCTACATAATATATACATATATATACACATATATCTCATATTGATGAAAGAAATCAGAGGATAAAATGAATGAAAAGATATTCATGTTTTTGAATTGGAATAAAAAGTAGTGTTCAATGTGCGAACTACCCAAAGGGATGTATGGATTCAATAGAATCCCTATCAAAATATCAATGATATTCTTCATGAAAATGTAATCCTAAAATCCAAATGGAACCACAAAAGACCATGAATATCCCAAGTAATCTGAAATAAAAAGAAAAAAACAGAAGGCATGGCACTCCCTGACTTCAAAATATATGCCAAATCAATAGCAATTTAAAAGAGCATGATATTGTTATAAAAGCAGGCACCAAAAATACAACAATAATAATAATACAACAGAATAGTGAGCTTTAAAATACCTACATGATTTGCAACTGACTAATTTTGACGAAGGAACCAAGAACACACAATAGGGAAAAGAATGTCTCTTTAATAAATGGTGCTGGGGAAACTGTTTATCCACATGCAGAAGAATGAAAGTAGAACCCTCATCAATTACAAATATCAATTCAAAAAAGATTAAAATTTAAATGTAAGACCTCAGACTATGAAAATACTAGAATATGAGTTAGGGCAAATACTTCAGAAAATTGTCCTGGGCAAAGGATTCTTGTATAAAACCCCAGAAGCATGAGCAACAAATGCAAAAATTGACAAATGGTATTACATCATACTAAAATGCTTCTAAATAGTGAAGAAAAGACATCAGGCCTCAGGGACAGTCTACATAATAGGAGAAAATAGACAACTGATAAACACATTTCTCAAAATAAAACACACAAATGTCCAAAACATATAAGAAAAAGTGTTCAACATGATCAATCATTAGGGAAATTCAAATCCAAGCCACAATGAAATACAACCTCATCCCAGTTAGAATAGCTAATAAGAAAAGATAAAATATAATAAATGTTGTGCTAAGATGTAAATAAAGTGGACACATTTATTGATAGTAATGCTGATAGAGTCATTATAATAATATGGCAGATCCTCAAAAACTAAAAGTACAACTGTTATTTGAATTAGCAATTCTACTACTGGATATATATGCCCCAAAATGGTATCATTATGTCAAACCTGCACTCCCGTGTTTATTGCAGCACTATCCACAAATAACTAATATTTGTTAATAAAATAAACTGGTTTACCATTCCATGGATTAATTATTTTACTATTTGCCTGACTAATTAATTCATGTTGGGTATTCAGTGCTTGACTCTTCTAATTACAGAAGGTATGCCAGAACTGCAGGGGTTCTGAGAAATTCACAAATTAGGGTTCTTTGGAAATAATCTGACACTGAAATTGACTGAATGAAATAAGTTCTTCTGACTTTTCTTGGCCATTTTTTTTTTCACTTTTAGAGAATCCACCCTTTTGCAGGTTTTCTAGAAGGCAATTTGATCTCTTTCTGCACCTCACAAGTGCCAATCAAGTTTACACAAACCTATTCTGTCACATACAGTGTTATTGTTAGTTCTCTTGGCAAGCTTGCTTTTAACTACAAAAATATATTTTAACACCATCAAGTAAAGACAACTCAGTCACTGCTATAAGTAATAGTAATTAGTATGGATAAATACAATATCACTTTAGATAGGACTGTGGATGCCTCTATTGCTCATTAATTTTATTTGGCTCACTAAAATGTCTCCAATTCCAATTTTCTGAAATTTTTTCATGAATGGAGGATAATAGCCACAAATATATTTTCATGAATAAAAATTAAAAGCAGTAATAGTGAGGAGAGGGTTTTTTTATAAAGCATTTAGTTCTGAATGATGGTAACAATACAGTTAATTGGGGGAAAAGGAAATGTGTTGGGAGGTTAGAAAAGACTACCATTTCAGAAAGTGAACAGAGAGAATGCCGAAGAGCAGTAGCAGGTAATGTTTATACAGAGGAAGGGGAAAAAATAGCACCAGTGCAGAATTTCGAGAGTGGAAGAAAGAACAATAGAATTAGGCCGATAGCAGGAGCAGATAAGATTGAAAGAGAAATAGAAATAAGCACATGGAATAATACAAAATCAAACTAAGATATACAATCCACTGAACCTGAACGCTCACAAGACAATGCTAGAAAAATATAATTACATTTAAAAATGCTCAACATGAGAGAAAACAAGACAAATAAGTGTGTATGTATGTATGTCCCTGAAAGCAACAGGACAGTCAAAATTCACAAACTCACAAACTCACACTCTCTATCATACACGCACGCGCACACACACACACACACACACATAGATGGAATAAGAGAAAGAATAATATTTTAATTATATATACACATACAAAATTCAATATCTTGGTGTGTGTGTGTGTGTGTGTGTGTGTGTGTGTATTATCCAATATCTTAGTGTACACTGAAGGGACCTTCTCAACTGAAGCAGTCAAAATATTTGACTGGAATGCCAGAATGGGTAGTCAATGTCTATGTCCAATAGTCTTTCCTGCCAATTATTCTTGAGTAAAGTACTGATAGAGAGAATGAGGGGTGGGGGACACTAACCCCTTCCAGTTACTGTGCTGCTCTCTGAGTTACTGGTTGAAGTGGCCTAGGATTGAAGTTGTTTGATATAAGACTCAGTTTTCCTTGTCACTAGTATGAGCTGGGATGGGTTAGGATGTATGGTAGGTTTACATTTTGACTCTTCATACCAAATGCATGCAATCCCCAGGTATTGCTTCTGCAGCATCTTCTGAGAGGGGGAGATCTCACAGGTAGCACTGAGGTCTATTGGGCTTCAGGTATGGTCAGGCTAGGCTGAAAGGTGCCTTCTTTGGAGAGACTATGTTAATCTGCCCCTATGGCTAGGTTATGGTCAGGTGACTCCCAAGAAATCTGATCTTGGGGCAAGAGGGCTGACACTGCACTCACTTCTGCTTTCCCCATGTAGTTCCTGAGTGTATTTACCAAACCCCAACTCCCCACCCTTCTTCCCTGCCCACTCTGACTCCCAGAAATCTTTGACTGGCCACATGGGCCGCCAGACACAAAGGTCTTCAAAAACCTCTCAGTTATTTAAATGCATGTTAAAACCCTAGGCCCCCTTATTGACTTTGACATATTTTCTTTCCTGCAACATCATGAATCAAATGATTTTCTTAATTGTCCAATGCATTTTTCTTTCAGTTTCCTTTCCAAAACTTGAAAAGTCTTAAACCTCACCCTGGATCTGTATTTACTCCACCTGGTTAAGAAGGTATTTGTGCATTTCTTGTTCTCTTTTACTGAAAGGCTATATGGGGATCCAAAGGTGAGTCTTTTTCTGAACATAAGCACCAAACTCTGGTCCATTGGTAGCATGCTTCTGATTTGATTTAGCTTATTTATGAGTAATTATGAGACTTTTTATATGGTGTTACAGTGTGAATACTTGATGATCTCTGTAAAGTAACTGCTGTAAAGATTTT
Source organism: Glaucomys volans (assembly GCA_020662805.1). NCBI lineage: Eukaryota > Metazoa > Chordata > Mammalia > Rodentia > Sciuridae > Glaucomys > Glaucomys volans. The sequence goes on along the minus strand of JAJEJO010050614.1, from coordinate 69,341 downwards.
GTCTTTTTTCTATATTTTAAGGTAAAGTAAATTAAGACTTCATATCCATTGTAATATTTGGATAGATGAACATGTATTTATATATTTATGCTTGACCCACCACTGAAGTTCTAATAATGAAGCTATGTACTTTAGGTACTTTTTATTCTTCATTTGCTTACCTGTTTGTAATTCATAAAGGACTTGAAATTTAATTTTGTGAGTGCACAATATTTTGGTGATATTGTAGGTTATTAAAATAATGATTTATTCTTTTGACTTGGAGATAAATTAGGATTTTCATAAACTGGAATGTTCTTAAAATTCTCAAAAATCAAAGATACCAAACTTCAAATATCATCATTGTGAAAAAAGAAATATTAATATTGAAACTAAATCAACTTTATACAATTTAAGTAAATCTTTCAGACACAAAACTAGTCTAATAATATTGGTGTAATAAAGAAAATGCTGTTTCTTAGTTATCAACCTTAGGTAAATAAATTCTATATTTTTATTGTTTTTAAGTATGTTTCCAAACATACAGATTTACATTGTGAATAACCTAATGTGACTTCTATTTAATATTCAAGAGTATAAAAATGTAAATTTATGTTTAACCAAATTGAATCATCACTCTGACGTGATTCATATCACCAGCAATTATGTTTTGTTGTACGTCTTCTTGGCAATACTTTCCAAACTGCTTATTTAACTTAACTATGGACAAATACATAATGAAATTAATTTATGGCTATGTATTATATATCTAAAAAAGTAATAGAAACCTAAAACATTACTACTTGATGTATTTATATATATTTTGCTTAATTTTATGTTTCAGATGTATAAGCAAAAAATATATAGACCGCTCCTAAAATTATATATAACTAATATATAGCATTTATATGATATTTACATACCATAAATATAAAAATTATAAAATATATATTGGTCTACTAGTACATTCTTTTATTTTCTTTGAAAACTTGTACTAAAACAAATATGTATGGATTCAGAAAACTGTTGAGAGTTTGCAGAAAGGGACTTCTATCAGGCTCAAACCTGACAAAGATTTGCCACTGGATTTATTTATAAGAATTTCAAAAAAAAGATGCCAAATATTATATTGGTACAAAACTAGAATGGAATTTTCTCTACTAAAATGACAATTCTTGGAATAACGATATGTCTGTCATGGTTTGGAACTGGAATGCTTCCCAGAGGATCACGTGTTGAATACTTGGTGCCCAGTGCAGCAATATTCAAAGGTGGGTTTTGGGAATTGGGTCATGAAGGTCCTGATTTTATCAATGTAGTAAACTTTCGATAAGTCCATAATTGAGAGGACTATTGGTAAGGGATGGAAACTGGAGAGACCTAGCTAGAGAAGTAGATCACTGGATATATGCCCTAGAAGGGTATATTTGTTCCAGGACTCTTCCCCTTTCTCCCTGTTCCCTCATTCCCTCATATTCTTTCTCTCTCCCTCCTTCTCTCTCTGTCTCCCTTGGTGAGCCACTTTGCTTCATTACATGCTCCTAAACATGGTGTTCTCCCTCACCATGGACCCAGAAGCAATGGAGGCAGGTAACTACAGACAAAACCTCTGAACCTGAGCTGCTATAATTTAGATATGAGGTCTCCCCAAAAAACTCATATGTAAAACAATGCAAGAAAGTTTTGAGGTTAAATGATTGGATTATGAGAGTAGAGTCTTGACCCAATCAGTAATTAAATCCCCTGACAGGGATTAACTGAGTGGTAACTCTAGGTGGGTAGGGTGTGGCTGAAGGAGGTGGGGTAATTGGAGAGGGGTATGCCTTTGGGGCATATATTTGGTGAACTGAATGCAGTCTTTCTCTGCCTCCCGGCACCATGCTCCCAGCTGCTTTCCTCTGCCACACTTTTTCACCATGATGTTCTTCTTCATCCCAGGTCCCAATGAATGGAGTCAGCCATCTATGGATTGAAATCTCTGAAACCATAGTTCCTAAAATAAATTTTCCTCCTCTAAAATTTTTCTTGTCAAGTCTTTGGTTGCAGCAGTGAATAAGCTGACTAAAACACTGAAGCAAAATAAATCTTTCCTCCTTTAAATTATTTCAAGTATTTTATTGCAGAGATAAAAAACTGGATTAGCACACTTGTCCCTAACAAGAGGTTGTATAATGTTATTCTTTATGTTGTATGAGATATTCCTAATTAACAAAGATTTCATGCCTCACCAGAATAAATTTCTATGTGTTATGTTGACTATAGTATGTCTTTAATTGTTTAAGACAAGAAAATCTCACTTTGGAAAGATATTAAATCATGTAACTTCTACATTTACTTTCAAAATCTTTTATTATCTTTTTAGTTAAATAGGCAATTAAGCATTTTTCCAATGTAACCCAAGATTTTAGCTTGATTAAATATTCAAATCTCCTGGACAATTGCAGTGTTTTTCCCCAAACGTAATCAAACTATTGTCAACACTTCATATTCATACAATCAGCATCACTGTATTCAACCAAACATGGATCAAAAATATTTATGAAAAAAATTGCTTCTATACTGAAAACATACACATTTTTCCTTGTGATTATTCCCTAAACAAGGCAATATAATAATTATTCATACAGCATTTACATTATGTTAGTTATCAGAAGTAATCAGGAGGAATTTAAAGTACAAAGGAATATGTGCATAAGTATATGAAATTTTGATGTCATTTTTTATAAGAAACTTGATATCTTCAGATTTTAGTATTTTCAGTGGGTCCTGGAACCAATTCCTCATGAATACTGAGGGATGATTATACATGGAAATATATTCCATGTTCATGAATATGAAGCCTTAGAAACATTGTTAAAATATCGGTTTCCCAACTTGATGTATAGATTCAATGAAATTTCAATCAATATCCCAGAAGTTATCTGTCAATATGAATAAAATGATTCTAAAGCTTATGTGGAAGGTAAGAGAATCCAGAATATCTGACATAATATGGAGAAGGAGAATCGAATCAAAGGATTGTCATTTCCTGGCTTATCTTACTCTAAATCTACAGTAATGGAGACAGTAGGAGACTGGTAATGGATCAAATAGATCAATAGGATGGAGAACCCAGAAATAGACCCAACAAATATACTTTACTGAACTTTGGCAAAGGAGCAGTGACATCAAGTACAGAAGGGCTGTTCTTTGCAGTAAATGGTGCTGAAACAACTGGGTACCTCATTCCCCCTCCAAAAAAAAATGTAGCTGGACATTGACAATACAATTTTACAGACATTAACATAAACTTAAAGTAAATATAAAATGAAAACTCATAACTCTTCTAGACGAGAGCATAGAAAAATATCTAAAGAAATTTTGGTCTGTACTTGAGATTTTAGGAATAAAATAAAAAGCATGATCAATGAGAGAAAAAAATGATAAGTTGTTCATCATTAAAATAAAAAATGTATGGGCAAGGGGTGGAGTAGCTCAGTGGTGGAGCACTTACCTAGCTTACGCAATGCTCTGGGCTCCATTCCAGCTCCACAAAAAATTTTTTAATTATGCTCTATGAAAGATAAGGTTAAGAGAATGAAAGGACAAGCTACAGATTTGGAGAAAATATTTGCAAAACACATCTGATTAAAAAAAACAAGTCTTGTCTCCAAAATAAACAAACATATTTCTTACAACTCTACAACAACAGCTGAATGTGGTAGTACCTACCTGTAATCCCAGCAGCTTGGGAAGCTGAGGCAGGAGGATTGCAAGTTCAAAACCAGCCTCAACAATGTAGCAAGACTGTTAAGCAACCTAGTGAGACCCTGTCTCAAAATTTAAAATATAAATAGATAACAAGGGCTGGGGATATGACTCTGTAGTTAAGTGCCCCTGGGTTCAATTCCTAGTATCAAAAAAAAAACCAAAAAAAAAACAACAACAAAAAACAAAACAAAACAAAACAAAGCAAAACAAAAAACTCAACAAAAACAACAACAAAATAATCTAATTAAAAAGTGAGAAGATGATCTGAACATACATCTCAAAAAAAGATATGTAGTTGGCAAATAAGTATATAACAATATGTTCAGCCTTATAAGTCATTATAGCAGTAATTTGTGGAAGTTCAAAACAAGAACCATGTCAAATATTGGCCAGGATATGGAGAACAGAAAATGTCACCAATTCTGGTGGGAACACAAAAATGGTATAGCCACTCTAAAAAGTAGGTGGCAAGTTTTTAATTAAGCTAGCATACTCATACCCTATAATCTAGCAGTTGCACTCTTTGGTATTTACCAAATGCATTGAAAATGTATGTCCACAAAAAAACCCACAAATGAATGTTTACAGTAGGATTTTTCATAAATGCCCCAACTTGGAGACAACTACAATATCTTCCAATACATCAATTTACTGAAAAAAAAAAAAAAAAGACATGGAGAAAACTTTAACACATTAGTTAAGTGAAAGAAGCCAGTCTAAAAGAATACTGTATGTTCCAAATGTGTGACAGTCTGGAAAAGGCACAACTATAGAGATAGTAAAAATCAGTGATTGGTAAGGCCTCTGGAGTAAGGAGGAAGGATCAATAGCCAGAGAACAGGAGACTTCTAAGGCAGTGAATGTATTCTGTATGATAATCTAATGGTGGATTAATAATATTATGTATTTGGAAAACTCATAGAACTGCACATCCTGAAGAGCAAACTCTAGTGCAAACTATGGACATTGGTCAATAAGGTATCAATATTTGTTTATAAATTTTATCAAATGTACCACACCAATGAATACATTAATAACTGGGAAAGTGAGGGGTAAGGAAATGGGGTTTATAGTAATTCTTTGTAATTCTGTTCATTTTTTGTGTAACCCTCAAACTGCTCCAAAATGTTTATTAATTTTAAATAAATTCAATAGTGAATTATATCTTTTTACCTAACACTGCCCTTTTGATACCCCAGAAAGCCCCTAGAAAAACACAAGAATTTGTACTTCTATACAAAATAATTAGGCTCACTAAATATGCTACTATCGATGAGTTGCAGGGTAGAATTGTCCAATTAGAAGAGATGCTTGGACTTTCTTGGGTTACATTTGTACTTATAAAGTATTAATATGTAAATTATAGAACATGAATGCTGTGTTGTGAGAGTTCCTAGAGATCTATCATTTTCCTTGCAATCTGTGACATGTTTTTCTCTATCAGAGTCCTGCATTTGCCTCACCTGATAATAGGATTTCAGTTATAATTCTATTAACTTGTTTAAAAAGTTAACTTGTTTGTTATTTTCTTCTTTAATTTAAATAGAACATCTCCCCACAGTTGATTTTCAGTTGGGATCCACATCATTTAAATATGGAGATTTATTTTAAAAACAATAAAAAATACTCCAGACTCAACAAATATCCTTATTTTATATTCTTGGTATTCTGACCATAGGCTTAGTATACTTATAGTATAATAAAAGTTATAACTGAAGGATTTTCTCTATGGTTGTCACGCTCATTCATTATTAAAAGTTAAATGCAATATTCATGATTTTTAAAAAATAGGCTGAATTAAGTTTATAAATATTTTGTCTGCAATATTTTCGTATTAACTTTTATCTTGTTTGCATGCCACACACAACCAAATTTCTTTTGGTAAGCTATGTTCTCGTAAACTGAAGTTAAGCATTTGCAAATGACATATTTTTCTCTCTGCCTGACATTTCCAATATTCAGAAAATTTTATTGAGTATTCTTATTTTCATGGAAATATAATTATTTTGAATTCAATGAGAATCCATCTTCCTTTTTAGTAGTACGTAATTGGAAATAGATGCAACAAAAGCTTTGCCTGGCATATTATATTTGAGGATGATACTGATTTAATCAGATATGACTAGACAGTTTTAAGGACCTAGGTTGAGCCAAGGTTCCCATTCTTAAAGATGCATAAGTAAAGGGTCTTCCTGGGAATATCGAGAAACTAGGGTACTTTGGAGACATTAAGAAGAGAAACAACACCCAAAATTGTAGGTATGTTAAGTAATGACTAGTTTGTGAGTTTCCTGTGATTCTGGAACAAATAACCTAAGATTTCAGGTCTTAAAAAACATAGTTTTATCATGTTAGTGCTCTGTACATAGAAATCCAAATTTAATCTTACTGGGCTAAAATCAAGGTATTCATGTGACTGCATTCCTTTCTGAAGACTCTAGGAGAGAGTTTATTTCTTACCTTTTCCAGCTTCTAGAATCTCACCCCTCCAGTCCCCAAAGCACTCACATCCCTTCATTCTTTAGCTTGTGATCACCTTCCTCATTCTCTAAAATTAGAAAGTAAAGATTAATTTCTTATCACATCTTGTGATTTGGGCTTTTTTGTGTCTTTCTTCCCTATTTCAAAACTATTACAATTATATTGGGCACATCTGAATAATCCAGGATAATCTCCCTCTTTTATGATAAATTGATTAGTAACCTACTTTCATCTGAAATCATAATCCCCTCCTCATGTGATTAGCATATTCACAGTTTCTGGTATCAGGATGTGGATATCTTTGTGGAGGACATTATTCTGACACCATACAGGTTCTTATCTTGATTTTTAGCCCTTAATTAGCCTTTTAAAAATTAAGTCATAGATTTTTTTTAATGCAAAACTTCCAGCAAAGCAAATTGAAGGCCAATATGATCAATTGCTATTCTTGCTTCCCTCATGTAAATAATCAAGCCAGATCTAAACTGATAGCAGTTTTATTTTGTGATCAAGAATAACATTTCTTTGAAATTGCTTTTTACCAAACAGGGGTTACCCTACAGATAAATATGGTGCTTCAGTGCCAAATAAGGTATCATCTATAATATACCCTTCTGGATTATCAGATTTGAACCCCTTTCATTCTGCTATTCTGAAGTTTTGAGCTATTTTGTTCTGATCCTATAAATTTCCAGTAGCCTATGGACGTGAAATCCTGTCATGTCTGGTGGCAATACTTTTGATCTTCTACCCTTCTGTGTAAAATTAATTTGGGTACCTACCAGCAGTTTGTACTAGATCCTATTAACTTGTCCCTATTGCAAATCCATGAAATAATTAATTCTCTGTTTCCTTTAATATCTATCTAAATGTCAACAAGCTAGTTTTTCCAGTACTCCTACGTTCTCAGCGTCCACAACACATAAAACTTGATTTTCTACATCTTTTCCTTGACTATGGATGGCCTTCAAGCTTACCCAGAACTTCTGAAGAAAGTCTTGCTACTTGATTGAAATTTTGAAGAAATGAATATTCACTTCAACAGACCCTACATGGGCCAAAATTCTTCCCAGACAAACTGTTACCCGTATTATTAAGGAAACATACAAGTGCGAGAGGTAACCAGGACTGTGGTCAGCATCACCGAGGTCATCGATTTTTACAACCTTCTGCAACCCACTGAATTGGTGAACCTCCATGTACAGCCTGGACTCTAAGAGTCCTTACCTTAAATTTTATTTTTGTCATTTTAGTCATCCCACTTTTAGGATGCTTGGTCATCAAGAAATGAAAAAACAAACAAACAAACTTTGTTATGACTAAGATTCTCAATTCCTAAACACTTAATGGTTGGTTCAAATAATTTTAAAGAAAAAGCATGAACAAGAATCCTCTAAAGACTATTTTTTACATGCTTCTTTGTCTTGCTCAGGAGGTTAATGATCAACTTAAGTTGTTCATCAATGAACAACATTATTCTTGAACAAAAAGGGGAATTGGCAGTGCTGTTTTCCTGATCTTCATGAGATTCACAGGGGAGTCACTTGTTTATTTGCCTCCACACTACACAGACCTCCTTCCCTTGAGACATTCCTCAATGGCAAATGTTCTCACCATGACCTGAATAAAAGTATCACCTCACCTGTCTGCTGTACTTTGTCTTTCATAAGCCATACATTTTTAATAGACTCTTTCCCTGATGGATTACTTAATATATAAGCATAATATAAATATGATGACAGTATTGATGATCACAATATCTAATGCCTATAATTTGTATTTATTTTCTGTTCTCAGTATGTTACATATAGCAATTATTAAGTCATTGTAAGTCCACAAAGATGAATACCATCATTGAACTACTGAGAAAAAATCCCAGAACTAAGACATTAGGTAATTAGTCTAATATCACAGAGAGTATAGATTGTATGGACAGGTTTCAAACACTGGTCATCTGGTTCCAAGGTCTGTGCTCTTTGAATATATGCCAACAAATAATGTTACACCATTGGAAGATTCCTCTGTATGGTTTTGTTTTTAATCACTTTTGTGACTATCTTTCTTACATTTCTACAATTCAGTTGCCATACACACTCTGCTTCTTGTGGTTGTTTAAAAGAGACAAGGCAAGCTTTTCCCTCCAAATATAATTTCTCACAAAAAATTTTACATTTTATTGTAAACTCTTTGAGGTTGCCACACAGCTAATATTTCCCAATACCACTTTTTGGATATTTATTTATTTATTTAGCAATACTGGGAACTGATCTAATAGGTGCTCTCTACTGAGTTACATATTCATTTCTTATTTATTTATATATGTATTTATTTATTTAAGGCAGTGTGTCCCTAAATTATCCAGGCTGGTCTTGGCAGTGTAATCCTCCTGCCTCAGTCTCAGGAGTAGATGATATGATATTATAGGTGTGCATCACCATGCCTAACTTTTGTACCCCATTTTTAAAACACCAACTTGAATTTATCATATTTTATAAGCATTCAAATAATTCAGGTCAATTTTGCTAACAGCAGAGTTAATATCTTTATAATTTGTATTTAAACATTATATTCTTCCTACCATTGATCCAACTGTTCACATGTCCTCATGCAATATCCTGCAGTTTATTACTCGTGAATTGCTTGCAAGACTTGAAAATTTGGTGATTTTAATGTATACACTCTTTTAAAATTAAGTGAATATAAATAAAAATATAGTATATGTGATACATGTGTGCATATGTCTGTATAATTTATAATGTATATTTATGTATCAAAAACAGTTCAATTTTAGTTTAGGTATAGTGACTTTATACTGTCTGTACTTTATAAGTTTATTATAAGAAAGGAATTTGATAATGCATATGGAAATAGTTTATAAAGTACTCTTCATAAGTTTAATATACTAGTATTTAGATGAGTAATGTCTGAAGATGGGGATGAGAATCAGGTACTATGAAATTGATCTATCTCTTATTATTTTCACCTGGATATCTAACAGCCCAAAGATTTCCAAAAATTGATTCCTCTTCATCCCAACTAAGCAATTCGTCCTCCTGGCTCATAGTACAAAGTGCATAATGCAAAAGACCTCCACCCTTCACTCCAATACTATAACTGTCTTTCAATCATACTATCTCTTTTAATTTATTCCTAAAAATCATCACATCCATACTACTTTTCACTTTTTAAATTCTGAGTCTATACTTACTATGGAAGATCATTTGGTTCAGTTCCTGAACATCCCTAAATCTGACATGCACATTTCCCCATCTCCCAATGATCTATATTATTTTCATTAAGTCACTAATTGGTTCTTTCATTGATAAATGCTTTTCACAGCTCAGCCTCAGAGTTTGTTATCATTATGTTTCTTTCCTTTTACTTTTCCCTGGAGTTAGTAATTTTCTTTCACCTTAATATGGTGGTTTTCTATCATTACTTCCTTCTCTTGCTCTAGTACTGAGCGCTAAGAACACTTCACACTACAGTTAAACACAGAAGCCAATATAACAGGTTTTGTCATCATTTGAATATCACTCCTGGACTGTTTGTTCTGACACTCTAATCAATTGCTTGTACCCTGGGCCTGCTGTAATAAATTACTTCAGCATTTTATCTTACAATTGGCATAGAAATTTTATTCCTCCTGTCCCTGCACTAGATCCATTATTTCCTGAACTGCATGTTTTCTTGTGTCTTGGTTTATTTCCTTATGTACATATTCTGGATGCTTCCATAAAAAAGTTTGCAGTTGAGGGATTATAGAAATTTGAATATACCTATACTTGATGCTCACAACTGATTTCAAATTTAAGTTGGTTTACCAATCTATGCCCAATCAGGAGACAGAAACTACATATAGGTTAAGTAGTAGAAATTAGATGTGTAGAATTCATAACTGTAACATAATTATAAGATACAAGGTAAGGCTACATGTTGCCCTAGGAATGAAGGAGAGGAACTAAAAAGGACAACTTGGAAAAGGTTTGGATCTTTGGGAAAGTACAGTTCAGTTGTTGGACAGTAGAGCTATTGGTAGGTATGTCCGGGATCGTCCTGGTCCTCAGTCACTTGGAAAGCAACCATTAACTTTTCAGAACGCAGGAAGGAGCAGGTTATCAGGAGGAGATGGCACAGGAATGCAGAGAGCTACAAAAGGGGTGAACACCCTTCCAAGGTTGCAGGTGGGCTGAAGGAACACAGAGAGTTTGTGAAATAAAGCCAGGTACTAGTTTCCACATTGAGAGGGCCACAAAATGTTATCACCAGCTGACCTCATAAGGTTGCAGAGGAGCTGAGGTAGGATATAAGATAAAGGATAAATAGAAAGAAGACATACAGGACAAAACAAGAGTGGCCATGATTTAAAGTCCACTTTCTCATGGATTAAAAGTCCAGATTTAAAAGTAACTTTTGCATATCTTGATCACACACAGCACTATTTTAGTCAAATATTAGACCTTGTCCCCAGATACACCAATGTACTACTGTTTAAATATACAAAGAAGAATGCATCAAACACCAAGAAAGAAAGAAAATAATACCCCATCCTCCCATCCCAGTAATGTTCAACATGCCCAGTTACCAACACAAAGGAGAACAAAAACAGCCACTTAGATCATGTTCCTGTTACTATTGATGTTACATGTATGAATATACACAGTTAAAATGCAGCTAACACATTCCTTTCCGACACCCACACTATGCTGTCTCTCATAGTATGTACTTTTTTCTTTCTCACAATAGATTCAATCTGTGCCTCCTTGACTTATACTTAAATTTCTTTTTGCAAAGACTTCAAGGATCCTGCAGCCTAAGTTGTGGTCCATATCCACAGTGTGGACCTCCCATCTCAATGACCCAACTGTGTTCTGTGAGAGCTTCACCAAATGTACACACACAGAAACACACAGACACACACACAAACATGCAATACACCATCCACACACACAATATATCACACACACCACAGAAACATGCATGTAGAAACCACAGGCCATTTATACATACACATCCACACCACAGACCATACACAAATACCACACATACACACACCATGTGCCACACACTATACACACACAGCTCTGACCACCATAGGCAGCTGTGGCAGGAGAGTGTATTCTTGCAATTTTCTTCCTGTGCTCTCAACCAGGAAAGCAAAACATTGTGCTCACTGAAAAGCAGAAAGGCAGAAAACAATTCTATTTTTTATCAGAGGGAATACATTAAAAGGAGTATTTGGAACTAAGCAGCAATAAATTGATAACTGACACAGCTGAATATAGAACTCCTGTTTTTAAGACATTCAGGTTTTCAGAAGAATTTCTTCACAGTTTTCTAGATTTTGGTGCTTCTGCTGAAAGTCTGATGGTATTCTGATTTTTGAAATCCTTACTGTGGGTTGATTTTCCCTGCTCTAGAAGATTCTGAGTCTGCTTCAGGTATACTGAAGAAATGTTTCCCACGTCTGTCTAAAAAAGCTTAGTAGAAACTTTGTGGGCAGGAGATGGGATAGGAGGAAGTAGATTTAAATCTAAATTAGTAAATTAAGAAGACTGAGAGAAAAGGAAAGCAATGTTGCTGTAGAGAAATAGAATATGCTGGAGTCATTGTGGGAGTCATGTTCTCTAATTCAGCTTTTACAACACATGTTCCTGGTCTGGGTTTTAATATTAATGTGGTCTTTAATTCCATTTCTGCCTGTGTCCTTTGTATACAACTTCCTTAGGCAGGGAAAACTGGGAAGACTAATTTTGAAGAACATTCTCAGCCTACTTTGTCAACCTAAAATCTTTCCTAACTCCTGGTAAAATTCAATATAAATGAGAAGACAAGTTTTGCAGATTTCATAGTTATATCACAGAAGGTGAATGATCAGGAAATCTAAGGATACTGTTTAGAAAATAGAAGACATATGTCTGAAATTCAGATTAAAATCTCTCAATTAGGATCCTGATTTTGGAGACACAATCATAGATAGTATATCATATTATGGACACAAAACATCATTCCCAATTTTAGCACCTTGAAGAATGGGTGAATATAGATGCCATTCATAAAAAAAAAAAGCACTTCAAGTAGTTTTATTTCAGCAGCACATCACACAAGGTGAGTTTGAAGCCCATTTGGAACATCAGTGTATATGTCTGAGAGTTAGAAAAATAAAAAGGGAAAATATGAATTAGAGTCAGCCAATTGGTCCTTTCAGCCTAGAACCAACATAGTGTCCTTCGGGAAATCATTACAGGTAGGCCTGTTTACAGACAGGTTTTCTCTTCTGTCTTTCAACTTATTTACACATGTATCAAAGAAAACATCATATGATGTGATTGCTTACATATCATTAAGGTTTGCTTTCCTCATGAGAGTAGAAATTTTTCTGTAGCTGTCAATGTTTTTGATTCTGAAAATATTTATCTCTATAGCACTGAATTGAATGAGAGACTTGAAATGAAAACAATCTAATTTTTTCCATATGGATTTTATTTGAATAGCACAATAATATTTACCAGAGAAATATTTGGTCCTCTGTTTATTTCATTGATCCAAATCTAAGTTAGCATAGTTTTATCTTAAAGATTGGCATGTCTATTATCACAAAAGGATTATGATCATAAAATTACATTAAATATTGGTATCATTTCAATATCCTCAAATAAATAACAGTGCTGTTTTACACAAATTTGGGTATTAAATGGAAACTATAAAAAATACATAGGTTAATTGGGTGTTGGTTTCCTATTACTGCTATAATCAATTACTGTAAAAAGTTGCTATAATGACTCATATTTATTGTCTTACAATTCTGGAGGTCAGGTATGCAAAAATTGATCTCAACTGGCTAACATCAAAGTGTCAGAAAGGGAGGTGGGGCCTAGTGGGATTCCTTAGGTCATTGGAGCTATGCCTAGGAAGATATTTCTCATGGGACTGCTTGGTAGACCTCCCAAGAGGGTGTAACAAAAGCTGGAATCTGGCCCCACCAAGTTCTCTCTGCCACCTGGGTCAAGATGTGACCACTTGCTTTGTCACACATTCCGTTCATTGTCATACACCATTCACCATGAGGTCCTCACCAGAACTGAGCTGATAGAGGCACAGTGCCCTTAAACCTTCAAAACTGTGAACTAAATAAACCTTTCATTTTATAGTGACTTACTTCAGATATTTCACTAGAAAATGAAAAGCAGGCTAATACCTTAATTTTGTCATGTACAGCAACACATTCATAGATGAATATTAGAATTTGAGCATCCTTGACCTACTATTACCTGGCCTATCAAAAATTTTAATATGTACTTAAATTAGTTAATTTATTTGAAATTCTTTTTAAACTAAACTGATTAGATACACCTCTGTCCTCCTCACTTTTCAGTACTTAGAGACTGACACTGAGATAGAAATACCAGATTTTTAGGGGAGGTCCAATGATATAATTTTTCACATTCCGTAATTCTTAGTACTTTGACACAACAAAATTGCTTTTTAAAAAAATAATAATAATAAAAACAAAGACAAGGGTGAGCTAAGTACTATTTCTATACTTGGTAGTATTACTTCAGGTACCTTTTCTTTAAAACAATACTACGAAGTTATTATGTATCCAACTAAGTACTAGGTATGAATGATGCAAATACAAAAGTTTATATTATTATATTCAAGACACATATGACTAAATGAAGAATGTATTTCTATGGATGAAAATTACATTGTACCATAATTAACAATATAAGTATGAACCAAGTCAATTGTTAGCTGGTTGATCATGCTTTTGCTTCTTCCTTTTCGTTTTTGACTCTGTCTCTAGTAAGTTCTATATTCTTTGATATTAACATTTATTTGCATGTTTCATATAGAGTATTTTCCTGATGTGAAAATAAGATGTACAAAATAGTAGGAACTATTTATTTACCTTAGAATAAAACTAATCTCTGCCTTTCCTTTAAATATTCATTAGCTACATACTTGAGTTATTGCAAGCAGCTTTCATTGTGTGTCATCAGTGCTCCCCTTGAGATAACAGTAGCTTGTAGAGTCAAATATCTAGGACATATTAAGAAAGTAGGAGAACTCCTACCGGGAAAGTTAACAGCTTATGTGTACCTAACTCTCACAATCAACTCAGATGATTGTTGTGTTCCGACCAACTGTACATTTGGCTGAAATTCTGAACACCTGTCCCAGTTTCAGTCACCCCTGCAGAGTGTGCCCATGCTTGAATCACTTCACAGATTAATTATGGCAATTCCTTAATGTTTTGTCTCCAAAAATGAACTTTAAGGATAATGCAACTTATACATATTCAAATGTTATGTGGAGAAAACTAAAATGTGTAAAAGAAATGGAAAACTAAACTTCTCATTTATAACCAAATAAGACAGAAAGCATCATTTTTGATGATGATCATCAGTTAGAATTATTTGACTGTGAACAGCAGAAACTCATTCTATCCAAATCAAGCAAAACAGATACTATAGAAAGGATATTTGAAACACAGAATCCATTTGGAGGCTAGAAAATCACTCTTAAAATTATAGAAACTAAAATAAGGTCCAGAAAATAGATAGAAAATAATACTTGCCTAGTAGGGTGATTATGGTCAGTGTTATACCCTTGGGATAACTGTAAATTCAACCATTTTCAGTCTCATTGCTATTCTACTCACTATCCAATTTTCAGAAGTAACAACATATTAGTTTAGCCTAGGAAACATGCCATTGGTTAGTGGACACAGTGGGGAAGAGGAAATTTTTCTAAATAAAATTGGATGTGGTAAAAAGAAGTGAATTCTAGACACAGAAAACATTAAATAAGACTGTATAAAAATGCAAACTTCTATTTCAGAATTAAACTCCACTTAGATATAAAAGATTATGCTTGTCTATGAGAGTAAGCATGGCTTAATCGCCTATGTAATATTTGTAAATTTTAAAAATATCCTAATATAGCTCAGTTGGTAGAGTGCTTGCCTTGCATGCATAAGGTCCTGGGTTCAATCTCCAGAACCAAAAAAAAAAAAAAAAAAAGGTAAATAGGAACTGGGGACATAGCTCAGTTTGTAGAGTGCTTACCTTGCATGTACCAGGCTCTGGGTTCAATCCCTAGTACCACCAAAAAAAAAAAAGTTTTATATATAATATTAATATTAATATATATATGTCTCCTAATATAGCTTCCATAGTGAACTGAAAACAGAAAAACTTCTATATTTACAAGAGAAAAGTTGAACATGCAGTACATTAGTAGCATTTAATAAACCTGTCAACTAATAG
This sequence comes from Glaucomys volans, assembly GCA_020662805.1. Classification (NCBI taxonomy): domain Eukaryota; kingdom Metazoa; phylum Chordata; class Mammalia; order Rodentia; family Sciuridae; genus Glaucomys; species Glaucomys volans. The sequence continues at coordinate 53,859 of JAJEJO010050614.1, read as the reverse complement.
TTGTGTAAGAGAAATGATCATCACAAAGAAAGATAGCAACAGGTAGAGATAGAAGCCAAGTATTTGCTTACCTGAAGAAAAAAAAATGGATATCATCTGAAAGTAATATCAAACTACAAATTTAAAAAAAAATTTCATGGAATGATCGTGGGCTGGTACAAGAGGAGAGTTTTAATCATAAAGGAGTTCCCAGCATTTTTCAAGCTTTTCTTTAGGAATCTTTCCACACCCTCCAAAGACAAAGGAGAAAAGACACTGAAAAAGCTTACTCAGGGAGCAGGGCAACTCAAATCTGTCTTCTTCCCAGAGAAGACTGAATCTGCAGTGAGAAGAAAACAGGCTGAGAATGTATGCAAAATTCAATCTCAGCTGGAAGAAGGGAACTCAATGAAGACAGTCTCCTTGTCTGTATTGCTTTGCTAGGGTGACCTTAACAAACTACCACAGCTGGATGATTTAAACATGAACACTTATTTTCTATGAAAAGTTAGTTCTGAAAGTCAGAAGTTCAAGTTCAAGGTGTCTGCATGTTTGGTTTCTTCAGAGGCCTCTCTCCTTGGCTTGTAACTGACTACCTTCTTTCTCTGTTCTCACAAGTCTTTACTCTCTTCATGCACATCTTTGTGTCTCTTTGTGATTCCAAATTTCCTGTTATTACACAGATATCTTTCAGATTGTTTTACAGCTCACTCTAACAGCATCATTTTAGCACAACTCTTTGATGGTATATCTCCAAAAACATTCAGAGTTTGAGGTACTAGGATTCAGGAATTCAACACAGGAATTTGAAGGTGACACAATTCAGCCAACAACACTGTACACCACCTAATAGGAAAAACAGTCAAACTTTAATCTGCAAAAGTGAAGCACCTCCAAATATAATTACTAAAAATAGTGGAGGAGAACTTCAAAGCCAAAGTATGAAATGGGAAAATGGGAAAAAAAATAGACCTGTGGAGGTACTGTGGTTTGGATATGTGGTGTTCCCCAAAAGTTCATGTTTGAGACAATGCAAGAATGTTCAGAGGAGAAATGATTAGATTATGAGAACTGAAACCCATTCAGTGTATTGATCCATTTGATGGATTATTAAATTTGAATGGATTAGTCTGTGATAACGGTAGGCAGGTAGGGTGTGACTGAAGGAAGTTGGCCACTGGAAGCATGCCCAAGGAGATTATATTGTAGATGGTTCCTTGCACACTAGCTCTTTCTGCTTCCTAACTTTCATGAACTGAGACACTTTCTTCTTCTGTGCCCTTCCTCTATGGTTGTCCCTGCTTTGGGCTCAGAGCTTAGGAGTCAGTTAACCATAGATTAAATCTCTAAAACCCTAAGGCAAAATAAATTTTTCCTCCTCTAAGTTGTTCTTGTTGGTCACAGTTATGAAAAACTTTACTAACAGGTATCAGCACTGAGAAGTGGGTTCTTTGCTGTGACTAACCTGACCATGTGGTGCAGAGGCATTTGGGACTGGTTTGAGAGGGGAGTTTGGAACAATTTAGAGACACAAGATGGAGAAGACTTAGCATGCTGTAAACAGAGATTAATGGGTAATTCTAGTGGGAACTCAAAAGACCAGAATGCCAATAGGACTACAAAGTAAAGGCTGGGCTCCTGAGGTTTCACAGGTTAAGGAGAACTCTATTGGAAATTGAACTGGAGACTCTACTGGAAATTGAATTAGAGGTCATTTGTGTTACATTTTGGCAATGAAGTTGTCTACATTTTGTCCATATCCTGAGACATTCTGTGAGGCTTAATTTAAAGAGAGGGACTAATTAAACTCCTAGAGAAAATTTCAATGCTGCACAGCATTCAGGCAGTGGCATGGATAGAGCTGGTGCCTTTTATCCAAGTTTAGCTTGATAAGCTGGAGTATAAAGCAAAGTGGAATGTTTTGAACAACTTGAAATTTGGCCAGAAAAGTGCATGTGAAACTGGACTAAGGAAGTTGTGGTTGATGAAGAGATTACAGGCACTAAAGAGATGCTAAGTACTTTACACAGAGACAATAAAAAAGACGGGTTGAGGTCATCTCAAGAATTGACAAAACTATACGCATCACAAGGCCAAGGATTTAAAAGTAAAATTTCCTTTGAGAAGATAGCATGGGGGCACCCTGCTTGCATGGGGGTGGGGCACTAGAAAGTTATTTCACACTCTTCAGCCATCCAGGCACTTAGAGGCCACTGCAGCCATGGTCCCAGGAGATCTGTCTCCTATTCAAGATGGCAGCAGACCTTGGCAACATCCATGTGGTGCTGGTTCTTCAGTAATGCATGATGCTGAAGTTAGGGGGTCATATAGTTTTCCATCAAGATTTAAAAAGAAGGACTGGGAGGCCAGGCAAACTGTAGGAGGGTTGAAATCCCTGCAGGCATCGCCTGAGAGAGTGATGCATGAAAATATGAGAAGGAAGCCAAAGCTTCAGTGCAGACCCCAGAAATTAAGAGATGCCAGTAGTATGGAACATCTGTCAAGGAAAGCTGCAGAAATGAAGCAGTAGCAAACCAAGAAAGGCCATGTGGGCCTGTGATCAGAAAGCTCACAGGAGAGGAATTACATAGGATCTTTGGAGAGAATATCATAATGCTATGTGCCCAAGATGCTGGAAGTGGAGTTACTGGACTTGTTTGCCAACTGGATTTTGAGCTTATTTGGTCCCATCCCCTTTTTCTATCCCTATTTCTCCCTGTTGGAATGGAAATGTTTACTCTGTGCATTTTATGTTGGAAATACATACCTTGCTTTTGATCTTTGCAGGAGCACACAGTCTCAGACAAGATTATGCACTTGGACTTTTGGGCATTGCAGAAACTGTGAAGACTATGAGAACTCTTGAAAATGGATTAAACCTATTTTGAACTAAAAGAAGGGCAGGAGCTTTGGGAGGCCAGGTGCATAATGTTATGATTTGAATATAAGGTGTCTTCCAAAAACTTGCATGTGAGACACAATGAATGAATTTTCAGAGGTAAAACAATTAGATTATGATAGCTGAAACCCACTCAATAGATTAATCCATTTAATGGATAATTAATTTGAATGGATATATTGGGTGTCAATAGAAGGTAGGTGGGTTTTAGTCAAAGGAAATAGGTCACTGGAGGCACGGTCTTTGGGATTATATTATTCATGGCTCCTTGCACTCAAATTTTCTGTCTGTTTTTCCTGTCATCAACCAAGATACTTTCTTTTTCCGTATTCTTCCTTCATGACGTTGTGCCTCACTTTGGTCCTAGAGCTACTGGAGTCAGCAGATCATGAACCAAATCTCTAAAACCATGAGCCAAAATTAAGTTTTCCTCCTCTAAGTTGTTCTGGCATGGTGTTTTGGTCACAGGAATGCAAAATCTGACTAACGCAGGAGGAAATGCAGAAATATTTATGAATTAATGCTCTCAAAACAGAATTTCTTTTGTGCTGCAGAGACTGAGACTATTCAGAATACTAGCTCTCCTCCCCTACGTACTTCTACTACATTAATAAGCCTTTAGCAATAATACAAATGGTTCAAGCTAGGATATCTACAAAAGAGAGGTGCACACTGATGAATGATAAAAAGGAAAGACTGAAAACCATGGATGAAAATTAAAAACAAGGTCACCAGATTAAGGTCTATAATATCCACAGCAACAAAGTACTTCAGACACAGCACAAGTTATGACTACATTAATATACATTCCCACCTGAGAGGACTATTATCTCAGCCATATACAACATATATAGTTTTCAAAAATGTGACAAAGGATACCAAAAAAGCAAGGAAAAAGACAAAAGAATGAAACAATTATTAGAACCAAATCAGATATGACATATATATTGACTTTAACAGACTGGGATTTGTTTTTCTTTTTCTTTATTTTGGTGATGGTCTTATTAAGATTCAAAGTCTCTAATTTACAATTCTTTTGCCTCAGATTCCTCAGTAGCTGGGATTACAGGTGTGCACTCCCACACTCATCTCAGATTGGGATTTTTAAATAACTACTGTTATAGATTAAAAGACTAACAGAAAAAATAGTCCAACATGCTATTTCAGATTGGTAATTGCAGTATGAAGGTGGAATCTCTAAGAAATAAATCAAAATAATGCAAAATTACAAAATTTTTAAAAATAATGTAACAAATTTAAAATGTCTTTGTAGCAGTGGTCCACTTTATGCTTTGAATATAGCCTTTGCTGCTCTGCCACTGCAACTTTTTTTTTAAATGCACATGTTTCTTTCCATTCCTCCCTCACTGCTTCTCCCTACTCTCTGCCCCTCCCTAATCTCAGGGGAAACAGGATTACTTTTCTTCCCCATCCTAGGCAGAATTATCTGTCCCTGCGTACATTCCCTCCATAGAAACAAAGAAATCCAGACTTTCAGGATGGTACCAAAAGATCTCAGAAATTACTATCTCCCAAATTAATAAGCAAATTATAACTCCAACAGAGAACATGTGGAATGTAGCCTTTGAGACACATCTTAAAACCCCTCGTTCCTGCTGATGGGCAGAATAACAAACAGCCTTTGGGACTTCATCTTGCTAGCAAAGCAATAAACCTTCTTTTTCTTTTTTCTGAAAACTGTGTCCTCTTTATTGGATTGGCATAGAGAACAAGGACCTACCTTTCGGCAACACCTTGTTTTAGCTTTTCACTGCCGTGACCAAAAGATCCAACATGAACAATTTTAAGGAGAAAAAAGTTTACTGGGGGCTTATGATTTCAGAGGTCTTAGTCCAGAGAAAGCCAATTCCATTACTCAAGGCCCTAGGTGAAGTAGAAAATTATGGTGAAAGAGTGTGGTAAAGAAAAGCAGCTTAAAACATGAACAGTCGGGAAGTAGAGGGAGTTACCCTCACTGTGAACAAAATATATACCAAAAGGCATGTCCCCAGTGACCAACCTCCTCCAGTCACACCCCACCTCCCTACAGTTACCACTCAGTTAATCCTTATCAGGAGGTTAATGTCCTGATTAGATTAAGGCTTTCATAACCCAATCATTTCACCTCTAAGTTTTCTTGCATTATCTCAAACACTTAATTCCTAAAACATAACATTCCACCTCTGACCCCCAAAATCTCATGCTCATTTCAAAATGCAAAACACATTTAGTATATTTCAAGAGTCCTCAGAGTCTTAGCAGTTCCACGACTGCCCCAAATTTAAAATCCAATGTCTACTCTGAGACTCAAGGTAAACTCTCAGCATGAACTCCTGCAAAAGTCAAAAACAAGTTAAATATATCCAAAATATAAAGGTATAGAGTAAGCATTTCCATTCCACAAAGGAGAAATGGTGCACAGAAACAAAAGATGAGACAAAAAGCATGAACAAAATCCTTCTGGTTAAACAAGTTCTATAACTTCATATCCAGTTTCAGAAGCAGATTGCATTGATGTTCTTTCCAAAGTATTTGCAAAGCTCCACCTCTGTGGCTTTGCTTATTGAAGCCCCTATGGCCCTTCTCTTTTCTTGTCTCTGCTCAATTCCTGCAGTTTTCCTAGGCAGACATTCCAAGTTATTGGCATTTTTTAATCTCTGTGGTCTCTACTGATGCTTTGACTTCCTTCTCACATCTCTATACATTGCCCTCTCCGTGGCTGTCTGAAGGAACTCTGACCCTGCTGCACTTTGCCTGGTCTCCCAGGCCTTCTTTGAAACCTTGATGGAAACCTCCATGATCCCTTACTTCGAGCATCTTACATTCCTTCAGTGGTTGATGCAAAGGTCTCCTGCCATCTTGAGCAGTAGTAAAGCTTCTAGGGACCCTGGCTGCCTCAGCCTCTGAGTGTCTGCTCACCATGGGGAAATAACTCCCTGGGTCACCTTGTGCAAGCAGGTGCCTTCATGCTCTCTTCTCAAAGGAATTTTTACTTTTATACCTTTAAACCTGAGATGAGTGTGGCCTTGCCAATTCCTAAGAAGCCCTCAAGCCATCTTTCCTATTGTCTGTGTTCAAAGTATATAATATTTCTTTATTGACTATATTGTCCTTGACAATCACAACATCCTTAGCCCCAATTTTACTTGCAGTTTTCTGGCAAACAAAATCTTTCTGTTTTGCTTTATGGTCCTGATTATCACAATAAATTTGGCTAAAAGCAGTCAATATGACAATGCCACTATCTGAATGTTACTCTACCAAAAATTTCTTTTGCCATATTAAGAAATTAATCGCCTTTAAATATAGCTTTACAGAAAATCTGAGAACGTGGACAAAATGCAAACAACTTTTGAGTCAGAACATAACACAAATGGCTTCTAGTCCAATTTCCAGTAGAGTCATCATCCTTCTCTGAAACCTCATAGCCCTATCTTTATTGTCTACAGTCCTGTCGGCATCCTGTTCTTCTGAACACACCCCAGAATTGCCTATTAATGTCCACTTACGACATTCTAAAGCTTTCTAGCTTTCACCATTAAACTTCCCAAAACTCCTCCCACAAATTCCAAAAACCCCAAAGTTGCTGGGCCACATGGTCAGGACAATAATAGCAAAAATCCCATGGCTTTGTACCAATTTCTATTTTAGTCAGCTTTTTCACTGCTATGACCTAAAGACCTAACAAGAACAATTTTAAGGAGAAAAGTTTATTTGGGGGCTGATGGTTTCAGAGATTTTAGTCCATATGAGTCCAATTCCATTCCTCAGGGCTTAAGGTGGGGCAGAGCATCATGGCATCATGGCAGAAGAGCTTCATGGAGGAAAGCAGCCTAGAATATGACAATCAGAAAGGGGAGAGAGAGATAAAGAGAGAGGGAGAGAGAGAGAGAGAGAGAGAAACTCTCTACCCACCATGGGCAAAATATGTACCCCAAAGGCATGCCCCCAATGACCCATGTCCTCTAACCACACCCCACCTACCTACAGTTACCACCAAGTTAATCCATACCAGCAGATCGATGAACTCATTAGGTTAAGGCTCTGATAATCCAATCATTTCCCCTCTAAGCTTTCTTGCATTGTCTCAAACATGAGTTTTTGGGGGATACTTAATATCTAAACTACAACATGCCTTTTATGGGTTCATCAGTACACTCAAATAGACAGAAAAACAATAAGTTAACTTGAAAACAGGACAACATAAATTATAAAAATTAAATTAAAAAACAGTGAAAAACAACAACAAATTAAAACAAGAATGTATTTGACCTGTGGTATAATATCAAATATAGCACAGATCTTTGGAAAATAAGAAGGAAAAGAAAGTCAGAACACAGTGGAAGGCATCCTTACAAAAATAATGGCTCTAGAATTTTCAAAATTAGTGACAGACACCATACATCAAATTCAAGATGCTGATAGAACATAAAGAAAATTAAATGTCAATTTAGTAAGCAAAGAAATGAGGCGTATCATGCTAAGTAGCAAAAAATACAGATAAAGAGAAAAATCTTGGGCAACTGAGGAATGGACTGAGGTGGAGATAATAAGATATTTACATATGAAGGGAAGAGATAATTTTGACTGACTTCTCTTTAGAAACTATGCAAGCAAGAAATAAATAAGGGACAATTTTGTAGTTTCTTTTTAAACAAACAAAAAAACTAGACTTTTATATTCAGAAAAATTAGATTTTGAAGTTGAAAATAAATTACAGATTTTCTGAGGCAAATGAAACCTGGATTTGTTTTCAGACTTACCATACAACATAGTTGACCTTAAGTAAAGTTGTCGAGAATAATGTCAGAAACATGGCAGAATGGGAGGTCCTTAGCTCCTATTTCCTAACACAAAGATTTAATAGTCTTCAATGGAAACAAATACCTTTGTGGGAGACTTGGGATCCAGGCAGAATGTTGTGAAACCCTGATAAAGTTGAAGAACACAAATGGCTGCTTTGAGAAGGAAGCTCCAAGGCTCAGAGGCAGACTAGCCAAACATGGCCCCAAATACAGATTGAGAGTAGAGTCATACCCCTTTTAACGTGGCTCCACCCCTACTTAACTGCAATCCTAAAAAGGTTCTATTTACCAAGGGGACCTAAAAGGATCTGTACTTGTCTGTACTCCAGTAACAGACCCCACTGACAATGCACGTAACTGTAGGTACTGAAACAGCCCTGTTACTCAGCCCTACTCTGTTCTATTGCCATTCAGAAGTCCACACAAGGATCTGGCAGAAGACACACCTGTCCGTTTTGCCAGTAACATTCCCACCAGTTGTGAATCTGACCCTGAATACTGAAATAGCCCTATGATCTGGCTCCATCCCCAGTCTCCTACTGGCCAGGAGTGAGTCCCACCTATGCAGGACCTGGGAGGAGGCATATTTGTCATTACTCTGGTTATAAACCCACCAACTTTATTCCCAATTGTGAGTCCTGAATTGACCCTGTGACCCAGCACCAGCACAGTACTTGGTCCTCTCCAATAGTGGTTCAGAAATACCTACCTATACACCTGTTTTCTGGTTTGATTAACTCAATGCTAAATTTATACACTGAAACCAGTCTCACCTGTAATCTTTTAGGTCACTCAGAATCACCTATAGCCCCATTCAGCCATGGTCTAGGACCCTAGGGAACTGATGGGGCACACATCTATCTGAGTCTCTTGTCCAATCATGCCAGACTAGGAACTTACTCTAGAACATAAAGCAACCTATGACCCAAATCCAGCCCTTCCCTGCCACTAATCTGAAATCAGTCCTTCTAGTTCAGAGGGCTAGAATTCACATTCATCCTCCCATCTGTTTATAAAAACACTGCCTGTGCTTCACCCATAGAAATGGAAAAGGCCTAGGAACATAATTCCAGTTGTGCTTAACAGTGGCCCATCAAAGGATCTAGGAGATGCTACCTTTATCCACACTCTAATAAGAGGACTGCCACTTGCTGGCCCAAATTTCGGCTTGGCAACAGTTCTGAGTTCCAGAGCTATCTCTACTTGATTATGATCCCAGAGATAGTTACAAAAGTCCAGGGGAAAGGCAGGAGAAAATCTTTACCTGCCATACTGGGCTGTAAAAATAGGAGGAGATGTCTGTACCTTTGAACACACAAACATCAATGCAGGATCACAAACAATCAGGCAAAGAAAACAATACCAAAAAAACAAAAAAAAAGAAAAAGAAAAAGAAAGAAAGAAAGAAAGAAAGAAAGAAAGAAAGAAAGAAAGCTAGCTCTCATAAACTACCCTGAAGAAGTGAAATCTACTAATTGCCTAAAATAGAATTCAAAATAATTGTCTTAAGGATGTTCAACAAACTATAAGAGAGCACATATAGATAATATGAAGATATCCAAAAAATAATACATGAACAAAACAGATATTTAAGAAATAATAGAGATCATAGAAAGGAAGCAAAAATAGAGAGCTGAGATGAACATGATGAATAAAGTGAAAAATGAAATAGGATCAACAGCATACTTGAAGATGTGTGAGTTCATAGACAGTTATTTTGTGCATATCCAGGGAGAGGCAAGAAAAGAAATAATGTAAAGGAATGAAGTAACTCTACAGAATTTCTGAGATAAAATTAACACAATGCTGTATTTATCAAAAGGGGAAACAAATGAGTTTAAAACTTGCTTGAAGAAAATGTCTGAAAAGTTTCCCAAATATGGGGTATATGGTAATCCAGGTATATTAAACTCAAAAATACACTAACAAGATTAACCCAAAGAAGACTTTTCTGAACAAATTAGAAGCAAATTGTCAAAAAAGAAGAAAAATAAGGACAAAGAAAAGAAGAAAATTTTGAAAGAAGGAGAGACAAGCAAATCATTCCATGTGAGAAAACTCCATAAGACTCAGAGCAGAATTCTTAGTAGAAACGTTGTAGGCAAGAGTGGAATGATGTATTCAAACTACTGAAAGGAAAAAAAACAAACAAACTGCTAACCAACATAGTTTGCTTGTAAAGCAATCCTTCAGAAATGAAACACAAATAAAGACTTTCCCAGACAAAGTTAGCTAAGGGATTTCCTTACCACCAAGCCTACCTTACAAAGAGTTACTGAAGAGAATTCAAGCAGAAATTAAAAGATGATAATTAGTAGTATGAAAACTTGAAAAGTTCAAAACAAACAAGATAAGTATAGAGTCAAATTCAGAATGTTTATATATTTTAATTGTGGTGCATAAATCATTTTTAACTCTGGTTTAATTCAGGCACTACATCTGAATACAGCTGACTGTAGACAATAAAGAAAAAGAAAACTGAAAAAAAAGATTAAAAGGCAAATGAAAGAAACAACTAGCTACAAAGACTTTAATAGGATACAAATATAAAGAAATATGAAGTGAGACATCAAAATTATGGTGGGAAGGGAA
>JAJEJO010050614.1:3909-42597 GCA_020662805.1 Glaucomys volans | reverse complement strand
GAATGGTCTCTCTGATAAATGAATGATGATGCATAATGTGGGGGGGAAAGGTGGCAAGAATGGAGGAAGGATAGATAGCATAGAGGGAAGGGAGGGGTGGGGGCGGGGTGGGGGGTAAAAATAATAACAGAATGTGTGACAGATACCATTGCCCTGTGTACATGCATGAACGCACAGATGGTGTGACTCTACTTTGTGTACAACCAGTGAAACAATAGCTGTACTCCATTTGTGTTCAATGAATCAATAAGTAAATTAAAAAAAAAAGAATTTAATATGTGCTAAGGGCTTGGAATAGTACATGGTATGTAGCTAGCAGTCTAATAAACAATGGCTGTTTTATGTATTTAAAAAAAAAAGAACCCTTTATTAACATGTTAGATATTTTATGAAAAACTAAAAGAGAGGCACTCAAAGATTACAAACGTAAAAAATGATAAGGGTAAGTAAATTCGAGTAATCTTGATTTTATCAGAACATACTAAATATTTTGAAATTTGACACTATACCCAAAAACATGCAGAATTACTACATATTTGGTATAGAAAAGAGGATTCATGCAAATGAAAGAAAAACAAAAACAACAGAGATCAAGGGTAACCATATCTGTACCAGATAAAACAGAGTTTAAGTCAACACTGTTGTAGAGTCAAAGGAAATCTTCATGTAATGACAAAGGGGTCAATTCATCAAGAGGATAATTGATTATAAATACATATGCCCATCATCAACACTGTTAAATATATAAAGAAATATTAACAGATCTGAAGGAAGGAATGTGCAGCAATACAATAATATTGAGGAATTTATCACCTCACTTTCAACAATGGACAGATCTTTCAGACACAATAAATAAAGAAGTATTACTTGAAATACACTTTGGACCAAATGGACCTAACATATACAAAGTATCCCATCTAAATGCAAAAGAATTAACTTTCTTTCCAAGTGTATATGAAATATTCCCCAGGATAGAACCATATGTAAGATCTCAAAACAAACTTCAAAATTTAAGAAAACTGAAATCATATTAAATGATCATTCTAACCATAATGGTATGAAACCTAAAGTCAACATCAGAAAGAAAAGTCAAAATTTCACAAATACATGGAAATTAGACAACATTTTCCTGAATTGACCAAAGAAGGAATCAAACAGGAAATTGAAAAATAGCTTGAAACAAACAAAAGGGTACGCACATATCAAGTCTTATAAAATGCAGCAAAGGTATTTCAAGGAGAAAATTTTCAATGATAAATGTTTAAGAGAAAAGAAAGATCTCAAGTAAATAATCTAACTTTACACCTCAAAAAACTAGGTAACAATGTAGGCTGAAGCATAATAGAAAAAAAAAACAACAAAGATAAGAACAAAAAAAGCAATGCTAGAGAAACAAAGAAAGATCAATGATACTGAGTTGTTTTTCTGAAATATATACTTATTAACAAAACTTTAGTCAGAATAAAAAAAGAAAACAAACAAATAAAATCATAAATGAAAGCAATATTACATCCAATACCACAAAAATGCAGATTATTTGCTACTGGGAATAATCATCACCCAATAAATTGAATTAATCAGAAGAAATGGTTAAATTCTTAGAAACACACAATGTACCTATTTTCATGAAGAAACAAAAAGGTTGAACAAAACAATAATGAGTAAGGAGTTTGAGTCAATTAACAAAGCCAGACATGAATAGTATAATAAAAGAAAATTAGAAGCCTGCTCTCCCCAATGAAAATAGATGTAAAAGTCCTCCAGAAAATACTAGTAAACTAAGCTCAACATGTTAAAGGATCATTGACCTTGACCAAGTGGGATTTATCCCAGGGATGCAATGATGTTTTAATATATATTAATCAATATGACACACAACATTAATAGAATGAAGGATAAAAATAGACACATAAAAATTCAACATCTTTTCATAATAAAAATTCAACAAACTGGGTATGAGTCCCAACACAAAAAGGGCCATATTATGACAAGCCCACAGTGGATATTACAATTAATGGTGAAAAAAGTGAAATCCTTGCTAAAGATGAAAATTGCTAAAAAAAAAATCTATGCTAAGATTCATATACAATCACAAAACCCAACAGTGCATTGGCAAACCAATTTTTTTTTTTTGCATTTCACAAATTTATTTATTTATTTATTCCTTTTTTATTTTTACAGATTTCATTTTGATTCATTGTACACTTATGGGGTACAAATTTTCATTTCTATGGTTGTGCATGATGTACATTCATATCATTCTTATTAATCACCCATGTACATAGGGTAATGATGTCTGTTTCATTCCACCATTTTTCATACCCCAACCCCCTCCCCCTCTCATTTCCCTGTACATAATCCAAAGACCCTCCATTCCTCTCTCAACCCTCCCAACCCCCCCAACCAGATTCTATATCATCATCCCCTTGCCAAGGAAACATTCGGCCTTTGTTTTTTGGGGATTGGCTTATTTCACTTATCCCTTGTGTATATATACAAAGAAATCTTGAGCAAAAAGAACGAACCCAGAGAAATCATACTACCTCATTTTAAAGTACACTAGAAAGCTATCATAATCAAAACAGTATGATATGATCATAAAAACAGACTTATAGATCAGTGGAACAGTGTAAAAAGGCCAGAAATAAATGCATGCATTGATGGTCAAATAATATTTTCAAAACTTGAGCAAAGGACGGTATCCTCAATAAACCATTTTGGGAAAACTAGATATTCATATGCATGAGAATGAAGTTGAGTTTTTATCTCATACCATGTACAAAATCAACCCAAAATGTGCTAAGGACTTAAACATAAGATCTGAAACTGAAAAGTACTAGAAGGAAAAGAAGGAAAATCTTTGGATATTGTTCTGGGCAATGAATTTTGGAAATGACTCCAAAAGCACAGGCAACAAAAGTAGACAAATTGAATTCCATCAGATTAAAAGTCTTCTGCACAGCAAGATAAATGATAAAAAGATTGCAGCAACAACCTATAGAATAATAGAAAATATCTGCAAGTCATATGTCTGATAAGATATTGTCATCCTAAATATATAAGGAACTGAAACAACTCAGTAGCAAGAAAACAACCCAATTAAAATGTGCAAATGAAATGGGTAGACATTTCTCAAAAGACATATATATGGCCAATAAGTGTATGAAAAAATTTCCAATATTACTAATTGTCAAGAAAATGCAAATTAAACCAAAATGAACTCTCACCTCACCCACATAAGAATGATCATTACCAAAAGCACTAAAGATAACGAGTGCTGGCAAGGATATAGAAATACGGGAATCTTTGCACACTGTTGGTAGGAACATAAATCAGAGCAACCATTATTGAAAATAGTACAGAGGCTCCACAAAATGCCAAAAATAGAACTACCATATGATCCAATGATCCCATTTCTGGCTACACAAATTTAATATCCCTTAATCAAAACATTTGGGAGCAAAAGTGTTTCACATTTTGTATTCTTGTGAGTTTAAGAATTTTTGTATGTACATAATGAGATATCTTGAGTACGTTTTCCACATCTAACATGCAATTAATTTACATTTCATAGACAACCTATAAACACAGCTCAAAGATAATTTTACGCAATATTTTTAATGTGTCTGCATTTCACTGTGACTTGTCAAATGAAATCAAATATGGCATTTTTCACTTATGATATCATTTAAACTATCAAAATATTTTGTATTTTGAAGCATATCAGACTTTATATTTTTAAATAGGGATTCTTTAGCTTGTATATTCAAAGGAATAAAATAACTATCTCAACGAAATATGTACACTACCATATTTCTTGAGATGTTATTCAGAATAGCCAATACATGAAAATAACCTCAGTCTCTTGGGAAACAAAAGAAAAAATGTGTAAACATAAGTGTGTGTACATGTGTGGGTGTGTGTGTGTGTATATAATGAAATACTATGCGGTCCTAAAAAAAGGAATGAAATCCTGCCATTTGCAACAATATGGATAACCCAGAAATATGTAATGCTAAGTAAAATAAGCCAGATATGGGAAGACAAATATTGCATAATCTCAAATGAAAAAAGTAAAAAATTCAAACTCACTGAAATAGGGTAAAAGAGTATTTACCAGGGACCAAAGAATAGGGTAAATAGGGAAATGTTACAAAATTTCAACTCTAAGATGAATACATTCTGGAGACCTAATATATAACATATTGACTATTAGCAATAATTGAAATTTGCTCACATTAGAGCTTAAGTTGTTTTTACTACTAATGGTAACTAAGTGTGGTCAACAGTATGTTACTTAGTTGGTAGTGGTAATCATTTCACAATGTATACATATGTCAAAACATCATGTTGTACACCTTAAATATACACAATATTTCCCAGTCATACCTCAATAAAACTGGACAAAAAGAAGATGTAAGGGTAGATGTATAGAATAAGGTCCATAGCTTATGTTACACAAATATATTAACAGCATCAAATACTAACTAAATGAATATGTGTCTCTTACTTTAATTGTTCTAAATGGTATTTGAGTGTTTAAGGCAATAAGAGTAGCAATACATTGGGGTGATTTTTGTCTGTGTAAAACTATCATTAACAGACTTTTTTAACTAAGACCTACATATTTAGTTTCTGGGTCTGCCTACTGGTATCCCTCAGTACCACTAATGGAATCATATTTTCTTGATGTGATTAGTTAATATATGTTCATAATTTGTTTTGAATTGCTTTTGAAAGATTTATCCCATTAGTTCCTTCCCATATCATGTTTCATTCTAATTAGGTCTTTCACAATGTGCTCGTACAAGTGTGACTTTCTTCTTGAGAATACACATTCCCACTTGGACACAATACATATTCCAACACTCTAGAATTAATGCTGGGTCTCTAAGGAAGCAACTTCCTGTATTTTAATATTATTCCTAGTAAAAGTGGTTTTGTTCTTTCAATCGAATAAATAGAGCACTTTATTTATATGTAAAATAAGTCTTTTAAAATCATTAAAAAGGATATCATCCAATACAGATTTTAAACATAATTTAATTCTTATACTGATCATTTAAAATGATTTCGGTCCTTCTTTTTCATCTAGTTAGCATACATTTTGATTAATTTGTGCTTTATTGAGAACATAATTATAAAGTGATTATGAAAACTTAAAATGTCATTAACTTGGTCCTCCAAGGATTTAGCAGCCTAATAAGACTCATCTAAATTCTTAAACTTTCCTTTAAAATCATCCAACACATAAAAGACATACGATTTATAGATGCAATCAGGGACATTTATTTTTCTCTTCATATCATTTCCCTAAAATTATCTTGTTTATTAATCTCTGACATTTTACTTTTCTCTAATTTTCAATTGCATTAGACATATGACCTGAATTTTTCTTTACATTTCTATAAGTTTTCTATGTGTAGGTATTTATTGATACACACACACACACACACACACACAAACATGCACACACATCCCGCAAAGTTGCTGGAAAGTGCTAAAGGAAATATGTTTGACCAGTGATGAAAAAATTAGATCACTGATAGAAAAGTTGGCAAAATATGCTTATTCCTCATAGATAATATTATTGACCTAATTTCAGCTTTTTAAGCTTTCTAGTTTTTACTCATCAATTTTTATTACCTTATTCATCTTCTGTAGAAAAAAAGATAATTATGAATGAAATTAGCAATGCAAATTTGAGAAACAAATAAGACCATTTTTCCTTTATTACTCTTTTAGTTATTGTAAGTTAATACTATAAGATTTCAATTCAAACAGTGAGTATTATAGTCATTTACTTTGCTTCTAGTTTTCATAAATATAACTACATCAAACATCAGAGAAAAAATATTATGAGAAAATGTAAGTCGTCATAATACAGAAACCAGGATTTATATTATGTGTCAAATAATTTAAATGTAGTCAAAAACAAGGGACTTGTTGAGTAAAGGGGAAAAGGCTTCACACAACTGTATATAATGGAATTTGGGGGTCATTTCTTTGATAGTTTTTTAAAAAGCCTAGAGTGCAATAATTAGCATCTGAGAATATGTTAGGTACTTCCACACACAAACCACACAATAAAACATACTTAAACCTACAACTTTTGTGAATTCTATTTGTATGTTTGTAGCAAATTTTACTGAAATAAGATTTACTTCATGAAAAAGAAAAATCTTTTCTTATTGAACATATTGAACTTTTGCAATTTGCAATTTTTCTCCGTCTTGGCCTTTCAGTGAGTCTATTGCCTTAATGAAGTTAATCACTATTTTCCCCCAGATTTCCCTTCCTACACACAGAGTATCACTGGTGTGCACTTTCAAACATAGGCCACTTACTTCAATTCTTCTCTCATCCTGTTTGTCAGCTTCTGCATTAATGTCAATAATTTATAAAGTCATCAATTTTGTGTCACAACACATTAAAATGGTTACCAGCACTTTTTAATGTCTACTATATACTAGTAATCAACATGTCTTAATATTTTAATCTTCACAATAACATTTAGTTTTATCTTTAGTTATAGAAATAGTGAGAGGTTTGAATAATAAGGATACTTTGAGTAACTTCAACATATTCAAAGTTAGAGATTGGAGGCCTCTGTTTTTAAATCAATCTAAACATTGAGCCCATACTTTTTTCATTATGTTTATCTGCCTGACTCCAGGTCATCAAAGGACAGTTATATTTTACTCAATTCTTCTTGTTTAATAGATCCAGAATGATGTAATGCACTTTAGAATGATAGCCATCAAAAATGGTTAAAATAGAAAATAATATTGGCACTTAATGTGGTGAATGTCAATTATCTAAATAATTCATTCAGGTGGAAGAACTCTTCCTTCGACAAAGACAGATAAATGAGGTGCCTCTGCATGCCATTGTCTTTTTTGCTTCTGCTTCTGTAGATATTTTTGCCCTCTAACTTGCTCTCTATTATTTGATTCATTTTTCATTTACCAAGGAAGCCTTTAGTCCACGTTTAAAAACTTCAAGCGTTTAAAATCTCTTGGTAATTTTGCGTCTTGCCAACAGATCTTCAAGTTTCCATTTCAAAGTAGCAACATTAAGATTGCTATAGCATGATATGTGCCTGAACTGGCATTAATTTGGGCACAGTCTCAGAAAGAGTTTTGTTTCTGATTGATATTGAAAGGTAGGTTGGTTCTGGCTTTGTGGAGCCCTCCTGGCCTACCTTTTGTCTTCCTAATAACAGTCATCTCAGCCAGGTTTGCAAGCTACTTAAGTTTTCTGGGCAGGTTTTGCACCCTCATTTGAGACGGCACTTCATTTCTAAAAATTAAGATTAGAGATCTTTGCAGGTTTGCACAAAGTCATCTTTTTTTCTTAATATTTGCATTGGTTTTTATAGTAGAAATTAAATATAATACATATAAATAAAGTTAAAATACATGTGTGTATATATTTTTGAATTTTTAAAAAAATATGTCTTTATTTCCCTTAATTTTCCTTTCTCCAACTTTTTTTTGGGGGGATAGGTACCAAGGATTGAAATCAGGGGCACTCGACCACTGACTGAGCCATAGCCCCGGCCCTATTTTGTATTTTATTTAGAGACAGAATCTCACTGAGTTGCTTAGCACCTTGCTTTTGCAAAGGCTGGCTTTGAACACATGATCGTCCTTATGGAGCTTCAGGCTCCAGAACCACTGGGATTACAGGCATGCACCATTGCACCTGGCTTCTCCAACATTTTTATACTTTAGATTTTGAATGGTCCTATAATGATTTAATTAACCCCTACCAAAGATCATCAATATCAAATTATAAAAGTAACTTCCAAAGTTAAGACCAAGATTGGAAATTGCTAGATGTTTTGAAAACAGACTTTCAAGTTAAATAAAATACTTTTTCAACATTTTCCTGGACAAATTTCATTATGATTTGCTATTACTACCCAGAAATATTTTGGGTGAAAACAATGATAACAGAAATTTTGTAGCAAAATGCTTTCAGCAAATTTTATCTACTAAAGACACAACCCAGATTTTAAATAGCACTATTTGGAGGATATACTAATTTATACCATTATGTGCTGATGTTATCAATTTCCCCAAAAATCGCCCATCTTCTTAAGTCCAATTCTAAATAATAAGTGTCTGTCCATAATTAGGGTCATGTGAGGCACCTGGAAATAATGAAAGGTTGATGAACTTTGATGTCACATATTTCTGTTTTCAGATCACACCTAGTGATTCCTTTGACTTTGACCTTTCTATATAAATTGTGATCCTTGGCTTTTTCACCTGTACGATGAAACAATGTCATGTGGTTTGGATAATCCCTTTAAAACTTGAGGTTTAACTTGGATTGGGCAGAAGGGGGTGAGGGGAGGAGAAAAGGTGTGCGTGTGGGAAGGGTGGTGGAATGAGAGGGATGTTCTTACCCTATATACATGTATGATTCCACGACCAGTGTGGCTGCATCATGTACAGCCAGAGGTATGAGAAGTTGTGCTCTATTTGTGTGCAATATGTCAAAATGCATTCTATTGTCATGTATAACTAATTAAAACAAATTTTTAAAAATAAAAAAATGAGGTTTAAAAAACCACTTATCAAAGTAACTATTCAAATGAAGTACATGACAGATGGAGGCTACCATCCTTATGAGAATCTTAGCTAACAATATTGTCATTTCTATTACAGGACATGAAAAGAAAGAAAATAGGGGGTGAAGGAAAAGAATAGGAAAAGAAAGTAAGAGGAGAAAAGAGATTGCCAATCTTCAAGGAAATTTAAATATATTTTAAGATAATTCGTGCTTTCTAATGAACGAGAAGTAATTTCAAAGTAATATCATGAAATCATTATTAGAAATCAGTTTCACATTATTTCCTTGGGAGTAAGAAATATTTAAAACAATTTAAGTAAAAAATTTCACCAGATCCAAATCCAAGAGTAAGCCATCTATGTACAAAAATAGAGATTTCATGAATCTATTCCAGGAAGTATCAAATATGTTGTTCACAATCAGGAAGACACAGAACCCTAATGGGTACATATAATTCACAGACCTGGTAAGTTTGATTATGAATCTTTTTACTATAAAATCCCTGAAAGACTAGATGCCTGCATCCACCACAAATTCTCGAGAGCCTACTGTGTTCAGGCACTATGCTATTTGAGTGACAGTGCATGAGGCAGACCTGCACTTACCTCCTTTTTGATTGTACTACATTGAGTAAAGGCACAGTTTTAAAGAACATAAATCAGTGCCTCAGAAATTTCTCCCATGATGACAACAATGCTGAAAGAAATATTTTAAAAAATAATGGTCAAGGCAACATAGTGCCAAGAATGATCTCCTACATCATTAATGGCGGTAAATAAATACTGTTATAGATCACACTAGTAATTAATTCAGATTTAAGTCTGATTTTGGATTTTGTTTTGAATTTTTTATTCCTTCAAAGGTAATTTCACAACATGACACAGAAACTTCTTAACTTACAGTTTTAAAATTAAGAATTTTAGATTATGTACTGGGAAAAGAGAAGGGGAGGGAGTTGGGGGAATGAAAAATGATGGAATGAGACAGACATCATTACCCTATGTACATGTATGATTAACAGTAATGACATGAATGCACATCATACATAACCATAGAAACAAAAATTTGTACCCCATATATGTGCAATGAATCAAAATGAATTCTGTAAAAAATAAAAATATTAATAAAAAATAAAATTAAGAACTGTCATAAATATGAACAGTATTCCAAGGCATAACCCTTTGCCCTTGGCCAACAGACTGCAAAAGTTCTAACAGGACAATTTGGCTGTGTCCATTTTATTGAATGCATTTGTTCTTAGTGGAAATACATCTATTACTATAAAACATATCACACTTGTATTAACTGCTAAATAATAAAAGTGTTCGGTAAGATGATACCTAGATTATGGTGGGAAATAGAGCTTCCTATGAATACTATGGTTATCACTGATTCAGCTCTTTTACAGCAATTTTCAATTAATTCTGTATAGTCCAACTTTAATCCAAGGCAAGTCTTTCTTCTTATGCTAACAATATCCAAGAGGCTCAGGGTACCTTTCTCTGTTAGAAGGTTTATGCATGACTAGCCATTTTTAGATGGCTGGTTATCTTTAGAATGGCTTTTGAGGGAAGGGATTAAGAAAGATGGCGTTAACGTTCCCCTCAGGTTGACAAGACTTAAGACAGGGTTCTTCCTAATTTTAGGCTCTGGCTTTCATTTTCTTAGAAGACATGCAAATGTAATTCTTTCTCTGCTTCTTTGAAAGATAAATGTTCACCCAGTCTCCTGCCAGAACCCAGTAATGACCTTCCCAAGGACTTGGAAACCATCCCTTTGAATATAATCATCAATAAAGATAGTGGCCCTATTTTCCAGTCTCTATGAAAGTATAGGAGCATAATGCCAACAAGCCCTAATTAGCAAACTGATGGCCTGGTGACACAGACTAAAGCCTCCATTCTAAATTACTCCAGTTCTTTCGCACTAGTTCACACAGTGCTAAAGCTCTCCTGCCTTTTGTATCCACAGAGTTAAATCTCTCTCCTCAATTGCAATAGTCTTGACATCAGTTGTAATAATAATAAGTAAAATCTTCTTATCTGTTAACATGTATAGTGTAATCTTTCTTTGACAGATCACATAGTCTCCTCAAACTCATGTTTTGTAAGCATGGTAGCTGGTAGTTGGTCTTTCCTGGAATAGAACCAGAGGCAAAGTTTACAGCTGAATTGTTCTTCACATTTGTAACTGTTGCTTTTAACTAAAAGTCCTTCCTGAAAACCTTCTCCATTCTCAGTGGTCACTTAGACTTTTCCTCTTTTGTCCCCAGCTGATACATGATTTAGCTTTAGGAAAGTAACTATAATCTTTTGAAGCATGCATCTGGCATTTTCTGTGGCCCTTGTCAAATAGCTCCTTTTGAACTGCTGTCTTCCAAGAGATTGGATCGTCCCTATTAGAGTTCAATTGGAGATACAGCACTATGCTCTTGGATCAAGTAAGAAAACAACCAGGTAGTGACAGAGAAAATACTTTGACATACAATCCTACCACTAAAAGGGGATAAAACTTAGTGTGGTAGGAACATGAGCATTGTACAGTCTACAAAAATGATTTTAAAAGAGAGTGATAAGCAATTGTATACAATGTCATCCTTAGCAATCAGTGACAACTATCAAGAAATGAGGGGAAATTTGTGCTTCACTACATTCAGCCATCCAACTCCAACAGCACCTCAACTCCTCAGAACTGGGAACAACAATGCCTTGACCTCCTGTTTCACTCCTCTCACACACTTTGGTTCTCATTTTCTACATTTTCACCTAAATTCCTCCTGTCATCATCATACTCACTTCCCTGAAATTACTATAAATCCTTTTTCTTATTTACCACCCTGTCCTCTCCTGAAAAAATTCAATTCTAAATGAATACTTTGCTACCAGAACCCATAGAGGCAAACCCTTTGGGTAAAAGTTGATAACCACATTAACTGGTCTCATTTTAAATTCACGATCATAATCCTCAACTCAAGCAGATGGTGCTTAGTGCGTGATTGAAGAGCTTGTTGATATCTCATTGAGAATCAGAATTTCCACAAGCTTATTTTCCTACAACTTGGATCTGTAATCCCATGCTCTTCCTTCCTTTGGAATTGAAACTCCATGTTCCCATTATTACGGCCAAATCCATTAGTTACTCACTGGATCCAATTCTTCACTTACTCAGGGATATGTCTTTTAGTAATTTTCCTACGTATATAAACAAATTTCACTACATATTTAGAATCAGTCTTAAATGCATAATAAACAGGAAGTGGCTTATTGGGGGGGGATATCCCATTCTTAATCCTAGGACTCACCATTTACTTCCCCATCCCTCTGCTCTCCCCTGTAGAGAAAATTTCTTGAAAGAGTGGTTTATATACTCTTTTCCCAATTCTCCTCCTTTTTTTTTGGTCTGGAATCTACTGAACCATATTTTATAAATTTACAAAGACAGCTGCATTGCTAAATTCAATCATTAAGCTTTATTGTTTGTTTTATTTGCCAATTTTTAAAGGTTTTTAGGCATTATTTATTTATTTTATGTGGTGCTAAGTATTGAACCCAGTGCTTCACACATGCTAGGCAAGCGCTCTGCCACTGAGTCACAACTCCACCCCTCATTTGCCTATTTTTAACCTATATTTTAGTACTTGATATAAATGATCACTCCTTCAATACATCTTTCTTTCACCTGGTTCTAGGGTCAGCACCCATGTACTCTTTCTCTTCCAAGCCTTCTTTGGTATTTTCTGGGATTCCTATTTAGAAGTATGCTGTTGCTACTGGGTTCTAGAGTTGTATTGCAATACACTCCTACATGATGGACTGCCATTGAAGGTGAAAGGGCAAAAGCATGGGAAAATATTGGGGTTTACGTTGAGGTCAAGAGTTGGTATGATCTACCTGCCATATTAACACTCAACAGAGACAGAAGCAGCACTGACACCATCATGCATCTGAGGAAAATGGCTGACTCAAAGAAGGATTGTTCAGCTTAGCAAAAGTTATTCTAGAGAGTGTGGCAGCAGTGGCTCCATTGGTGATGGAGTTTCCAATTATATAGCCAAGAATCAGCAAAGGGAAAATCAGCTTTAGCTCACTTGATCCTCTGGGGTTAGAGGAAGGGGGCAAAGGTGGAGCACTTCCTTCTTACAAAGGTGATTTGTTTGAGTGCATAACAGTCTGCTACTTCCCTAAGGCAAGAAAAATCTAGCTCATTGATATTCCTGCCCACAGTGCCTTCTGTTATGCCCATGTGGTTAGCTGGCATTAAACAGTCTCCTAGAGAAAACAAAAGACTAAAGTGGTTGTTCTGTTAAAGCTGCTTTCTTCTCTATTTAACTTGTTAGGCTCTTTATTTCATCCTTGCTTCTCATGCATATTGATATATTTCAATTTATTAAAGAGAGATTGCAAGGTCATTAAAACTCATCTTGGAAAGGTCACAAACTTACACTGTCAAATCAGTAGTTATGGAGAAATCTGAGTTTAACCTTTCTAATAGATATTCCATAAAATCAATAATGGCATAGAGGAGATAGAAAATGCTTTATTCAGCTCTCTGAAAAGTAATAATCACTGACTGTTAGCACTGTTGATAGCCCATCAAGAGAGACATTTTTCTACAAGTGACTAATTCTGTTTCCTAGTCATATAAATAACGATCATTTCAGAATGACTGATAAAGAAAATTCTACAGAAATATTTTGTAAAATATTTATGTTTTGTTCTGATCACACCATGATCTCCAAAGGGTACAGGAGAGGAATACCATATTATCATTTTTGGATGTGGATCCATCTAAATTTTCACAAGCATTTCAATGTGGAAATAAATGCACATACATATACTCAAAGCAATGCAACTGAACACTGGGCGTCATTCTGGCAGCCAAAAAAGCTAGATGCATGTGCTATTGAAATTAGAAAATTAGATTTTAACCTCTAATGTATTTTTAAATATAGCTAACACACAAGAAACCAGCTGGGCTTATTATAGGTCCAGAACCTTCCGAATTAAACAGTGTGTGCTAAAAAAAGAATTTAATCATGCAGAGACAGTTTTTTTTTCCTTTAACCTTATTCAGTAATATTTAATTTCCAACAAATACAGATTGCCAGCTGTTATCGTCCTCTTACTGCAAAATGAGGATAAGAAATTTAACGCAGGTAGTTTGTGTTTATGATTGTTGCCCATAAATTACACACTGGTTATGGCTAACTATTTGTTAGCAATTTTTTTCCACTTGCAAATTTATTTCAAATATTACAAACTGCCTAATTCCCTTGTGAAATAGCATCAGTTGTTACCTTGAGAAACTACTTAGTCTGCTCAAACATTCTCCAGAATCTCTATAGGCCATAAAGTCAAATCAGCACGGGGACTCTAAGAAAGGATCCACAACTCCTCATACATGCTCTCTTATTCCATTCAGACCTAAGTCAGGAAATTTTGATATAGAAAAGGGGTGCAACATTTTTAAATTAATTATCAGAGTTCAGACAGATTTCATATACTTTAGATAAACAGAAAGAAATGCTGTCATTAAATAATTTGAAATCAATTTAAAAAAACACTGACTTAGGGGGAAAGGAATACTTAGTCACCTTACCCTAAATCAAAGTTGTTTATGAGTTATTAAATTATGACTACACAATTGTTTTATGTAGAATTTCCTAATGAATACTGTTAATTACAATCTCATGTTACCAGAATAATCTCCTTAAATAATTATTGAAGCAATAACAAGTGTCCACTTCTCTAAGTCAATCTTAAAAAAAGTGAAAAAAGTTAAAAAGATAAAACTAAAAATGTGGATAGGAGGTTCTGATATCTCATTTATTCTGGGGAAAGATGGAACCACGGAGAACTGAGTTCAATCTGAAAAAGAAAGTCAAAGGATTGCTAGGTGGAAGGGTGCCACTGAGTTCTCAACTTGAATAAATCATTTTCTTCTTTGATGCGTGGAGTTTAAAAACTTAGGCGACATTTACCTTAGTGGGGAAAATTTTAGCAATATGATGCAAAATATAATGTGATATTTTAAGAGAGTAGATCTTATAACAGAATAAGAAAATATAGGAAAGCACTCATTCAGAGCCACAGGGAATGAAGTACAGTAAGAGATTTATGGAGTGATGAAAACTCACATGATTGTAGGAGCTGATAAAACAGTCTTGGTTTGAATATTTTTTCTATATCTGGTGCTGATTTGTGGTCACTGGGCAGGCATTCAGAAGAGCAAGTAGGGAGAGCAAAGGCCAATGGGAATCCCACAGGGCAACTTGGAGCTGGCATCTGTCTCTCACTGGAATCCAAAATGGTCTCTAGTGGTTCTCTTGCACCACTCACATCAGGTTTTAGAGGAGCTAATCGAAGATACCTCAAGGTGGCTAGCCATGGGATCCAGATATTGCCTGGATCAACAAGGTGAGCAAGCCAATCTGCAAAGACATGCATGACCTACTTCAACCTTCACAGAATAAACGTGGCCACTGCTTCACTTCCACATTTCACACCCATTTTTCTTTTGGCCAATCTCAGCCAGAAACATTTGAGGAAGGGAATTTTGGGAAACACAATTTAGCTTAACCAAACTGATACATTAAAAGCCACCCCACTGTCAAAAGTAGAAATCTCCACAGGAATTGCAGCTCTCCAAAGAAACTTCTGCCTTAAAAGTCCTTATGCTCCATTCTGATTTCTTTCTTGCAGAATCAGAATCTTTTATGAGGAACAGATCAAACTTTGGAATCAAATGTCCCTAGAATCCCTAGGATCTTTAATTATAAATGAGCCAAAAGGTGTTTTTTTTTTTGTTAGTTGTTTTAAATCTTGGGAGTCCAGAATTATCAGAAAAGCCGTACTATTTCTTTACTTATGGATTGCTACAGAAAAGTCCTTTATTTTCTGTTTTCTTAGCGAATCAAGATTTAAATGGATGATTTTGCTGCTAATTTTATCAGAAAATTTTAGTAACTGGAGAAGCCCGTTTATTAGATGGCAAATAACTTACCCTTAGCCTTTCACTTTTTCTTTGGATATTATCCAAAGACCAATAGATTTTTTGTTGTTGTTGTTTTCCTCTTGGCACTCTATTTTTTATTTCCTACCACAAAGGAAAAAATTTAAATAGAATTTTAAAAACACTAGTCTTTCAACTCTACAGTGTTCACATATCACATATCTTGTCTAAACATATCACACTTCCCTTTCATAAGGATCCAAACTTAATTCCATTCCTAAGGTGATCAACAACTTTCAGAAAATGCATTCTCATCTCTTCCTAATTTCTAGTAACATTTACACTGCAGGTCTACTATTTTAGCAACACATCAAATTAGATCACTTCACTAATGGAACTTGCTTCTGTAACCCATAGACATCTAAACAAATGAAATGAAGACAGATTTGTCTCAGAGGGAATCAGTAAAGGAAGAGAGTGTGATTTCCACTTTCCTTCTCTCCTCATGGCAGCCAACACTCAGGGCTACAAACAAGAATGGTTAGTCCCAGCAGCATGTCTGTGCCAAATGGGCAGGATGAGCTGACCCAACACTCCTATTATGGTCAAATGGCTTTCTACCAAGACACCGTTATGTGTGAGCTGAAATCCTTTCCAAGGTCACTTCATGCTATTAACACACTTGGAAAAGAAATTTGGAATACTAAAATTCATTCAATCATGTTCCTGCATTAAAAAGACAAGGCTACTAATGTGAATTCACACCAAGGTTACTCACTAAACTTAATTTATAAAGAAGCATGAAAATTCTAATTTCTTTCTCTAAGAAATTTGATTCCAAAGAACTCTGCAATTAATAGTAAATGAAAACTATTACAGATGGTAGAAAAAATTTTTCCAAGGAACTAACTTATAGCCTTCTGCCTTGAAAAATGTGTGCTAATATTATTCTAGATTTCCACAAATGTGCATTCTTCAGAGGCTGCAACAGATTTAAACAACAAAAGAAGTTTCATGGACTTTTTGTTTTGAATGAGTAGAAAAATCTATGCACATGTACAACATAGAAAGGAAGTTTCCTTCTGAACCAATAATTGATTCCAATAAATTACACAAAGTTATGTGGTAATTTTTTAAATGAAAGAAACATGGTAATCATTATAAAAATATATTCTTAGAAATGAGTGGTCTTTTTATTATCATTTCAAGTACATTATAAAGGAAACCAATATTCTAGAATCTTATCTCATTTTTCCTTACATCTTTCATTGAATATTTTTCTTATTCTAAATATTTTCTGCTTTTATATACCCTCTTTCTCTCTTTTATGTATCAGTATTTTATTCCATTTTCATAGCACCATGAGTGAATTTTCCCTCTTAGAATTTCTTTTTTCTTTTTTTTGCCAATACAGAAGGCATTCTCTATTTTAGTATACCTCAAGGTCTGCTATTATGTGACAATTTTCTTTCCCTCCTGTTCCCTATTTCCAACATATAAGACAGCCATTCTGGCATAGATATAAAATTAGTTTTGCTCAATGGATTTCTTGTCATGCATGTGCACAGAGCTTCATTTACCTTCAATTTAGATTTTTGTTTTCCTCTGGTGACTCATTTTGCTACATCTGTGTTTATTCTATAACCTGTGGATAAGGCATGTTTCTCTGTCAGGGAGCTGGCTGAGCATTTGCTGTTGGCCGAGATGTGCTAGCATCTCCTGAATGCAGTTCAGGGGTGCTCTCTCCTCTGCCACAGCTATTACTACTCTTCACATAATTCCTCCCTGGAGATCAGCATAGATTTGTTGTTGTTACTGATTTGTTTAGTATAGCACAGATTCTTTTGTTATATGCTCAGTGGTAAATAGATACAGGTCTTACTGACTGTACTGATGTATGTCTGATATTTAGTTATAGTTGATGGTTTACTTCTGGTCAAATGCTAAATGTTGACACAATGTTGTGTTACCTATCCTTGTTAGTATTTCCTAAAATTTACTCCTATATGTTTGGCTCTTTTAAACAAGACAATACAAAGTCTTTCTGGCCACACACCTTCTGGTAAACAGTTCATGAGCTACTGTTTTTCAAACATATTTGTCATTAGTGGATTGCTACTCAGATGCGTTTGAGAATTTTTTCCTCCTGAGTAAATGGATGGATTTAATGAATTTTAAAAGTTAGTGTTCTTTTAATTCTTAAAACATGAAACTTATTTTCAGAATTTTTTTGTTTAAAATGCGGGGTTAGTAGCAGAAGGAGAAAGCAGATTATGCAGTGAAAGCCTGCATGGGAATAGTTATTGGCCCATTTAGAAGCTCACTTAAATCGTGTATTTCTGATATTGAGAGAACAAGGATATTTCAAAATAATTAAATTTAATTTTCCCATTTAAGCATAGATTGTCTCTAAACAAGACCTTTCCCATACATGAAAGGAAGAACTAATATCCTGTCATTTAAATTGCTTAATATCTTCCTTTCTTGACAAAACTGTTTCTGGGAGAAAACAATGAATTACAAATTATTCATAGCCTGGAAATACCTAAAAAATCATAGGGAAATAAAATTGCTCCAAATGTGAAACTAGAGAATGAATCTTTTCCTACTGTGACTCTTACTCCAATTTTAAGACTTTTCCATCTTATCATATGAATATTTTTTTTTAAAATTTCACTCCTTCTGGCCTGTGACTCTTCCTCCTTTTTGAGATGATATCAATGGCTATATTGAATAGATCATAAAATGTCCATAATGATTTAAGTATTGTATCACTTTCCCATGGTTTCTCTGGCAAGGTGTCACAAACCAGGTGGCTAAAAATAAGATATACTTGTTTTCTCACAGTTTTGCCTGCTAGAATTTTGAAATCAGATATTACTAGGACCACGCTCCTCCCATAGCTTCTAGAAAAGGATACTTTCTCCTCTTCTTCTGGTAGCTCTAGCTGTTCCTTGGTTTGTAGCAACATGACTTCAGTCTCTGCCTCCATGTTCCCATGGCATCTTCCCCCTGTTTGTCTGTCTCGTGTCTTCACATTATACTCTTTCTGCATTCCTGTGTCTGCATGAAAATTTCCCACTTCCCATGAGAATGCCAATTTTATTGGATGAACTTCATATGCCAATTTAACCTAATATTGCAGTGTAACCATATTCTAGTGGAACCACTTTTTAACTAATTACAGTTGGAACAGCTCTATTCCAAATAGGTAACATTCTGGGGTACTGGGGATTAGGATTGCTAAATGTCATTTTTAGAGATACATCATATCATTGTTAGGATTAGGATTGCAACATATCATTTTTAGATTTAGGATTGCAACATATTTTTAGGGGATACAATGCAACCCATAAACATAATAAAAAGTTTATTTTTTGCTAAGATAATATTCTAGATAGGTAAACAAGTGGCAGTTTTTATCAAAAGCAGATTGAAAAAACATGATTTCCAAGGTCATCCTAGAAGTTATGGCCACGTCAGACATCAAGAAAAAATAAAGAACATGAAGAAGCTAGAATCCAAGATTATTATAGGCCAGATGAGGAAATGACACCTTCAACTCTTTTTCACAATACATTGGCTAAAATAATAAGGAAACCTGGAAAATGTGTTCTAGCTGTGTATAAGATAAAAAGAAGAAAGCAAATTTTTCTTGAGCAGAGAGGACTCTCTCCCCGTCTTCTATACTGTTTTGATCTGCTTCTTTGCTGCTGCAACCAAAAAACCTGACAAGAACAATTTTAAGGAGGAAATTTTTATTTGGGGTCTCTGAGCTTCAGAAGTCTCAGTCCATAGAGAGCCAGCAACAGTCCTTGGGATGCAAAGTGAGGAAGAACATCCTGGTGGAAGGGAGTGGCAGAAGAAGGCAGCTGAGAACATGGCACCCAGGAAGCAGAGAGAGACTAAGCTCAGTTCACAAAACATATACCGCAAAGGCACCACCATAATGACCCACCTCCTTCAGCCACAACCTTCCTGCCAACAGTCACCATGCAGTTAATCCCTCCCAGGGGATTAACTCGCTGACTGGGTTAAAGCTTTCTAAACTTTCTTGCACTATTTCACACATGAACTTTTGGGGAACACCTCACATTAAACCACAACATATCAAATTAAACAATAGGATATTCATGAGAGAAGATGTATGTATCTTATAGGAATAGAGTAACCATACCTTCTTGTTTTCCTAGGACTACTTTGATTTATCCTTATTGTCTCAAAAATTTTTGATAGCACTTTGTCTCCCTTTCAAAAGTTCACTAATTTGAAGATCTGGATAGTAATTTCCATAGTCATCCAATTATCAATGAGTAAAATTTTCAAAGATAAGCAAAGGAGAGAATTTCACTTTTTAAAAATTTTTTAGAGAATGTATCAAATATGACTACTGAAAATAAGAATTCAACTTGCCATACTCCTCAGGGAAAAGCATTTCATTTAATGTTTCTGATTCTTTGGAAATGAGAGTTGGCAAGATTCTGGACCATATGTCTTTAGTATTCTCCATAACAAAATGATTGAAAAGGTATTTGTGACATTTTAATAAAATAAAAATCCATTCTCATCTAGAAATGATGTCTTCTAAAAATGAATTATTAAATGATCTGAGAAAAGTAGATTTTGTGGTGCCTACATGATAGTCTTATTTGTTCTTAAAAGAAATGTGTCTTGGGCACTTCGTTAATGAAGATTTTCAATTGGTGACCATCATAGGGAGTATTGAAGTAGGACTAGGTTGCCTAACAGAAATTTGCTATTAGACCCCTGAATTCCTGTGATTCCATTTGCCTGAGGTGAATTTGCCTTTATTTTCAAAGCACATACTGAGTATGGTGGTGCAATCCAAGAGGCTCTGAATGCTGAGGCAGGAGGACTGTGAGTCCAAAGCCAGCCTCAGCAACTTAGCAAGGCCCTATGCAACTTAGCGAAGGCTGCTCAAAATAAAATACATTTTAGAAAATGGCTAGGGATGTGGTTCTGTGGTTAAGAGTCACTGAATCTAATCCCTGGTACCAAAAAAAAAAAAAAAGAAAGAAAAAAGAAAAAAATTCACATGATGAAGTGAAGTGTTAAGATTATCTGTCTTACCTTTGCCATTATAAAATCTAACTCTTGTGTCTGTTTCTAACCACTTAGCTAATGTTTCTAAAGACTTAAATGGCCTAACTCACAAATCAATGGATCCCATCTTAATGCTAATGAGTTACTATCTTCATGGATTTCAGAAAATGGCTTAAATACTAATTGAT
Organism: Glaucomys volans; assembly: GCA_020662805.1. Lineage (NCBI taxonomy): Eukaryota > Metazoa > Chordata > Mammalia > Rodentia > Sciuridae > Glaucomys > Glaucomys volans. The sequence goes on along the minus strand of JAJEJO010050614.1, from coordinate 21,811 downwards.
TCTGTGCTAATTGTTTACAAAAAAAGTAAAGCTTTGCTGTCTTGTTTATTGTTGTCCTAGCAAGATTCCTGCCCTATGCATGCCTTGTCCAGACACCTGCCATCTCCCACTGTGCACCTCTGGACTGCTCTGTGCTGAATATCCTTAAGTGTCCATGCTTCACCTGTTAGGGAACAAGAACTCTTCTGGACCACACCCCCTTCCACCCCGCTCTCAGTAGGAAGCAGCTTAGAGATGCCATTACCCATTTTTCCATAGAAATGGAAGGTACAAATTGACAGTGGACAATCTAACACGGCTTCACTTTATGCTTTGAATATAGCTCTTGCCGCTCTGCCACTGTGACTTACTTTTAAAATGAACATGTTTCTTTCTCTTCCTTTCCCTCTCTTCTTCCCTCCCCCTGGCTAGTCTTTCCCTCCCTAATCTTGGGGAAAACAGAATTATCTTTTCTTTTTATACCAGACAGAGTTATCTGTTCTTGAGCACACATCCATCACAGGAACAAAGTAATTCAGACTTCAGGGATGGCACCAGAAGATCTAAGAAATGACTATCTCCAAAGTTAGCAAGTGAATTATAACCCTCGACAGAGAACACCTGTAATGTAGCCTTTGAATCACCTCTTGAAAAACCCCTTGATCCCCCTGATGGATAGAATCACAGCCTCTGGGATAGGAGTCCCCTGTTTTTCTTTTGTGCTAGAAAAGCAACAAAATTTCTTTTTCCTTTATCTCAGAAAATTAAGTTAAATTTTAGAAAAAACCTTTAAAAAGATTATTTGTCTTAGTCTGTTTGTACTGCTATAACAAAATACCATAGTTCATGTGACATATAAATAATAGGAACATCCAATAGTTCTAGAGGCTGGTAAATCCAAGGTGAAGGCAGAGGCAGCTTTGGTGTCTGGTGAGGTCCAGCTTTTGAAGTCCAGGCTGTTGTCTTTTGTAAGCTCACATGTCAAAAGGGTGAATTGTCTGTCAATGGTCCCTTTGATAAGGACACTAATTGTGTTCATGAGAGCTAGCCCTTAATCTCCTAAAGGGCCCCCACCCTTACACTGTGGATTAGTATTTCAACATAAGAATTTGAGGGGGAATAGACATTAATTACATAGCATTGTTCTTAAGAATTCTTCCTTCATCTTTTAATTTCTCATGAGCATGAAATGTTCTGTGATGGGCTGACAGATTTGGCTCCATAGAAATGTTACAGGCCAGGCTATATGGGCAATGACTAAACAGACTCCATTTTGCTCTGAGACTCCCTGAGCTTCTCCCATGGGAATGCCCCACCTCTGTACCCACCAACAGTTGCTTAGCTTCCCCCATGGGAACACCCCACCTCTGTACCTATCATCAGTAACTTGGCATGACATGTTTACCAGTGCAAAATGGCAATTCTTATATGATGAAAAATTGTTCTCTTTTGATGCCTATGTTAGTAACCATTCTTTAGTTTGTACCTAGGTAAGGGTCATTTTGATCCACTTCCCCCTCTGCTAATGATTTCATGATGTAAGTTTGTAATTTCGAATCATAGCAACAGACACTTGTGATTGATAAGATTTTTGGCATAAGAACCCCTGCGACCCTATGGTCAGGGCTGTTCTCCCAATAGCCATTTTGGGGCATTGTGTGAGATAGTCAGTCGGTTCGCTTAGTAAAGACTCTCAAATTTGAACTTCTCAGTGGTGAACAGTCTGTTATTAAGTTGTGCCCCATAACAGTTCCATTCACTGTATATACTAGATTTAAAAAACAAAGCACTCTCTTCATTTTGAAAATGAGTTGAAATATAAAGAGATCCTGAAATGACTCAAAAGAACCCATTTATCTTCAACTACACCTCTTCCAAGTGCTTCCATACTTCTGCTGTCAACGCCTTGGTATAAAAGAGCTCAAAAATTCTAGAATTTGATTTAATTCTCTTGCAGATAATACAGAAACTCTCATAATGGGTAATGAGATGTAAGTTAGTTTTCATAGAAGAATTGATCAGTCAACTCAACCTATACACATTTACCTTTATATAAGTAATTCACGTAAGAACTGAAATACTTATGTGAAAGACATGATTGGGAATATGTTTCCCATGAATATTTTCCCAGAGTTAATACATTTTTTCATGGTAATCTTCCTTCTCAGGCATTATATGTTAATATTTATAGTCATCACACATTCTTTCCAATATCTCTCAACTTTCAATGAAACAGGAATGGAAAGGCTTTGGATTCATTACTAGTCTCATGTAGAAATTTTCTGACTATCCCCTTGAGTTTTACACAAGTCCCCTTTGGTATTATTCTGGAAAGTATCTTACTACAATTCTACTATTGCTTGAAAATCCAAAATAGTTTGACTGTCCTTGACAGCTACCAAAGGATGAAGACACTGTATTTTGCACAGTAACAATAATGCCACCAGAGGTTTCTAACATAATAGACTCAAAATAAGCCTCTTATTATAATCACAGATATATTGTCCACTTAACATCCTATAAGTTTGGCTCAGAAAATATGCTCAAAACACATGACAAAAGGTTTTATTGAGGAAGCATTTAGACAAATTTCTGATTACCAGAAGAAATGAATGAATGAAAAGGAGAGAAAGAGAGCCAATAATTGATGGTAACACTAGCTTCATGCTTTTGCGTTTAGCACTGTGAATAAAGTTAGAATATCTTACCAGGAAAAAAGATGAACTTATATCAACAATTTAGTTAACATGTATTTCATATCTACTATGGCAGCAATTAACATTTATTTCAGTGGAATAACTTCCAAGAAATTTCAAATTATTGAGATGGATAATTAGTACTTGATATTAATAGGTATACTTGCAATCCAGGTATTAATAATTGCAACAGCCACTTATTTAATGATCACTTCATCCTGCACAAGTCTTCAGATTTTCTGAGCACATACTTTGGAAGAGCACTTTAGAAAATAAATCTCTCATTTTTAGTTAGCCAAAGTGACTCTCCCAGAGGTGCAACTTTAAAAAAAAGAAAATAATGTAAATAGGATCAACTAAGATGTGTAGAATGACTAATGTGTACAGTTTGAGTTCTGACAAAGCATGAAAATAAAGCAGTGTTGCACATTTGTGTGATGAATGTTTCATAAATGGATTTTAGATGCCTGAGATATATTCTTAAAAACAATTTATTAAGCACAGAGCAAAAATGCTGTTTTGCTAACTTTTAAATATAAAAGGGTCACTTTCAAAACCTTGAAAGTGTCTAGTTTTGGATATTCCGAGAAATAATCACTGCTGAATTTTAGACTCAAAAAACCTCATGAGTAAAATTGGTCAGAAATTTCACCTTTTTAAAAATTCCTTTGTATTTTAATTCTCATTCAGAAAATATTTTTGAATGCCTCCCAATCTGTTCCTAAATCCATTCCCTCTTACATGTTGTATTTAAGAAATCATAAATATGGGCCTGGGATTGTGACTCAGTGGTAGAATGCTTGCTTAGCACGTGGGAGACACTGGGTTTGATTCTCCTCAGCACATGTAAATAAATAAAGGTCCATCAACAACTAAAAAATATTTTTAAAAAATCATAAATATGGACATAAAATAACAACATTCATCTTTAAATCAGGTCTAATCAGTACTTAAATTATATCACCATCCCTGAATGGGCACCTGTTTATTATTATGATGATAACCTCAATACTGTTAATATTTCTTGAGCACACTAGAGTCCAGGCACTCAGCTGGATGCACTGGTATGTGTTGGAAAGATCCAAGGATTTTAAATAGACTAGGATTCCAAAGTCAGCTCCCTCATTTACTGTGTGAGCTTTAAGTCACTGAGTTTTTCAGGAGAGTACTTGAACCTTTTGTTTCCTCACCACCAAAAAATTTTAAATACCATGCAGAGAAGAGTTCCTGAAGAGTAAATGAAATGCAGTACTTAAAGTGCTTTGCATAGAGTAAACATTCAAATATTGATCTAACCCATACCTGCATTCTGCTTTTGAACATTTTTTTCTACTTCTTTTCTTTTCATGATTACTCTGCACAGGCTCATAGATTTCCTCACTTTCTACGTATTATATTTTTATATGACCTCAGAAGAGTCAGAGGATGCTGATTCTATTTTAAGAACTTTGCTATGAAAGAAATTGCTGCATTGTATTCAGCATGGTCACTATTATCATTCTGTGGTCATTCAATGCATTTTAAAAAATTTATTTTGACACTCCGTATTCTATGCACTGCTTTCCAGTATGGAGATTGGCTCATATTCCCTTTATATCTGTGCTCTAGTTTTACCACGAATGTGACATTTTTATGGTCATCTTCTACTTCTTAATATAGACCATTTGATTTTTTAAAGGAATTTTCCATGGAAATTTTTTCCTTCTTTTGTATTTGTTCTAATTCGTTATGCATGCCAGTAGAATGCATTTTGACACATCATACACAAATGCAGTATAACCTCTCATTCTTCAGGTTGTACGTGATATAGAATCATACCAATCATGTAGTCATATATGTACATAAGGTAATAGTGTCAGATTCATTATATTATACTACCTACTCCCATTGTCCCATTGTCCCTCCCCTCCATTTACTCTCCTCTGCCTAATGCAAAGTTCCTCTATTTTTCCCTAGCCCCCCCTGCCTTACCACGTATCAGAGAAAACATTTGGCTTTTGATTTTGGGGGATTGCCTTATTTCACTTGGCATGATAGTCTCCAGCTCCATCCATTTACCTGCAAATACCATAATTTGACTCTTCTTTAAGGCTCAGTAATATTCCCTTGTTCATATATACCACAGTTTCTTTATTGTTGATCTATTGAAGAGCATCTACGTTGGTTCCATATTTGGCTACTGTGAAATGAGTTGTTGGGTCATACAGTGGTTCTATTTCAAGTTTCTTGAGGAATCTCCATATTGCTTTCCATAATGGTTGCATCTATCTGTGGTCCCACCAGAGAGTACCTTTTTTCCCACATCCTCACCAAAACTTATGGTCGCTAGTATTCTTGATAATTGCCATTCTGATTGGAGTGAGATGAAATCTTAATTTAGATTTGCATTTCGATAATTACTAGAGATGTTGAACATTTTTCATATATTTGTTGACTGTATTTTTCTGTGAAGTGTCTGTTCAGTTACTTAGCTGTTTATTGATTGGAGTACTGGTGTTTTTGGTGTTGAGGTTTTTTTAAGTTCTTTTTGTATACCAGAGATTAATGCACTACCTGAGGGGCATGTGGTTAAGATTTTCTCACACTCTAGGCTCTGTCTTCACATTGATTGTTTCCTTTGCTGAGAAGAACCTTTTTAGTTTGAATCCGTCCCATTTGTTGATTCTTGATTTTACTTCTTGTGCTTTAGGAGTCTTGCAAGGAAGTCATTACCTAAGTGGATACAGTGAAGATTTGGGCCTATTTTTTCTTGCATTTGGCACAGGGTCTCTGTTCTAGTTCTTAAGTCTTTGATCCACTTTGAGTTGAGTTTTGTGCAGGGTCAGAGATAGGGGTTTAAAGTTTTTCAGTTTTTATTTTTATTTTTTTAATTTGTAATTTTTCATTTCTTCTTATTATTTTTTTCTTTTTCCTCACTCTATTTTCCTTTTAATTACCTATTCCCTTGGAGTTTCTTTCTCCCTTTTCTCATGCTAAAGATGAACTTCTGCTCTCGCTCTCACTCTTCCCATGATCAGGTGCCTCTATTTACTCACTTCGTATCCCATTAACAGTTACATCCTACACACCTCCCCATCCTCTTCATCCACCACTAGTAGTAGAGCTTATTGCAAACCTATTGGCTATACTGTAGATAATAATCGATCTCATCCTGCTTATTGCAAACTGTTGACATCTTTACCAGAGGGTTTCTGGTATAGGACTGTGTGCTGTTTATATTGGGTGCTGCTGATGTAGATCTCTCCTTCAAAGGAGAGGTGTTGGAATCCTGTGAGGTCACGGTGGGCTAACAGGGGTAAGCTGCAGTGCCTCGGATCTTCATTGGTACAGGGGAATTTGCAGAGATAGTATGGAAGAGTGGGGGAGGGAGTGTCCCTGACAAACCAGAAAGCTATTTCGATGGAGTCCAGTGACAGTATGGTGGTTCAGGTGGTGGAGGGGGAGGTTGGAATCTGCATGATTGTAATGCTCCATGGGGCAGCAGGTGGGATGGGAGAGCAAATGCAGGCAATGTATGACTACTCCAATAAACAGTTGGAGGAGCAGGTGCAGGAAGCAGGGGAGAATATCAGTAAAGAGATAGAGATTCTGAAAAGGAACCAAACAGAGGTGCTTGAAATGAGAGAAATAATAAACCAAATTTGAAACTCAGTAGACAGCATCACCAACAGAATGGATCTTGTGGAAGACAGAATCTCAGACAATGAAGACAAAATATTTCATCTTGAAGGTAAAGTTGACCAAACTGAGAGGATGGTGGGAGATCATGGATGGAAACTCCAAGAGTTATGGGATAATATGGAAGGACCAAATTTGAGAATTGTTGGAACTGGAGAAAGTATAGAGGTACAAACCAGGGGAATGAACAGCTTGTTCAATGAAATAATATTGGAGAATTTCCTCTACCTGAAGAGTGGGGTGGAAGGTCAATTACAGGAGGCTTATAGGACACCAAATGCACAAAGTCACAACAGATAAACACCAAGGTACATTATAGCAAAAATACCTCACATACAGGATGAAGATAGGATTTTGAAAGCTGCAAGAGAGAGGTGTTGAATTGCATATGGAGGTAAAGGAATGTGGATATCAGCAGATTTCTCAGCCCATAACCTGAAGGTGGGAAGGGGCTGGAACAGTGTATTTCAGGCTCTGAGGTAACATGGATGCCAGTGGGGGTTCTTGTGCCCAGTGAAGCTGACCTTCAGATTTGATGGTGAAGTGGAGTATTTTCATGATAAACATAAGCTGAAAGAATTTACAAATAGAGGGCCTGCACTATAGGCCATTTTCAGCAAAATGTTTCATGAGGAGGAAGTGAAGGGCAATGATATAGGTCAGCAGGGAGAGGAATAACCTTAGGAGAGAGCCAGTCGAAGAAGAGACCAAGTGAAGTTAAAAACCAAGAATGGACTAGGGAGATGGTGAATACAAGTCATATCATGTTGATAACCTGAATGTTGATGGCCTAGACTCATTGATTGGGGGACATAGACTGGTAGATTGGATTGAGGGGAGGGACCCAGCAGTGTGCTGCCTTCAAGAGACTCATCTCATGGGGGTAGGATATTATTCACAGACCAAAGGTGAAAGGATGGGGAAAAACATACCATGCACATGGACTAAGTGAAAAAGCAGAGGTCTCTATCCTCATATCAGATAAAGTGGACTTCAAACCTAAGTTAGTCAGAAGGGATAAAGAAGGCCATTTTACACTGCTCCAGGGAACCATAAACCAGCAAGACATAATGATTTTAAATACTTATGACCCAGACAATGGAGCATCTATGTATATCAAATCTTTCTCAATTTTAAGAATCAAATAAACCAAAACACAATAATAGTGGGTGACTTTAACACACCACTCTCACCACTGGATAGATCCTCCAAACAAACTGAACTAAGAAACTATAGAACTAAGTAATACAATCAATGATATAGACTTAACGGACATATACAGAGTATTTCATCCACCATTGAGTGAATATATTTTCCTCTCAACAGCTCATGAATCCTTCTCCAAAATAGACCATATGCTATGCCACAAAAAAACCATAAGTAAATACAAAAAAATAGAGATACTACCTTGTATTCTATCAGAGCATAATGGAATGCAATTAGAAATCAATGATAAAATAAAAAAAACAAAAACTACTCCTGTATGTAGAGACTAAACAATCCACTATTGAATGATGCAATGATAACAGAAGACATCAGGGAGGAAATAAAACAATTCTTAGAGGTAAACAAGAACAACCACACAATATATCAAAATTTCTGGGACACTCTGAAAGTAGTACTAAGAGGAAATTTCATTGCATTAAGCTCATACATTAAAAAAAATAAAAAGTCAACAACTAAATGACCTAACATTACATCTCAAAGCCCTAGAAAAAGAAGATCAGATCAATACCAAAAATAGTAGAAGACAGGAAATAATGAAAACCAGAGCTGAAATCAGTGAAACCGAAACAAGAGAAACAAGCAAAAAATTGACAAAACAAAAAGTTGGTTCTTTGAAAAAGTAAACAGAGTAGATAAACCCTTAGCCACACTAATGAAGAGAAGGAGAGAGAAAACTCAAATTACAAGAAACTCAAATTACAAGAATCCATGATGAAAAAGAAAAGATCATGACAGACACAACTGAAACACATAACAAAATTAAAAGCTACTTTGAAAATCCATACTCCAACAAAATAGAAAAAAATTGAAGACATTGACAAATTTTTAGAGACATATGATCCTCCCAAACTGAATCAAGAAGATATACAAAACTTAAACTGATCAATTTCAAGCACCAAAATAGAAGAAGCCATTAAAAGTCTACCAACCAAGAAAAGCCCAGGAACACTGATGAACGTAGATGCAAAAATCCTTAACAAAATTCTGGCAAATTGCATATAAAACATATTAAGAAGATAGTGCACCTATGGGATTTATCCCAGGGATGCAAGGTAGTTCAATATCCAGAAATCAATAAACATAATTCATCACATCAATAGACTTAAAGTTAAGAATCATAGGGCTGGGGATAAAGCTCAGGTGGTAGAGTGCTTGCCTCGCATGCACAAGGCCCTGAGTTCAATCACCAGCATCGCAAAAAAATTTTTAAAAAATAAAATAAATAAATAAATAAAAAAGTTAAGAATCACATGATTGTTTCAATAGATACTGAGAAATCATTTGATAAAATATAACACCACTTCATGCTTAAAACACCAGAAAAAATAGGGATAGTTGGAACATACCTCAACATTGTAAAAGCTATCTATGCTAAGCCCATGGCCAAATAATTCTAAATGGAGAAAAAAATGAAAGCATTCCCTCTAAAAACTGGAACCAGACAGGAATGCCCTCTTTCATCACTTCTATTCAACATCGACCTTGAAACACTAACCAGAACAATTGGACAGACCAAAGAAATTACAGGGATTCAAATACAAAAAGAAGACCTCAAGCTGTCACTATTTACCAATGACATGATTCTATATTTAGCGGATCCGAAAAACTCCACTAGAAAGCTTCTAGAACTAAAAAATGAACTCAGCAAAGTAGCAGGATATAAAATCAAAGTGCATAAATCTAATGCATTTCTATTCATAAGTGATGAATCCTTTGAAAAAGAACCACTCCATTCACAATTACCTCAAAAAAAGTAAAATATTTGGGAATCAATCTAACAAAAGAGATGAAGACCTCTACAATGAAAACTATAGAGCACTAAAGAAGGAAATTGAAGAAAACCTTAGACTATTGAAAGATCTCCCATGTTTTAGGATAGGCAGAATTAATATGGTCAACATGGCCATTCTACCAAAGGTGCTATACAGATTCAATGCAATTCCAATAAAAATCCCAATGATGTTCCTCATAGAAATAGAGAAAGCAATGATGAACTTCATCTGGAAAAATAAGAGACCTCAAATAGGCAAAACAATCTTGAACAGAAAGAGTGAAGCAGGAGGTATCACAATACCAGACCTTAAACTATACTATAGAGCAATGGTAACAAAACTGGTATGGTACTGGCACCAAAATAGATAGGCAGACCAATGGAACAGAATAGAAGACACAGGGACAAACCCACAAAAATACAGTTACCTCATACTAGACAAAGGAGTCAAAAACATAAGATGGAGAAAAGATAGCCTGTTCAATTAAAGGTGCTGGGGAAACTGGAAATCCATATGCAACAGAATGAAATTCAACCTCTATCTCTCACCTTGCACAAAACTTAACTCAAAATGGATCAAGGACTTAGGAATTAGATCAGAGACCCTGCACCAAATAGAAGACAAGGTAGGCCTGAATCTTCATCATGTTGGCTTAGGATCGACTTCCTTAACAAGACTCCCAAAGCACAAAAAATCAAAGCAAGAATCAATAAATGGAATAGATTCAAACTAAAAAGCTTTCTCTCAGCAAAGGATATAAGCAACAATGCAAAAAGAGAGCCTACAGAGTGGGAGAAACTCTTTTCCACATGCACTTCAGATAGAGCACCAATCTCCAAAATTTACAAAGAACTTACAAAACTTTACACCAAAAATACAAAGAACCCAATCAATAAATGGGCCAAGGAACTGGACAGACACTTTACAGAAGAAGCTATACAGGCGATTAAGAAATATATGAAAAAGTATTCAATGTCTCTAGTAATTAGAGAAATGCAATTTAAAACAACTCTAAAATTTCATCTTACTTTGATTAGAATGGCTATCATCAAGAACACAAACTATAATAGATATTGGCAAGGATGTGGGGGAAAAGGCACACTTTTACATTGCTGGTGTAGTTGCAAATTGGTACAGCCACTCTGGAAAGCAGTGTGGAGATTCCTCAGAAAACTTGGAATGGACCCACCATTTTACCCAGCTATCCCACTCCTTGGTTTATACCCAAAGGACTTAAAATCAGCATACTACAGTAATCCACAGCCACATCAATGTTTATAGCAGCTCAATTCACAATAGCTAGACTGCAGAACCAACCTAGATGCCCTTCAATAGATGAATGGATAAAGAAACTGTGGTATATATACACAATGGAATATTATTCAGCCATAAAGAATAAGAATATTATGGCATTTGCATAAATGGATGGAATTTGAGACTGTTATGATGGAAGTCAAGACTATCATGCTAAGTGAAATAAGTCAAGCCCTAAAAACCTAAAGCTGAATGTTTTCCCTGATAAGTGGATGATGATATACAATTGGGTTGAGGGGGTGTGGGGTAAGAGAAAAATGAAGGAACTTTAGATTATGTAGAAGGAAATGAAACGAAGGAGAGGGCAGGCATATGATAAATGGTGGAATGAGACAGACATCACTACCTTATGTACATGTATGATTACATGAATGGTATGAATCTACATCATGCACAACCATAGAAATGAAAAGTTGTAACCCATTTGTGCACAATGAAACAAAATGTAGTCTGTAAAAAGAAAAAAAGAAAAAGAAAGTAATAATAATTATGTATTTAAATTTGTCCTTCCATAAGTAGCGATATAATTATATATTTCTATAAATGCAATATTTTAATAAATAATATATTATTTTCTGATTTTTATCTTTTATAAATTTCTGCATATCTTGTTTGGATTTACAATATGGCTTTTATCTCCTGAATTTAATACTTACTTCACTTATTTTAATTACTTTTGATGTTAAAAGCAGTTTAAACTACAAGGTTATAAATACAACTACACCTTATATGTTTAGAAATGAGAATTTCTCAATAGTACTGTCACCCAAACAATCTGAAAACAAAGTTGTAATTTCCTTTGTAAAGGAAAAAATATTTAGGAGCCTAACTTTTCAATATTTAAAGTCATTGAAGATTACTTTTGATTTCAAATATTAGTGAATTCTTTCAGTTTGTGTCCAGAATATCGATGTTTTCAATGTTCTATCTACAAACATATACTTCACAACTTTTATAATATATTTTTAAAACTTTTAAACAGTTCAGAATTCCAAATTGTGTTCAGGATTCCAGTTCTTCTGTTTCCTTTCTGAGAGTCATTTGAATTTGAATCTTGCAAGGTAATGACAATTCTAATAAACTTGTGTCTTCTCCCTCTGAGGAGTATTTCCCTTAATATGATAATAATCTCCTTTATTTGGCCATTTCCTAGTCTACCCAGAAAATGACTACAACAAACTGCATTATCTACACTTCATGACATCTAAACCTGTAAGTTCCTCACATTTGCGTAAAAGATAATAATGATAATAAATAGCTATAGAATTATTGTCTTTAAAATTTTCATGCTAATCTTTAAACATATTTCTCCTAACAACAAACTGATATTCACATTATATAGTCGCCTTTACGCAAGTAAAGTAACTATTCTTATTATGGAGATTAATAAGTGTCAGATCATTTATCAGAACCCAGGTGTGCCTAAAAACAAAGCCTATGATCCTATTTACAATCCAACTTAAATTTCAAGTACAATACAGCAATAATAATGCAATAAAGTAAGTATTATGAGTGATAATATATACAAGTTTGTGACTATTAATGAGGATGTTTATTTTCATCCCCCATCTGGCAACACAGTTTGTGACTTATAAACAAAACAAAAATAAAGAGTAGGAGACAGGATAGCCGAGTAGAGGAAGGAATGCAGCCCAGCAGTTCCTCTGCATCAGACTTACAAAGCGGCAAGACTGCTTTCTCAGCCAGGTGAGTAGCAAGGAAACCTGACTAAAACAGTGCTGAACCCTAAAAAAACCAAATTCATAGAGCTACAGAAAGTCGGTAACTTGTGCTTAAGAAACAGTTCCTTAGAGATGCCTGGGGTCAACAGCAGAGCAGAGCAGGGAGCAAAAGAGATGTGTGGCTGGTGGATAAGGAAATTAAAAAATAAGGAAAAATCAACCTGGGGAAACCTGTGATTTACAGAAGGAAGGCTGATATTAATGGACACAGAGTTGGAAGGGAAAACATCTCAGTGAAAACAAATCCAAAGTGGTCCACAGGGTGAAAGGTTTCACGGGGGTAGCCAGCCCTCTCCAAGTATGGTGTGGAAAACTTTCTTCAGGTTGGAACACGTGGTTTCCGCAGTCCAGGCCACAGAATTCTGGCTTCATTCCTGGGGCTGGGAATGAGACCCAGGATGAGGCAGAACTTCATGGTGGGAAGTGTGTGAGGAGGAAAGTGGCTCAGGGCATTGCACTATGAAGCAGGGAGAGACTCCACTCACTAGATAAAAAATGCATACCCCAAAGTCACGCCTCCAATTACCCACTTCTTCTAAGCACCCCCTACTTGACTTCAGTTAACACTCAGCTAATTCCTATCAAGGGATTAATTCCCTGATTGGGTTAAGGCTCTCAAAACCCAATCATTCTACCTCTAAATTCTTAGTGTCTCACACATGAGTTTTTTGGGGGCATCTAATATCCAAACCATAATAGAACTCATAAAGGAAGTAACTGGCAGCCTATGAAAAAATAACCAGAGATTACCTGACCCAGAGAGACTGAAACAAGCACAAAGAACATTTAACCTGAACTATTCAGCCTCTGGATCCCAAGGCAAAAAAATCCCATAATAGCTGGTACCCGGTAAATATTATTATGCAGCTTAGTAGTACATCCACACTCCAGGGTGAATACCTAGTAATTCACATCCATAGAGGTGAAGGCCAAATCTGTGGAAGGTTAATTCCTACACCCCAAAAGTGGATTTTTCTGGAAGCCCCCAAATCCAACCCAGCACAGATAGAAGCTCCACATTAATAGGGGAATGCCCCAAATCTCAAATATCCACCAACAAGGATATAAAACCCACCAAAGTCACAAACCCAATAACTGGAAACTCCAATCTAGAACTCTACATCACCCCTCCTTGCAGGATTATACAATTCATCAGCACTACCCAATCCATCACATGCAATGCAGGGAGACTGGAATTTGAGAGCTACTACACCTGGCTGGAGGCTGGTGAGGAACACAAGAACACTGCCCAAAAGTACAGAGTCAAAAATAAATACAAAGAATAAAAACTCACCCCTGCCAACAAATTTACCACTACAGAGGAAACAAGTCCTCTATCTTTCATTAAAATGCTTTTTTTTTTCTGTTTCCTCATTTCATTTTATCTCCATATTCCCATTATTTCCTCTTATAACTTTTTTCAATTGTTTGAAACATCATTTCATCATATTAAGTCTTCAGTTCTTTTATTATGAATGATTCTGCACATAAGTGAATGTGCATATGTGGTTGGGCATGCTTTTGATGAACAGGTAGATTTGAATATGTATATATCTATATCTATCTATATATGTGTATATATATATATATGCCTGTGTGTATATATATATGTATATATTTCAATTGATGTGCAAGTCCAAGACCTCTAAAAATATAGGAAAAAGGCAAACAAATCCCCCCACAAAATTCCAAATCCCCCATCAAAGATCCCACAATTATTGAAGTGAACAGAATTACAGAGAAAGATTATAAAAAGCTGATTATTAGATTATTAAAATGTTCAATGAGCTAAAAGAAGATGTAAGAAATGAATTAAGAGACAAATACAGAAGTTGAAAGACCACTTCAATAAATAAACGGAAGCAGTATAAAGGAACAAAACCAGAACTCCTAGAAATGAAAGACACAATCAATCAAATTAAAAATTCACTTGAAAGCATCACTAACAGATTAGATTGTGTAGAAATAGAACTTCAGGGAAAAAGTTGGAAAATGACAGAACATGATCAGTATAGATAAGAACTCTGGGATAACATCAAGAGACAAAGCTGAGACTCACTGGGATAGAAGAAATTATGGAGGTACATGCTAAAAGCATTAAGAATATTTTCAATGACGTAATTACAGAAAACTTTTCCCATGTCAGAATTGAGATAGACATTTACATACAAAAGGCTACAAGACCCCAAATAGACCCAATGAAATGAGAAGCTCTCCAAGTACACCATAAACAATATACTTAGCATATAAAATAAGGAATGAATATTAAAACCTGCAGAAGAGAAACATCAGGCCATATTTAGAGGCAAATGAATAAGACTCACTTCTGATTTCTTAATTCAGACCCAAAGATCAAGGAGGACCTGAAATAAGATATTCCAAGCTCTAAAAGAAAACAACTGCCAGGCAAAGTTATTATGCCCAGCAAAGCTAAGTTTCAACTTGCAGGGGGAAATAATAACTTTCCAGGACAAGAATAAACTAAATGAATTCAGGACCACCAAGTCAGCATTATAAAGAATACTCAAAGATATACTGCTGTATTAGTCAGCGTTCTCTAGAGGAACAGAATCAACAGATAGTATGATTATAAAGAGTGGATTTATTAGATTGACTTACACCATCAGAAGCTGGATAGTCACAGTGGACATCTGCAGGCTAGAGAGCAGGTAGAAGCAGTAGCTGTGCAATCCAAGAGGTGGAAGCTCCAGGAAAGAGGGATCAGCAGTGCTACCTTAGTCTAAGACCAAAGACTTCCGGAAACTCCCTAGAGAATCACTGGCAGAGTCTGCTTTGAAAGAGTGAAGAAGCAAGAGTCCCATATCCTCAGATGATCAAAGAACCTGTTTAAGAAGAGTCCAGCTCCCTATTGGATGGTGCTACCCACACTTAGGAAGGGTCTCCACTTCAGTTGGCTATCTCACATTCCAATCATTTCTAGACACACCCTCAACCACACACCCAGAAGCCTCTTAATCATCCATAATCATCAGCATCTCTTAACCCAATCAAGTTGACAATTCAAATTAACCATTACAACTTCCCATAGGGGAACTCAAAAACAAATCCCAAAGCTCCCAAAGAGAGGAAGATTAAAAGAAGAGGAATCTACTAAACAAGAATCAAGACACTATTAAATATAGTAAAAGATCAAAAGTGTAGGTGGTATGGTGTATCTATACCACCATTAAATGATAATGGTCTCAATTCCCCAATTAAAAGACAGATTAACAGAATGAATCAGAAAACAAAATCCAACAGTATGCTATTTACAAGACACTCATCTTATAGGCAAAGACAACCATAGGCTGAAGGTAAAAGAATGGTAAAAATATTCCCACGAAAAGACTGTGAAAACAAGCAGGAGTAGCTATTCCATATCTTACAAAGCAGATTTCAAACAAAAATTAATAAAAAGAGACACTACATCCTGGTAAATGAAAAAATTCCAACAGAAAGAGAAAATGATAGTAAATACATATGCCAAAATGTCAACACACCCAATTACGTTAAAAAAAAAAAATACTCCATGTCATTAAATCTCACCTGGACCCCAATATAATAATACTGGTTGATTTTAACAAACCCATATACTAATAGACTGGTGATCAAAACATAAACTCAATAAAGATATTTCTACGCTCAATAAAAGTATAAATCAAATGGACCTAACAGACATCTACAAAATATTTCGCCCCAAGACAGCTGAATTTCCTTTCTTCTCAGCAGCTTGTGGAAATTTCTTCAAAATAGACCATGTTCTAAGTCACAAATAAAATCTTAGCAAATTAAAAAACATGATTATAATCTCATAATCCTATCAGATCACAATGGAATGAAACTAGAAATCAATAGCAAGAAAAATAATAGAACCCACACAAACACATGGAGATTGAACAATAGTTGCTTAAATGAAGATGGAGTCATAGAGGAAATGAAATTATAAATTAAGAAATCATAAGAATCATATGATCATCTTAATAGATGCAGAAAAAGCATTTCACAAAATACAGCACCCCTTCATGTTCAAAACCCTAAAAATCTAGGGTAGTAGGAACATGCCTCAACATTATAAAAGCCATGTATGCTAAAACCAAGGCCAACATAATTTGAAATGGAGAAAAATTGAAAGCATTCCGTGTAAAAACTGGAACAAGACAGAGATGCTCTCTTTCACCACTTTTATTCAATATTGTCCTTGAAATTCTAGTCAGAGCAATTAGAAGAAAGAAATTAAAGTGATAAAAATAGGTAAAAAAAAAAGAACTCAAACTATTAGTATTTGCTGTTGATATGATTCTGTATTTAGAAGATCAAAAAAATTCCAACAAAAAACATCTAGAACTAATAAATGAACTAAGAAAATAACAGGATATAAAGTCAATATCTATAAATCAAATGCATTCTTCTACATCGGTAATGAATCCTCTGAAAGAGAAATGAAGAACACTAGCCCATTCACAGTCACCTCAAAAATAAAATAAATTAATATACTTGGGAATCAAACTAACAGAAGAAGTGAAAGACCTCTACAATGAAAACTATCAAACATGAAAGAAATTGAAGAAGACCTTTGAGGATGGAAAGACCTCCCTTGCTCCCGGATAGGCAGAAGTAATATTGTCAATATGGCCATACTACCAGAAGTGTTATATAGATTTAATGCAATTATTATTAAATTTCAAATGATATTTTTTATAGAACTAGAAAAAGCAATCATGAAATTCATTTGGAAAAATAACACACCCAGAATAGCTAAAGCAATACTTAGCAAGAAAAGTAAAGCAAGATGCATCACAATATCAGACCTTAAACTATACTATAGAGCCATAGTAGCAAAAACAGCATGGTATTGGCACCAAAACAGACATGTAGACCAATGGTACAGAATAGAAGACACAGAGACAAACCCACAAAAATACAGTTACCTCATACTAGACAAAGGTGCCAAAAATATCCACTGGGGAAAGGATAACTTATCCAATGAAAGGTGAGATGCAAAGACACATGTAACAAAATGAAATTAAACCCTTATCTCTCACTTTGCACAAAACTCGACTCAAAGTAGATCAAAGACTTAGACACCAGACAGAGACCCTGCACCTAAAAGAAGAAAAAGTAGTTTCAAATCTTCACCATGTGGGTCTAGGATCTGACTTCCTTAACAAGACTGCTAAAGTGCAAGAAGTTAAATCAACAATCAAACAATGGGATGGACTAAAACTAAATCTCCAGAATCTACCAAGTACTCAAAAATCTTTACACCACGAACACCAATAACCCAATCAATAAATGGGCCAAGGAAATGAACAGACACTTTACAGAGGAAGATCTACAAGCAATCAGCAGATTTATGAAAAAATGTTCAACATCACTCGTTATAAGAGAAATGCAAATCAAAACCACCTTAAGATTTCATCTTACCCCAATTAGAATGTCTTTTATCAAGAACACAGGCAACAACAGGTGTTGGCGAGGATGTGGGGAAAAGGGT
>JAJEJO010050613.1:0-40509 GCA_020662805.1 Glaucomys volans | reverse complement strand
TCATTCTTCCTGCCCAGGATTGTTTTGGCTATTCTGGGTCTTTTGTTCTTCCATATGAATTTCATGATTGCCTTTTCTATTTCTGTGAGGAATGTCATAGGAATTTTTATTGGAATTGCATTAAGTTTGTATAGCACCTTTGGAAGTATGGCCATTTTGATTATATTAATTCTGCCTATCCAAGAACATGGAAGATCTTTCCATCTTCTAAGGTCTTCCTCAATTTCTTTCTTTGTTCTGTAGTTTTCGTTGTAGAGGTTTTTCACCTCTTTTGTTAGAGTGATTCCCAAATATTTTATTTTATTTGAGGCTATTTTGAATGGAATTGTTTTCCTCAATTAACTTTCCTATGATTCATCACTTATGTAGATAAGTGCATTTGATTTATGTGTGTTTTTTTTATATCCTATTTTGCTAAATTAATTAGGTCTCTAAAACTTTCCTGGTGAAGTTTTTTGGATCCTCTAAATATAGGATCATGTCTTCAGCAAATAGTGACAGCTTGAGTTCTTCTTTTCCTATTTGTATACCTTTAATTTCTGTGGTCTATCTAATGGCTCTGGCTAGCATTTCCAGCACAATGTTGAATAGAAGTGGTGACAGTGGGAATCCCCGTCTTGTTCCAGTTTTTAAAGGGAATACTTTCAGTTTTTCTCCATTAAGAATGATGTCGGCAGTGGGCTTAGTATAAATGCCTTTACAATGTTCAGGTATGTTCCTATCATCCCTATTTTTTCTAGTGTTTTGAGCATGAAGGGGTGTTGTATTTTGGCAAATGCTTTCTAAGCATCTATCAAAATAATCATATGATTCTTAACCTTAAGTCTACTGATGTGATGAATTACATTTATTGATTGCCGGATGTTGAACCAACCTTGCATACCTGGGATAAACCCCACTTGATCGGGGTGCGCTATCTTCTGAATATGTTTTTGTAAGCAATTTGCCAGAATTTTGTTGAGGATTTTAGCATGTATATTCATCAGAGATATTGGTCTAAAGTTTTCTTTTCTAGATGTGTCTTTGTCTGGTTTTGGTATCAGAGTGATACTAGCTTCATAGAATGAATTTGGAAGGGTTCCCTCTTTTATTTCATGAAATACTTTTGGGAGTATTGGTATAATTTCTTCATTGAAGGTCTTGTAGAACTCAGCTGAGAATCCATCTGGTCCCAGGCTTTTCTTGGTTGGTAGGCTTTTGATAGCTTCTTCTATTTCATTGCTTGAAATGGATCTGTTCAAATTGTGTATGTCTTCCTGGTTCAGTTTGGGAGGATCATATGTCTCTAGGAAGTAGTTGATGTCTTCAAGATTTTTTATTTTATTGGAGTATAGGTTTTCAAAGTAGCTTCTAATTATGTTTTGTATTTCAATGGTGTCTGTTGTGATATTTCCTTTATCATCACAAATTTTAGTAGTTTGAGTTTTCTCTTTCTCTGTTAGTGTGGCTAAGGGTTTATCTATTTTGTTTACTTTTTCAAAGAACCAACTTTTTGTCTTGTCAATTTTTTGAATTGTTTTTGTTTCAATTTCATTGATTTCAGCTCTGATTTTAATTATTTCCTGTCTTCTACTACTCTTGGTGTCGTTCTGTTCTTTTTCTAGGGCTTTAAGATGTAAGGTTAGGTCTTGAGTTGTTGACTTTTTATTCTTTTCTTGAATGTGCTCAGTGCAATGAATTTTCCTCTTAGTACTGCTTTCATAGTGTCCCAGAGATTTTGATATGTTGTATCATCATTCTCATTTACCTCTAAGAATTTTTTTATCCCCTCCCTGATGTTTTCTGTTATCCTTGCTTCATTCAATAGCATATTATTTAGTCTCCAGGTGTTGGATAGTTTGTTTTTTCTTTTGTTGATTTCTAATTTCATTCCATTATGATCTGACAGAATACAAGGTAGTATCTCTACATTTTTGCATTTACTAAGGGTTGCTTTGTGGCATAACATATGGTCTGTTTTAGAGAAGGAGCCATGTGCTGCTGAGAAGAAAGTGTATTCACTCATTGATGAATGGAATATTCTATATATGTCTGTTAAGTCTGTTATTCATTGTGTTATTGAGTTCTATGGTTTCTTTGTTTAGTTTTTGTTTGGTAGATCTGTCCAGTGGTGACAGTGGTGTGTTAAAGTCACCCAGAATTATTGTGTTGTGGTCTATTTGATTCCTGTAATTGAGAAGGATTTGTTTGATGTACATGGATGGGTCATTGTTTGGGGCATAAATATTTATGATTGTTATGTCTTCTTGATTTATGGTTCCCTTAAGCAGTATGTAATGTCCTTCTTTATCCCTTCTGACTAACTTTGGCTTGAAGTCCACTTTATCTAAGGATGGAAACCCCTGCTTTTTTACTAAGGCCATGTGCATGGCAGGTTTTTTCCCATCCTTTCACCTTTAGTCTGTGGGATGTCCTTTTCTATGAGATGAATCTCTTGAAGGCAACATATTGTTGGGTCTTTCTTTTTAATCCAGTCTGCCAGCCTATGCCTTTTGATTGATGAGTTTAGGCCATTAACATTCAGGGTTATTATTGAGATATGATTTGTATTCCCAGTCATTTTGGCTTAGATTTGGTTTTTCATGTGGCTTGGTTTCTCCTTTAATATGCTTTTCTTTTAGGATAGTTCCTCCCTTTTATGACTAACATCGTTGTTGTTCATTTCTTCTTCATGGAATATCTTGCTGAGAATGTTCTGTAGCGCAGGCTTTCTATGTGTAAATTCCTTTAACTTTTGTTTGTCATGGAAGGATTTTATTTCATCTTCAAATCTGAAGGTTAGCTTTGCTGGATATAGGATTCTTGGTTGGCAACCATGTTCTTCCAGAGCTTGAAATATATTGTTCCATGCCCTTCTAGCTTTTAGGGTCTGGGCTGAGAAATCTGCTGATATCCCTATTGGTTTCCCCCTATATGCAATTTGTTTCTTTTCTCTCACAGCCTTTAAAATCCTATCTTTATTTTGTTCATTAGGCATTTTTATTATAACATGTCTTGGTGTGGATCTGCTGTAATTTTGTGCATTTGGTGTTCTGTAAGCCTCCTGCAGTTGAGTTTCCATTTCATTCTTCATGTTTGGGAAATTTTCTGATATTATTTCATTGAATAGGTTGTTTATTCCTTTGGTTTGTATCTCTGTGCCTTCCTCAATCCCGATAATTCTTAAATTTGGTCTTTTCATGATATCCCATAGTTCTTGGAGGTTCCATTCATGATTTCTTACCCATCTTCTCTGTTTGGGCAACTTTATTTTCAAGATTTAATATTTTGTCTTCATTGTCTGAGGTTCTGTCTTCTAAGTGATCTAGTCTGTTGGAAATGCTTTCCATTGAGTGTTTAATTTGGTTTATTGTTTCCTTCATTTCAAGGATTTTTGTTTGGTTCTTTTTCAGGATCTCTATTTCTTTGTTGAGTTGATCTTTTGTTTCCTGTAGTTGCTCTTTCAACTGCTTATTGGAATGGTCAATCATTGCCTGCATTTGCTCTCTTAATTCATCATTTGCTTCTCTGAACATTTTAATCTGAACTCCTTTTCTGGCATTTCTTCTACCATGCTGTCATTGGATTCTATTAGTGTAGACTCTTGGTTCATTTGGAACATTTTCCTCCCTTGTTTTTTCATATTGTTCATGTATCTTCCACTCTAGCAATGTAGATCTAGGGTATTATAGTTTCTACCCTATAGGCTTATAGTGACCCTATGCTTTTCTGAAACCTCTTCTTTAAGGGGGGATCAATATTAGCAACACCCAGTACAGACAATATGCAGCTGTAAGCTAAATAGCCCCTATGAAGACTATTGTTACAGTAGTCTTTTTGTTACAATATTGTTACAATATTGTCATAATATACAGAGAGGATGAGTTCAATTATTATCTATAGTATAGCAAACAGATTTGCAATGAGGACTACAGTTTCTAATGGAGGACAAAGGATGGGGAGGGGTGTAGGCTGTAACTGTTAACAGTGTAAGAAAAGAGTATGAAGAAGTTTTAGATCATAGGAAGAGTGAGAGTGTAGTCAGAAGAAGTGGTTGTTAGCATGAGAAAAGTGAGAAAAAGCCCTTGAGGAAAGAGGTAAACAAAAGGAAAGTAGAGAGCAAGAAAAGTGAAGAAATAAAAGTTTAAAAGCTATCACAAAGGAGAAGAAAAAACTACACTATAACAATTATATCCTATTCAAACCTCCCAGTCTTTAGTAGCCTGAGGCATGAGAGGTACCTGACAATGAGCTTCCAGTCTCCAGCAGGCATCTCAGGATGGGATTTGCCCCACCTAATGACAGTTTCCCCTTGGTGGATAATCCAAGACGGCTGCACTGGCTTCCAAACGTGTTGGCAAATGCGGAGATGCAGTGCAGGGTGTGGGCACTGAGACTGTGTGTGGTGCAGTCGGTCAGGCTGGGCCCTGGAGGTGTTGTGCTGTCAGTCAAGCGGGGATCCTGGAGGCAGGGTGCTGTCAGTTGGGCTGGCAGTCCTGCAGCTCCTGACTTTTTTTCCCAAAATGGCAGCAGCCACTTGTAACCAAACCTGCGGGTACTGTGATGGTGAACTTCCAGGCAACAGCAGGCAGCTGGTGATCCACTGATGGTCTGCAGACTCCACAGGCTACTGGCAGACGTTCGGCAGATGAACCTCAGTTGGTGGGCGATGGGTAGGTGAAAGGCAGGCAATGGGCAGGCCAGAGGCAGGCAAACAGGCAAGTGACGGATGATAGGCGGTGGTCAGTGAGCAATCTGCACTCAACTGCATTCGCTAAGGTAGTAGACTGCGGGTGATTGTGGTACACAGATGTGGTAAACAGCAGGGGATCAATGAGGAGTAAAGACTGCTTCATGGAGAAACCGACTCTCCTCTTTCCGATCCTAAGTTACAGAGTGACAATGAACGCAGCCTCCCTTTAGTCCGCCATCGTGGATCCCCCTGTCAATAATTTTTTTTAATAAAAGGGAATTTAGTCTTTCGCCAAACATATTTCAAATGTCTTATGCTGTGTCGCTTTCATTTCTTGACTTTGTGGGATGCCTGTGTGTGTGTGTGGGTGTGTGTGTGTTTGCTGATGCAAAATGTGTAGCTGAATTTATTATTATTTTCCATTGTTTTCTGAATTCTGTACTTTTGTACTTGTTTAAAAAATGCAATTTCATTTCAAACATTTTAACGTTTAACAGGATGATTCTTAGGTCTCACTTTCTATTTGGAATTTCATCTTAGATATGATTTGCTTTGTGCTGATCTGTCTTTTATCTTGAAAAGAGAAATATTAATGTCCAAGCTTCTGAGTTCTTGGGTGTTCCCTATCCCCATGGCAGGCCTCAGTGCAGAGTGGGTTGAGTCTACTTCTCAGTGGAGCCTGACTTGGGCAGACAGGTGTTGGGATCCCAGATCACAAACAGGAGAGGAAGCAATAATCAAGGGCAGGTGAGCAAAATTAGGAATGCTTACCTGGGACAAATTTAAAAACTCTGGAGAAAATGTGGCTGACAGGCCACCAGGATCTATGCTGGCTTTACATCCAGTCCCTTGTCCACTTGTTGATCCTAAGGTATTTTACAGCATGGTCATCGCCAGCTGGTGCCTTCTTCCTTGATGTATTTCTTGTAGCAGCTCCTGTCAGTGGTTTCCACACTAGTTCCTAGCCCAGGCACCACGCTTGGCCTCCCCTTCCCTAGGATTCTCCATCCCAGAGCCCCTGAACCTGGTTCTTTGGTTCCTTCTCCTGCTCCTAATCCATGGGGTCATATAGGGGGGACCTGACAGAAATGGCCATGGAAGTGTTTTCACTTTCAGCTGGTTCATTCCAGAGCCTGGAAACAGAATGTCATCAGGCATGAAAGGAAGACTGAGGTGCTTCTGAAAAAGGTTGTGGCCTCTTGAGGGCTGCTGGGACCTCTGATCAGAGGGGCCCTCACTTGAGCAACAACAGAGGGACTGGCTGACCTCACAAAGGGGCTGAAGGTGTGCCCATCTGTCTGGGAAGTGGGGCCACAGGGCAGAAGATCCCCGAAGCATAGACCCCCAACTGACTCTTGACCTGGAGCAGGGGCATTAACTGAGTGTGCTAGTGGCAGAGAGCAGTTGGGGACAGCAACCAATCAGCTCAAGTCCTCATCAGGGACACAAAAACCACGTGTGGGCCAGGGCAGTTGGCTCAAAGGCCAACACCCAGGAACTTGACCAAGAGCTTGGTTCAGAGGTGGGTCTGTAGTGTAGCTGTGTAATAAGTTCTGAGTGGCCCCCCGGGTAAACTCCAGGGAAGTTATCCTGTATTCAGTGAATGTAAAGACTTACTGACCAGAGATAGCTGCTTGAATCTCAGCTTTATCAGATCAGTATAAACCATCAAGCAAGAAGCAAAGCAATGACATGGAACAGGTTAATAGTTTACAGCTTAGGGCGAGCAGGGTAGAAGTGGACAGGTTACAATACCTGGAGTCTGGGCTGTATCCCCTACCTCTGTTGCATCAGTTCTCTGATGATGGTAGGGTAATGGAGCATGGTGGAAATTTGAGCCCAGTGGTCCAGTAGCCAGAAGGGCTTTTCGGCAGTCCCCTTATCTGTGGGTGTCTGAATTGTGGATAATACCAAACCCTATATATACTATGTCTTTTCTCTATACGTGGGTAACCAGAATAAAGTTTAATTTATAAAGTAGACACAGTAAGAGATGAGCAACAATAATAATAAAACAATAATTACAACAAACTATTCTAATAAAATTATAAATTATTTATTTCTGGAATTTTCCACTTAATATTTTTGGGCCTTGGTATGGGTAACTCAAACCAGGGAAAGTGAAACTCTAGATAAGGGAATGCTGTTGTGTACATTGATTCATTTTTAGAACAGATGCAAGCAAGTCTACCAGGGCCCAGAGTCCCCCCACCCCCATAAGCCTCCTGTATAGACAAAGAGTTGATTTACGCTCCTCAGGAAGAGGATACATAGGGCCAGAATGGTGTCACCAGAGGGTGGCTGAATTAAGGTCCTCTGAATATTCTAGCTACGTGTATGACATATGTAGTGCCAGAGGGGTATTAGGTATATCTTGGAGTTTTTCATTACATTGTACATCCAACTTAGATGTACTCTGCTTTCCACTTAATCTTCATGGATTCTGCCTATGTCTCTTAATTTAGTAGCTTGCTCATTATTTATACTTAACATATCCCAGATGTTATAAACTACATCCTGATTTATCTTTGGTAGTAGTAATGGATAGCCTCCAAAGCAAATGCACATTCCAAGCTGTGATCTACAGATGCTTGTCTGTTAGATTGAGGTAGATTTAGCAGTAGGATGAGAGCAGGAAATGAGTCAAAAATTGATGCTTCCATAAATAAGTGTAGGCATTTGCTTGACCCCTTTGTGAATCTCATTTTCCTCCTGTATAAAGGGGCTCCTCATTATATGGTCCCTATGAGGATGTTAATGATTAAAAGAGATAAAATACACAGGTCCTGGCAAGTTTTAATGATAGTAAATAGATCTGAGTAGTATTACTAATTAATTGACAAGAAAGGGGAAATACTGTTGGTCTAGTTCTGAGGCCAGTAAAGAGTCTTAACTGAGAATTGTCACACAAGTCCCTGGGAAAATAAAAAGAGTTTTGCGACCATATTCTCCTTGTTGAAGTGTTCTTGTGCTGTCTGTTCACAAAGACCTAATATAGATAGGCACCTTCCTTGGATTTAGAGGGACTTTGAAGATGAGGAGATGGGGTTGCTCAGCAGGGAAGAAAATGATATGGGTGAATGCATGGAGGTACGAATCCTTCCAGAAAGGAAATACAGCAGATGGGGAAAATGTGCTGAATTGTAACTGCAGATTTCTCATTTACCTTCATTTTGGAGAGAAAAAAATCGTATAAGACAATTATTTCTAGGATTTTTTTTTAAACCCACATAGCACTTCTGGCACTGAATATGTGGCTTGCCCACACCAAGCAATTCTCCAATTCTCTGTGGGTACCAGCTAGGTGTATAATGATTCAATTAAATCCTGACTCTATTCAGAGTCCATCTAAGACACCACTCACTTAAAACTCAGTTCTACATGACCTCAGATGTCAATCAAAAGTGGAGGGTTCTCAGGTCACCCACACTTCTGTCCAACTTGGCTATAATTTGGAGGTCCTCACCATCTCCTCCTTAGGCCTAGTAATGTCTTAGTTCATTTTCTGTTGTGGTAACAGAATATCACAGAGTGGGTAAATTGTAGACAATAAAAGTTTATTTGGTTCTTGATTCTAAAGGCCAGGGAATCCAAGACTGAGGTACTGCATCTCGTGAGGGCCTCTGCTATGTCCTAACATGGCAGAAGTGTTAGCAACTAGAAGAGAGTGAGTGAGTTTGCTTTTATAACAAAATTACTCCTGCAGAAGCTAACCTGCTCTAGTGATAAGAACATTGATACATCCATGGAGGGAGAGACCTCATGATCTAATCATCTTATGAAGGTCCCACCTCTTAAGACTAATGACAATTAAATTTCCACATGAGTTCTGAAGGGACTTTTATTAAGGATGAAAATGAAGGAACTCATAGGGCAAGGAAGAGGAGTACCTGGAGTTTCAGGCTCTTTCCTAGTGTGTCACCCTTCCAGCTAGCTCCTCTGTGTACTTATCAGCCTGCAGTCTCTCTGAACCATCTTTCAGGGTATCTGTAGAAGCTCCATTTCATAGGCATGATTGATTAAATCACTGATCATTGGTGATAAATTCGATTTCCATCCCCTCTCCCTCACTGGAGGTCAAGGGTGGGACTGAAAATTCTAATCCTTTCATCACATGTTTCCTTTGGCAACTAGCCCCCAAGCTGAGGTTATCTAGAGGCCCAGGAAGAACCAAACCACCTCATTAGCATTAACTCAGTTATGGCTCAACAGGGCTTGTTATGGATAAGAAGTGCACTCCTATTTTCACCCTATTACTTGGGAAATCCAACTGGTTTTAGTGCTGTGTGACAAGCTGGGGATGAAGACCAAACATGTATTTCTTATTATATTGTTACAGTGTCACAATGATGCTAATAGAAGTTCCTTCCTTTTCACCCATAGCAGTGCCAAGAGGAGTGGGGTGATTGGATCTCTGCAGAAGGAAAGCAGTAGAACCCCCCCACCCCAAGTCCACATCTGACCAAGCCCTAGAAGAACAGAAGGAACTTGATCTGTGACACCTTGGCTGAGGCACCATGGCCAGACTCTGCCAGGCCCTGCTGCTCCTGGTGGTCACTGTTGCCCTTATGTCCAGAAGAGTCCAAGCCTGGGGCTCACCAAAGGTTTTGAGGAAATTCCAAAACATCCCTAAAACCTACGTCTATGTGCAACAGGCACTGTGGTATGCCATGAAAGACTTTAACAAGGCCAGCAAAGATAAATACTACTTCAAGGTGGTGGAGGTTCTGAACACCCAAGAGCAGGTAGGTGAAGCACTTGTTCTTTGTTGTTTCCTTTCCTGTCCTTGGCCAGAACCTATTGTCCATGGATAGTTATTGCAATGAGAAATAGAATACAACCAAGGGATTAACTAGCTATATTTTATTCTTTGTTATTCTGAGATGGAGATGAAACATAAAATGTCCATTAAAGTAACTTAAAATTGATTATAGTTACATCCAAAAGTAGAGGTCAGAGCCCAGAAGTCAGCTCCATGGGACCAAGTTTGGGACAAGTTGAGCACCATCAGTATGACAGGGATGAATTATAATACAGTGAGCAGACTGTGACTTGGAGTCCAGCTGATGCTGGGAAGAAGGAACCTAGAAGGCCCTTTATGAAAAGACACCAATTCATAGCAGTGACAAAAAAGAAAATTACCTTTTGCAACCATCACAATAATCCCAATTCAGGCAAGATTATCAGTGAATCCTGCAACCACTGGGTGAGAGTACTGGCGATGAATTATGGCAGGGATTGCTTATTACAATTGTGTTTAGAGCAGCATCACCACCAACACATAGAGACCTGAACCATGACCCTATGATGATTATAGTGTCACTAGGCAATAGGAATTTTTCATGTCCATTGTCATGTTACAGGACCACCTTTGTAGGTGCACATCAGTATGTGGTACATGACTGTAGTTACAAAGGGGGAAAAATACCCTTCCAATTGGGATATGGGCTGAGTGCCTCCCTTGCCAAATGCTCGTCACCAACACTGGCACAAATTGACATCACATATTCACTGATGTGATGTGCTGAGAGGGCATGACTTCACATGTATGTTGTATTCCTGCACAGAATGCATGCCCCAGATGTAGGGAATAATCAAATCCATAATCTGGGACATTCTATACTCAGAGATATTAATGTCATGAAAGGGGAAAAAGCTGTGAAGCTGTTCTCTATTAAAGGACACTTAGGAAACATGACAACTGGTCCAATAGTATCTCTATTATACAAAAGAAAAATTGATGAAGAATTTTTTAGGGACAACTGGGGAAATTTGAAATGGACTACGTAATATGAGAGCTTTATATGAATGTTCAATTTATTAAGAGATGATTGTAATGTTGTTAGAAGCCTGAGATAGGACGCAGAAGAGCATGCTGAAGGAATGGAAATTAGGTCATCCTAACTGGACTTTGAAGAATGAAGGGTGGTGGAGGTGCATGGGGTGACACTGGACTCAGCTCACATGGCACTGACATGACATGCAGCACAGAGACTGGAGATAGATAGCCAAGACTCTCCAGTGTACTATGTTGTTAAGATGGGAAGTTGGTTGGTTGAATATATTAAATGCCCTTTTTACTTAGAATATTGTCAACTTACAATGGATTTGGAAGGATGTAGCGCAATTGTAACTCAAGGAACATCTGCATAAATTGAATATACAGTTGTGTTTCTCAGCTGGGGATGCTTTTGCTTCCCCAGAAGATTGTCTGCAGTACCTGGAGATGTTTGTGGTTGTTATGGTTGGAGGTGCTGCTATAAGCATCTAGTGAGTTTAGGCCAGGGATGCTGCTACTAGACATTCTAGAATATACAGGCCAGTTCCCAAAGAAAGATCTATCTCCAAAATTTCAGAGATTCGGAGGTTAAGATATTCCATCTATAGTCACAGAAAATTCTAAGGAGTAGATTTGAAAGTTGTTGAATTAAAATATGAGGGCAGAATCAGCTTCTTGCATTTCCATTCTGGTTTGTTGTTGCTGAGGGCACCACAAAAACAGTTGACTTTGTCCCTCTGAGCATTTGTTTAGGCATTTATATACATTTTAAAAGTGTATTTACTGGAAATTTTAAAAGTATACTTTATGTTCATTAAATTATACTATTGCACTATATTTTTTGCTGCATAAGATGGCTCAGATATAAATAGAAGTGCATTTAGATCCACCTCATAATTTGCACTGTATCTTAGGAAAAAAATTTCAGCCATCAGATTTGTCAATAGGAAAACTGCAACAATGAAAATTCCAATGCACACATCACTATGATATGCACTCTGAATTTGAATTCCTTGGTAAAGGAGAGTTATTTGCAAGAAAATGGCAAATTGCCCCTCAACAGGGCTAAATCAAATTTTAAATTATTATTTTATGGTATTGGGGATTGAACCTGTGTTCTCATTCATGCTACAGATCAAATCAATTTAGCTTCTTGCCAATGCTGCAGGTCGGACGACATCTCTTGCCACTTGTTATCACCAATAGTAGACCTCATTTGTCTTTCAGATAATTGCCAATCTGATGGATATGAAAATATCGTCTTGTATTTCTCTGCACCATGAAGAATAGAGTCTCTTTTTAGTTTATGGATAATATGTATTTTCTTTGATGATTCTTCTTTTTTTGCCTGTATCATTTGTCTTGCTCTTACAGATCTGTAGTTGTTCTTTATGTGCTGTTCATATTAATTCATTGTTTTTTACATATACTGGTAATATTTTGCATTTTCCTTTTTTGAGGGGTACCAGGGATTGAACTCAGGGGCACTCGACCACTGAGCCACATCCGCAGCCCTATTTTGTATTTTATTTAGAGACAGGGTCTCACTGAGTTGCTTAGTGCCTCACTTTTCCTGAGGCTGACTTTGAACAGGTGATCCTCCTGCCTCAGCCTCCTGAGCCACTGGGATTACAGGGGTGTGCCACCATGCCTGGCTGCATTTCCTTTTTTTTGTTTGTAGTTTGATATCATTTATAGTGCCTGGATTTTTGAAAACATATTGCCATAGCATTTAGTTTTTCCTTCCCTTAGGTTATTTTTGTATTTTTGTGTCTTAAGACATCCTTTTCCATTTAAAGTATAACAGTTGTAATTCTAATTTTTATATCCTTAATCAAGTGCATTTATTTTTACTTATAGAGTAAGCACTAGATCTAACTTTTACATTAAAAAGTCAATTGTCTCAACCCTATTTATTAAAGAGTCTCTATGTTTTGAAAAGCCAGCACACCATAGACTAAATATTTAAAAACATCAAATTTATTGTGGGATTCTTGATTGTCTTCCCTTGATCTGTTTATCAGATCTTGGACCAGAATCATAGAGTTGCTATTGAGTAGAACAAATGCTATAGTTGGAATATGTCCCCCCACCAAAAGCATGTGTTGGAAACTTATTCCCAGTCCAACAGCGTTGGAAGATAGGCCCAAGTGTTAGGTGTTTCCATCATGATTGGATTGATGCTGATTATGCAAGGACTTGCAGCTGTGAGCTGCTGGTTCTCTCTTGTGTATTCTTTTGCCCTCAGCCATCCTCTGTGAGTGGCTCTCACAGTGAGAAGTCCCTCATCAGATGCAGTCCTTTAACCTTGGACTGCTCAGCCTCCAGAATTTTAAGAAATAAATATCTATTCTTTGTAAATCACCTAGTCTCAGGCATTCTGTTTTAGCAGCACAAAACAGACTAAGTCCTTATGTTATTATTTTTTTGTTATTAACACATGTTGTATACACTGAGTTTCATGGTGACATTTCCATACACCAGCATATTGTGCATTGATAATATCCATCCTCCCTTCTACCCTCTCTTTCCTTCTTCTGTCTCCCCACTCATCCACCTCTCTAGTCATTCCCAAAAAGTCTTTCTTCTACTTTCAGGTCATATTTTCCCCCAAATTTCCACATATGAGAGAAAACATGTGATACTTGTCTTTCTGCTTTTGGTTTATTTTCCTAACCTGATGTCCTTTTAGGACTAGACGTGTAGCTCAGTGACAGATTATGTGCTGTGTGGTTAGTGTCTTCAACCCCCACCACAAAACCAAACCAAACCAAACCAAACCAAAACTCTGGAGTCAGAGAATATCATGCTAAGTGAAATAAGCCAAACCCAAAAAACCAAAGGCCAAATGTTTTCTCTGATATGTGAAAATTAATTCACAATAAGGTGGGGTGGGTAGGGAAGAATAGAATTACTTTATATTAGGTAGAGAGGAGTGAAGGGAGGGTAGGAGTATTGGGGGAGGAATGATAGTAGAGTGAAACAGACATTATTACCTCATGTACATGTATGACTGCATGACCCATGTGATCCTGCAATATGTACAATCAGAAAAATTACACTCCATTTATGTATGATCTATCAAAATGTATAAATACATTCTACTGTCATGTACAACTAAAGAGAACAAATAAAAATGAAAAACAAAAAAAAATAAGAATGCACATTTCTTCTTTAAAATCTTTTTGGTGTGAAATCAACACAAATATAAAAAAGTTCATAAAGCAGAAATGTCAAGCAAAACAAATCATAAAGGGAACACACATGAAAATTCCCCAGCACATTCTAGAAAGAACACTGTAGCTCTGCTGAGTCCTGCATGCCTCTCTCCACTGCCCTTTTCCAACAGTGGACTTTACTGTCAGCATTGCCTAAACCTGCATTCCTTAACAGCAAAACTTTACTTGGGTCTCTTTGAACCTGAAACAAATGAAATCCTATATTAGGTATTATCTTGGTTTATATTTTATCTTCAAATATTATGTTCATGAGTTTCACATATTTCATTGCATTTAGCAACAGTATGTTCAGTTTTTTTTTTTTTCAGAAAAGATGTTCATTTAATTTGGTTTTTATTTGTTTTGTGTTTTTTGGTACCAGGGATTGATCCCAGGGACACTTAACCTCTGAGCCACATCACTGGCCCCCCTTTTTTTTTCTAAAAATTTTTATTTTGAGACTTTTTGTTTTTCATTTTATTTGCCTTTATACTAACCCCAGGTTTAAAAGTCTCATATGATCAGGTCAAGTTCACCGTATCCATCTTAAAGTCAGCTATGTCTTAAAAGTGAGTGAAGTCTGCCATGTTCACAGTCCTAAGTGTCTTATAGGGCAGGGACAGCTCAGCTGGGGCTTTGAGGGCATAATAGAATTCTGCCAGCTTTGTTCATTTTATTCAGTGCCCAGACAACTTTCCCAGAATTTCTAAAATGTTTATTATATTTTCTCATTGATCTCTAATCGTTCTGGGACTAGTTACTCTTTATTGGTCATTCTCCTTAATATGTTCTCTCCCTTAAGTCTTGTTGACCTTGTTTTTCTTATTATGTCCCTCTTCTTTTTCCCAGGTTTTTTAAAAAAATTGATGCATTATAATTATACATAAAAATGGAATTTGCTGTGGTTATATTTGTACATAGATGTACCATAATTTGGTTCATTTCATTCCCTGTACCTCCTCAGGCCCTCCTTTCCCTTCCTCCCTCTGTCTTGATCCCCTTCCTCTACTCTATTGGTCTCCCTTCTATTTTTGTGAGATACCTTTTTTGCTCCTTTTTTTGTCTCTAGCTTCTGTGTTATGAGAGAAAACATTTGACTTTCTGAGGCTTGTTTCACTTATCGTGATAAGGTCCATTTCCATCCATTTGCCAGAAAATGCTGTATTTTATTCTCCTTTATGATTAATACTCCATCATGTATATATACTACATTTTCTTTATCCATTCATCTATTAAGGGGCTGGTTCTATAGCTTGGCTATTGAGAATTGCTCCCCTATAAACACTAGTACGTGTGTGTCAATACAGTATACCGATTTTTAGTTTTTTTCTTTTTAAAAAAATAAATACCAAGGAGTGCAGTAGTTGGGTCATATGATGGCTGTTGAACCTTTCTCAATAATAAAAAAGTCTGTGTTTCCTGCTGCATAGGTATATCTCTCCAAGAGGCCCTGCTTGGGTAGAAGGAGGGCTGCCTGGGGACTCAGTGCTGGTAGGATGCCTAGGAAGTGGGTTTTTAGAGGCTACATTACATGCACTATGGTATGGATTACTGAAATTGACTCTATGAAAGTTTCCATTCTAGAACATGTCAATATTTCCTCAATAGCTATTGATCAGATGTGATGATACTACAAACTTATTTATTTCTCAAGTTCCAATAGGTAAAACTATGAGCTTTCCTAGGGGGATATCTTTGTGGGGATAGTTTTCTTGATTTATCCTGGGGACAGTTGCCATTGCTTTAAAATTAAATACCATGTTGAGAGAGAAAGAGATGTGAAGGTAGGAATCCCTCGAAATTATCCCTAAACTTCTGGCAAGGACATGTAGAAGAGAGAAAAGACAGGTAGACATTCTTGCCCTGTGCAGCTAATTGGCATGCTTGTTTACCAGAGGTGATAATTGATAGTTTTCTTTTATAACATTTAATTTTTATTACCCATTGACAGGTAACAGATAGTTTGGAGTACTATATTGAAGCCAAAATTGCCCGAACAATGTGCAAAAAAACTTCAGGAGAAAATGAAAACTGCTTATTTCAACAAAATCCTGCAATGCAAAAGGTATGTAGCCAAGACAAAGGGAGAGATGGCCCCAGTTAGATTTGTGTATCAGGTGAAGAAAACTGATTAGATCAATTCTACTTTATTTTTGAGTTCCCTTTTCATTGCATATTTATTTGTTTGTTGTGGTAGGGATCTAATCCAGGGCTTCTCACATGCTAAGCAAGTGCTTCACCACTGAGCCACATCCCCAGGCCTTTAGTTTGAATTTTAAGCCCAGTTCTGATCACATTCAAGACCAAGGAAGGCCAGGTTTTAGACCTGGAGCACTGTTTCAGATCTATGATTTGCTGTTACTAATAATCTCCATGACCCCTACAATAATTCTCTCTCTCTCTCTCTCTCTCACACACACACACACACACACACACACACACACACAGAGAGCTAAGCAAAACCAACTCATTATTTCCCACTATTTTGCAATCTAGGTTGGGTTCTGCTGTTCAACTACTCTTACCCCTGTGCTGTTGTATGTGCCTGGAGCAGGAATATTCCAGATGAGTGGTTTGCTCAGATCTGGTTCCAGGGGATGAACAAGCATGTCTCACTCTGCTCAGGTCTCTTGTAGAGTGACCTGTTGTCCTGTCCAGGAATGAGGTATTTCCTGGGATATGGACCTTTCATTGCTAAAACCAGGGAAAAATTTTAGCCAAAGCAGTGGTGTCCCAAGGGAGTCCACATATTAAAGAACTTCTAAGAACAGTTAGGCAGACCCTGCTATAGTCCTGGCAGAGAAGGAATGGATGGTAGCCATCTAGGTAGACTATCTCCTCCAGGCATGACGACCCCGAGTCACCAAAGTCCTTGAAAGAGGATTCCTCTCAGTGCAGGACTTTGGGCCCTTGATGTTGTCCCAACTCTGTTCCCTGCTCAGGAGTTACCAAGGATAAATATTATTTGTGTAGAAAGTCTCAAGATTATTTCACTATAAATATACATACGCTGATAAAGCTTTTCTTCTCTTTTCTTTTTTCCTTTTAAAACTGCTGACCTACACTGTATTTTATTTTATTTTTTATTTTTTTTGGTGCTGGGGATTGAACCCAGGAGCACTCCACCACTGAGCCATGTCCCCAGCCCTATTTTGTATTTTATTTAGAGACAGGTTCTCACTGAGTTGCTTAGGGCCTCGCTAAGTTCCTGAGGCTGGCTTTGAACTCGCGATCCTCCGGCCTCAGCCTCCCAAGTGCTGGGATTACAGGCGTGCACCACTGTGCCTGGCTATACTGTATTTTGATGTGACTTTCTTTTCAAAAACATTTGTCCTGGCAATCTTCTCATTGGTTATTTCCAATTTTCACTTGTATAAGTGAAGTTGCATTAAAAATATTTATACACAGTATGTTTCTGTGCCTTATGTATTTTTTGCATATATTTAAATCTGGCATGAGATGTGGCTAGGCATATGTAATAGAAGATGAGTAGTTGCCAAAAATGACTGAGACATGCTCCAATAAAAAATATTTTAATGAATAGTAGGCATCACAGCAGGATGCTAAAATTCAAGTGAACAGCTACATCTAGAGAGTGAATTCTTGTTATCAGCTCTAGAAATAGCTTTAAAAAGTAACACTAAAAAATTTATGTAGGTACTAAGAATAGTATTAAACACGCATGTGCCTACCACACAGATTTTGCACCTATTATCATTTTATCATATTAATTTTGAATATTTGTGATTTTTATTTTTTTAAAGATAGATTTTTTTTTTACTTTTCTATCAACATTTTATTCTAAACATTCCCAAACATACAAAAACCTAAAAGAATTGTACAGTGAAAAAAAAAAGAATTGTACAGTGAACATGCATAACCCTACCACCTAGTTTCTACAATTGTTAACAACTTGTTATATTGGCTTTAGTACATATCTATCCATCCCATGATCCATCTGTCAGTCCATCATATTTTTATGTATATCCATAAAGGCTTCAGCTTGTGTATAATTAACTGGAGTTCCATATTTGTGCTTGATTTTAGGTAAAATGAACATATACTGAAATGCACAAATTATAGGTATACATTGTGATGAGTTTTGACCAATGCATACACCCCATATAACCCAAACACCATTAGGAAATAAAACATTTCCATCACCCCTGAAAGCTTTCCCATGCCCCTCAACAGTAACAGTTATGACATTCCCACCTTTCCAAGATGCAACCACTATTTTTTTTCTGCCAGAGATTAGTTTACTCTATTCTAGAATAGAATATTCTAGATGGAATTATATGTATATACTGGTGAAAAATAACTCATTTTAATTTGCACTAATTACTACCGAGGATGAACTTTTAAAAATTTATCACTTAGGAATTCTTTGTGTGTGTGTGTGTGTGTGTGTGTGTGTGTGTGTTACTTGGGATTAAACCTAGGGTTACTCTGTTACTGAGCTATATCCCCACACTTTTGTTTATTTTGAGACAAGGTGAAACAATTTATTGAGCTGATTTAGTCAGCTTTTTTTCTGCTGTGACTAAGACCTGACAAGAACAACTTTAGAGGAGGAAAAGTTTATTTGGGGGCTCGCGGTTTCAGAGGTCTCAGTCCATAGACAGCCAGATCCATTCCTCAGGGCTCAGGATATGATCAGGAAGCAGAAAGAGACCCCAAAGGCACGCCTGCAATGCCCAGGCTCTCCAGTCACAGGCTGCCTGCTTTCAGTTACCACTCGGTTCATCCCTATCAGAGGCTCAATTCACTGACTGGGTTAAGATTCTCATAAACCAATCATTTCACCTCTGAATGTTCTTGCATTGACTCACACATGAGCTTTTTGGGGACACCCCACATTCAAACCATAATATTCAGCCTTGGCCCCCAAAAGTTCATGCTCATTTCACAATGCAAAACACATTCAGTCCATTTCCAACAGTCCCCAAAGTCTCAACAGTTTCAAGACTGAGCCTGTTGGTAAAACTTCCTAGGCTTCTCTGTGCACGCAGGCTGCCCCACTGTTTTCTCAAAGGAATTGTTACTCCCTTGAGCCTGAGATGGGTGTGGTCTTGCCAATTCCTGAGATGCCCTCAAGCCATCTTTCTCATTGTCTCTGCGCATAGTCTTTAGCATTTTTTCAGTGGCAGTAATGTCTTTAACAGCTGCAACTT
This sequence comes from Glaucomys volans, assembly GCA_020662805.1. Lineage (NCBI taxonomy): Eukaryota > Metazoa > Chordata > Mammalia > Rodentia > Sciuridae > Glaucomys > Glaucomys volans. The sequence continues at coordinate 21,666 of JAJEJO010050613.1, read as the reverse complement.
CCTTAGCCCTAGTTTTACTCCTGCCTTTCAAGTCCAAGTTTTTCAAGTCTTTCTGCTCTGCTTTCTGCTCCTGGATGTCACAATAAACTTGGCTAAAAGCTGTCAGCAATATCCAAGTCACATCCTGAATACTACGCTGCTTAGAAATTTCCTCTGTCAGATTAAGAAGCCCATCACTTTTAAAAACAACCTCATAGAAAGTCTCAGTACACGGGCAAAATGCAGACAGTGCCTTAGCCAGAATGTAACAGGAATGGCCTCTATTCCAATAGCCAATAGTCTTCTTTCTCTTCTGAAACCTCAGGAGCCCTGTCTTCACAGTACACAGTCCTATTGGCATTCTGGTCTTCTGAGCTCACACCAGAATCGCCCATTAAGCTCCACTTATAACAATCTAAATCTTCTCCAGCTTGCATTGCTAAACTTTCCAAAATTCCACAAATTTCAGAAAATTTCAAAATTTCTGAACCACACGTTCAAGTTCGTCACAGCAACGACCCCACTTCTTGGTACCAATTTCTGTTTTAGTCAGCTTTTTTGCTGCTTGCCTAAAAGACCTGACAAGAACAATTTTAGTGAGGAAAAGTTGATTGAAGGGCTCATAGTTTCAGCGGTCTCAGTCCAGAGAAGGCCAGCTCCACTCCTTGGGGCTCCAGGTGAGGCAGAACATCATGGCTGAAGAGTGTGGCCAAGGGAAGCCTTAAAGATAGATCTTATTGTTTATATTTAAGGTATCTTATATGATGTATAGGATATACACAGATAGTAAAATGGACACTATAGTGAAACAAGTTAACATGTCCATTAATTTACATATCCATTTTTCTTTTCATGATATAAATAACTAAAATAAAGTCAGCAGGAATCACAAATAAAGTTCAATTTAAAAACTCTAATTCTCACATTGTACATTAGCTCTCTAGACTTGTTCACCCTACATATCTGTTATTTTTTGTAACTTCTAACCTTTGTCTCCCAATTTCTTCTCTGCCTCTGGGTAACCATGGCTGGATTCTCTATTTCTGTATATAAGTGATCATTCCAATATTTTTCTTTCTGACGTATTAGAATGTCTTCCAGATCCATACATGCTATGGAAAAATGGCAGGATCTTCTTTTTAAAGTCTAAATAATATTCCATTGTCTTTATATACCATGATTTTCTTACCCATTCATCCATTGGTATACACTAGCTTGTTTTCATATCTTGGTTATTGTGAGTAATGCTTCAATAAACACAGAAGTGCAAGTATCTTTCTGAAGTGGTGATTTCATTTCCAGAGATTGTTGGGTCATCTGGTAGATCTATTTTGAATTTTTTGGGAACCTCCATACTGTTTTCCGTGATGGCTGCACCAATCTACATTCCCACCTACAATGTACAAGGACTCTCTTTTCTTCACATACTTGGCAGAGTTTGTTGCCTCCTGACGTTTTGAGAATTGTCACCAAATGTGTGTTATTAAATATTTATTTTAAGAGGTAAAATGTTATACATCCAGTCCACTTTCCCTCTCAAAGATAACCAATCTTCCAAAATTGGCGAGTAACATTGTTACCCAGGTTCTAAAACTTAAAAAAGGAAAACTATGTATGTAGGGTTTTGTGTGTTTTTCAAAATTGACATGATTTTGGAACTTTCTCTTGTTTTTTTCACTCCCCATGCTTTCAGATTTATTCGTGTTCTTACAATCCACTATTATTTATTTAAGCCAAATGATTTCTTGGACCACATGATATATATGGAAGTTGTCCAAAATAATTTTTTTTTGCATCACTATTAGATTTTTTATTAGTCATAGCTATTACATGACTATATGACATTGTGTTTAGCCATTGCCCTACTTTGGCAGCTTTGGAATGTTTTCAACTTTTCACTTTTAGTAATGCTACTGCAAAAATCTTGATGCCTGCCAACATTGCCGGGGAATGAGAATCTACCCAGGGATGAGATTGGGGGTGGAGCTTGACAACTTCAGTGTTAATGTGGTTGGCTACACTTGGCTCACAGATGCAAGTTTACTCTCCAAGATGGTTAAAGCAACACATTCCATCAGTGGTATATGCAAAAGCTCATTTCCCCCCTTTGCCTTGTCTACCTCTAACTTGGTGTTAGGGTCATGAATGTGTGAAATGTCATCTCCTCATCATTACACTTTGTGTCTCCCTGATTTCCAGTAAGATGAGAGATGTGTTGACTTTCCTAGGTTTTCACTTCTAGGATTTAATTGTTTAATGTACTTTTTCCTGGGGCAATCAGATGGCCCTTAACTAGAGCTGCAACCTTAGGTGGTAGAGGATCCTGGACAATCTACTGTAATTTCCTGACCTCACTCTTCTCCTGACTTAGTTTCCTGCTTTTATATTTCCTTGACCATTCCCATCTTGAAGGCAGAGGGTGCACATGACACAGAGAGAGCATAGAGGTCATAAGTTAAGAGTGCCCATTGCCATGGTCCATAGAGGTTAGAGGTCGATGTTGCCCCTTTGCAAGATTAAAGGGCAAGGATACCTATTGGTGAAGCCTGTAGAAGTCAGCCTTGCAAGATATGCCAGGTGGATACAAGGGCAGTGCAAACTTGGAGAGATAATGGAGAAAACGTGGCTCAGGGCAGAGGTGGAGACATGAGATAAGTAGGAATCCCTCAAGTCTACAGGAATATATCAGTTGAGAGAGATGACATTGGTTGGGTTGGTGTAGGTGCTTAGGTTCTGGGTGCCCATGAAAGTCTTGGTCAGAATTTAATGATGCTATTCATTGTGTAAAATTAAAGACATTCAATTCAGTCTAACATGAGATGCGAATTCTTTTGTTTTATCTTCCATCTGGTTCACATCACTAAGGAGTCTAATAGTATTTGGGAGTCTTTGCTCACACAACTGGATACAGAATCATTGACAAAATCTAACTGAACTTCTTTTGTCTGCTGTTGATATATATATATATATATATTTTTTTTTTTTTTTTTTTTTTTTTTTTTTTGGTACCAGAGATTGAACCCAGGGGCACTCCACCACTGAGCCGCATCCCCAGCCCTTTTTTGTATTTTATTTAGAGACAGGGTCTCACTGAGTTGCTTAGGGCCTCTCTAAGATGCTGAGACTGGCTTTGAACTCGTGATCCTCCTGCCTTAGCCTCCCAAGTGCTGGGATTACAGGCATGCGCCACTGCACCCAGTGAGAGGTATATTATGAGCAAGACTTGAGTCCCAATTGTTGAGTTGCTATTCATTGAATATTTCACTACCTGGACATCAAACCAGGGATGGATCACACAACCGTCAGAGTCCTGCTAAAAGCAGTCATAGGATGCTATAGGAAGTTGAAGATATATCTTATTGAAGATACCAATTATTTTTTATTTTTACAAACTGCATTTTGATTCATTGTAGACAAATAGGGTACAACTTTTCATTTCTATGATTGAATGTCTTTAATTTCACACAACGAATAACATATGAATACGATTAACTTTTTTTTTTTAATAGTTAAGTGCTCTGTACTGTGCTAACCTGATTTGGTAGTGAAAAAGACCGAGCTTTCTTTTAGAAAAAAATGTTTAAAACCCAACATCTAAGACCCTGGAGGAGCATGACAGTAAAGCATGCCAGATATATCTATGCCTCAAATAATAGCGAGTCCATGTTCATTTTAAATGCACAAAAAGCCTTATGAATAAAAACTGTTACAAAAAGAAAAAAAGAAGAACTGAATGATGAATTGATCATGAAGCATGAGAAGGGAAAAATCAAGGATGACTTCAGGTTTGAGGGGTCTGGGCCCGTTTACTGTCTTGGTTTTGTGTTATAATAAATCCACTTGCGTCCCCTGTTGTCATGAGGTGGCTCTTGTCTGTCCTCACTGTTGTACACAAGCCTTTCCTTGTCACCTACAGATCTCCTGTAGATTTGAACTTAATGGTTTCCATGGGCTATGTATTGTATTGGGATTTCAGAAGGCTAAACATCTTGAATCCTTGGAAAATAAATTTCAAAGCTTGATATTATCTTAAATAGCTAGTAACCTAGAGAAATTAGTGTAGAAAATTTGGAAAATTTCAAAAATATTAAGTATACTGAAATCAATAATACCTTCATGTAATGCTTACCATTGCCAATGTATTTTTATATATTCTAGTTTTCTCTCTCCTTTTCAGTGCTGAGTATTGAACTCAGGGCCTTGTACATGCCAGGCAAGCATTCTACCACTGAGCTCATTCCAGCCCATCTATTGTATATTATATTTATATTTTGAATAGTTGGGAGCATAATAAACACTGTTTCATAAATCTAGGTTTTGTTTAATAATAAAACCTAAGCACTTCAAAATTATAAAATTACTTGAGAACATGGTGTAATGAACTACTTGATTTCATTTTATGGTGCTTCCACATATTATTTAGTCAATCCCCAATAGGAAGTTACTAAAGTTTTCCTCCCCACCAAGTTTTAGCTATTAAGAATTTTGTAATACTTTTATGTGTTTGGAAAACCCCAATCAAGGATGGATAAATGGATGAGCAAGGGGAGGATCAGTGGAGTGCAGGGGGTGGTCAGGAGGAGGTAGTGAGGAGAAAAAGGGACTGAAATGAAGTGTGTCCGATTCCAGGCATGTATGATTTTGTTGGGATGAACCCAGCTATATATATAACTATAATGCTCTAACAAAACAGAACAGTGTAATAAAAATAATCTTTTAAATTTCTATTTGTGTGTATAGCCAATTATTGTTTCCTTGTAGGCAAGGTTTCTAGAAAGTGAATTATTTATCCAATATTTTTCTGCTTCTTAAGGACTTTTAATTTACATTGTGCAACTACTCTCTAGGATTGATCTTGATTATTGTTTTTTTTTTCAGTTCTTCCTCCTTGGCTGGTCAGAAAATTATTCAGTTAATTAGTTAATCCTCTGATAAGCCCAGTACCAACTATCTCCTGTCCCACCGCCAAGCACTGCTTACCAACTCTGGACTTTTTTCCTCTCCCTCTGTACATTGCAGAGAAGACTCTGGTCTTTATTGACTGGGTTGTTTGTGGCTTTTCTTATTTTGCTTTTCAAACTGTTCCTACACCTTTATATCTTATGCGACTTTACCTCTACTTGATGCTGTCATTCATGTTCACCTTGATGTCTTGGAGGTATTTTTTATATTTTTATTCTAACTAAATGAAGATTTTAGGAAAGCCAAGAAGAAAACAAGTGTGGTTTTTCACACCATGAGCCTGAAGGACCATTTGTTCTGCAGGACTCTGAGGTTAGATCTGTGTGTCTCTTCCCAGCTCTCCAGTTACAAGCTTTCTTCTTGATCTCTGGCCAACTTTCTGAAGTATGCAGGACCCTGTACTATTACTCTTCTTCTTCTTCTTCCTCCTCTTCTTTCTCCTTCTTCATCTCCATTTTTTTCTTCTTTTTTGTTTCTTCTTTATTACTATTACTTTTTGTAGTAGGGATTGAACCCAGGGGTGCTTAACCCCTGAGCCACATCCCCAGTCCTCTTATTTTTTTTAAATTTTGAGAAAGAATCTTGCTAAGTTGCTTGGGGCATCTCTCAGTTGCTGGAGGCTGGCATTGAACTTTTGATGGTACTGCCTCAGCCTCCTGAGTTACTGGAATGATGGGCATGTGCCACCATGCCTGGCTCCTATACTATTCTTGTTACATTGCTTCCCCAGGGTAGGATGCAGTGGGCACTCAGTGCAGCATGAGGTCTCCATGGGCTACAGGAAAGTCAGTGTGGCTGGACACATGGATTTCCCAAGGATAAGCAGTTCCTGGTCACAGGCCCTTGCTCTCTTTGAGCAAATGAACCCACATTTATGGTGTCTAAGACCACAGGGGCATGAATAGATGAGGACCCATTCTACTGAGTGAGGCTGGCACTTCAGCCTAAGGTATACAATCTGTGGACTCTGGTGAGCATTGCTGATTCAGTCAGCATCTCAACTTTCCTGAGCCAAATCCTGGGACTGGAAAATAGGAATGCCTAATTTTTTTCCCCTCCTTTCCCTTTTTTGCTTTCATACAAACTAATTATTCTTTTTGTTTCTTTTAGGTGTATATTTGCACTTTCATTGTTAGATCCAAACCATGGAAATTTGAACTCAGCATGCTGAAGAAAAAATGCAAAGATGTCTAATTATCATGGAGCACATTCTGCCACAGTCGTTTCCATTTTAAAGAAGTAAAGGCACTTGCAAGACATTTGAACACCACAGTTGATCCCTTGGCTTCTTTTTGTGGCCTTTAGTGGTTTTGGTGTGTTTTTCAAGGGCCGATGCTGAGAATGTGTGATGGTTTTTATAGGGATGGGCAACCTGTTCTAGGTGGCAACTTCATCTACAAGCAGGGACAATCTGCAACCAGTAGACAAGCTGTTTCTACACCTCCTCAAGCTCTGAGTACAAATTACCTTTCACTGACAACATTTCCTGGAAAATTAGTTTCAACTGCCTCAAGTGTGGTGGATATTTCTGTAAGTTTCAGAAAGTCTGACTACCTGAATGAGGCTAGTCATGGATTTGCACAGAAATCTCCTTGCTCAGGGCTTTTGGATAAGCTCAAAGGCTTAGGAACAGTTGGTTACAAACCCAAGAACAATTAGAAATACAGATAGTCCATTTGGAGATTTGAGTTGGTTTCAAGTTGAAGTAGAAAACTCCAAGAGTAATGGTGCCTGGAGAGTAATCTCTCTCTCTCTCTCTCTCTCTCTCTCTCTGTCTGTCTCTCTCTCTCTCTCTCTCACACACACACACACACCGCACTTTGTGTGTGTCTGTGTGTGTCTGTGTGTGTGTCTGTGTCTGTGTGTGCAGTTGGATATATCAGTCATCTAATTCTGTTTGAGGAATCAGCCAGCCAATTAGCAGGTTAAGCAAATTATTTATCTCATGGTATCCTAGAACCCGGAATCTGGAGGTGGCTGGGCTTGACTGAGTGATTCTAGAATTCACCTTTCATGATATTACACTCCAATGTTGACTTGCTGTCATCATGTGAAGGTTTAATTGACTCTGGAATTGACCCACTTCCAAGATGGTTTATTCAGGTGGTTGCAAGTTGGCTGTGGCTATTGATCAGAAGTCTCTATTCTCATCTATGTGGGCCTCTCCACAAGGCTGAGGCTTGATGTGGTGACTGGCTTCATCCAGACAGTGTTCCCAGAGACCAAGATGGAAGTCACATGCACTTGGTGACCAAGCTATAGATATCAAACACCATAGATTCCTTGTCTTATTGGTCATTGAGATCAACCCTGACTCAATGTGGGCAGGGACTCTAAGAGCATGAGAATTACTGGAGGCTATCCTAGAGCACACCACCATGTATGTGTTTGTGTGCACTTGTACAGGCATGTATGTATGCATGTATGGTGGACTGAGGTGGTGTGGAGGATAACATGAGCAAAAGGAGTCACCTTCCAAAATCTAGATATGGGGACTATATATGGAGACTATAGCACTGATGCACCACTAGTGCAGGTGGAGGCCAGGTAGAGCCGGCACTGAACAGGGTCAGGTTCTAAATTAGACATGGAAAAGAAAGAAGATGAAGCTCAGAAACCACTTGAACAAAAGCCCTCCTCAAAAACAAGAGCCATCTTACCCAGAACACCTCTGCTCTTCTCTAGCAGAGTCAACTGCAACCATCTGAGCCTCTGCCTGAGGGCTTTCTCTGCTATGGAGGGGCTGGTTTAGGTGTCTGGCCCTGGGAACCCTCATTCAATGCCAGATATGGGAGTATTAAAAATGTTGGCCTTCTGACCCCTCAGGAGATAACCCAAGGGTATGCTGACCAGTCTTTGAGGAGTGCCCAGAAAGACTGAGTCCAGGTCATTCCCATTGTTCACTATTGCATGATGCTCTGTTCCTTCCTGTTTCCCTATATCACAGCCCTTCTGATATTTTCTAGAGTCACCTCTAAATAAGGCACTTGTACTAGGATTTTTGTTTCTAATTTGGCTTCTAGAGGACTAAACCTAATTGTGGAGCCTAGGTATATTGTAAGGGGAAGCCTGTGGCCTCCTGGGCCTTGTCTGTGTGAGGTCAGGCAGTGGACATACTTTATCTACTCCTCCTTCATTTCAGTCAGCAGATGTGTTCGAGGAGGGGGGTAAAGTAAAGTGGAACTCTTCTATGTTATGCCTCAGTCTCCCTCCACCCCGATGTGCTCACGGAGTTCTGGGAACACTGTCAGAACAGATCTTATCCTATTCTTTCTCCCATGTCAAGCTTGCTATGCTGCTAACATGCAATACCTACAGGTTGCAACATTTCTTGCCCTCCTGTCCTTCAACTCCCAAGGATTTTGAGTGTGGAGCTTGTGCTTCCAGGGCACTAGTTCTCTTTTGGTCATTAGCAGGAGTTGGCCCATCTTACCTGGTCCCATGACCATTCACCCAACCCTATGGAGATCTTGCTCTTTGGAATACAACATGGATGACTGAAGTATTGATTTTGCCATCATGTCATTCTTTTTCCTTAGCTCATAATAATTTTGGAAAAGGAAAAGGAGAGGATAGAGTAAAAAACACTTTACATGAGAATGTAAATTAGAACAACCATCATGGAAAACAGGATAGAGTATCTTTAAAAAATTAGAAATAGAGCTACCATGTTTTCCAGCAATCCTGCTATGCTGTGTGTACACATGGGGATAGAGGGTGGGGTAGAATGCATATGGAAATCAGTATGTCAAATATCCACACTTGCTTGTTTATAGCACTATTAACAACGGAAAAAGATAGGGAATCAAGCCTGGGTATCCATCAACAGATCAATGGATAAAGAAAATTGCAATATATACATAGAATGGAATATTCAGACATTAAAAAGAATGAAATCTTGCCATTTGCATAACATGGAGATGCTGGGAGACATTATGTTAGGTGAAACAAGTCAGACTCAGAAAGACAAAAGCCACATGCTCTCACTCATATATGGAAATTAAAAATATTGATCTCAAAGATGCAAAGAGTAGAATAGTAGTAACGAGATACTGAGAAGGGTGGAAGGAAAGGGTCAGGGAGAAGCCAGAGCTCCAATCCTGCAGGATGTATTAAGATAAAAGGGAAATCTGAATCTTGGCACCTGAAGTGGGAATTTTGAATGTGCAGAAGTCATCCCCATTTGAAAAGTGGCCCCTGTGCATGTACTGTGCCTCTTTCCAGGCTCTAACTCACCTGCCCACACTCTGTGTCAAGTGGGGCTTTTATGTTTAATGTCCCCAAGGCTGTTCCCCAGCTCTGACACCATGGGAAAGTTGAGGAACATACCCATAGGTTCCCCCTAAGAGTTGGGAAAGTGGCTACGGGGAAGAAAAAGGGAGTGTATGTAGAGAGAATTTTGAAACTAATTTAGATTTTTTTCTACTGCCTCATTTGATTTCAGCTGCATCTATTTGAGGACAGCCAAGCCTAGGTTGTTATTCATATGTAAATGATCAAGAGACCAACATTAAGAGTGTGGAGGGTGCAGAGCTGGATAACTCACATTTCTGGAGAGTGAGGAAGCTCCAGACCCTACACTGCAATCTGTACTTTTTCTTCTTGGGGGTGGGCTGCTACTGACCAGGTGTTCCAATAGGTCTTTGACCCTCTGTTCTGAATGTCAAGATAACTACCTCATGGCCACACTCAACATCTAAGGACCTGATTTTATGATTCTTCACTACACAGATTCCTGAAGGATGGGAAGTGACCAGGTAGGCCCCTCCAGGAGCAGAGGAGCTCTAGTGTCAGGAATTGGCAACTCTGGTCCAAGGGCCAACACAGCCCACTGCCTGCTATGTCTATAACCTCTCATGGGAGCACAGCCACTCTTCCTTGAGTATACATAGTCTATAATTGCATTCCACATATGAGGCTAAGATTAGGTAGTTGAGAGGCACACAGCATGGATCACAAAGGGCAAAATATTTGTTCCTCAGATCTTAATGGAAGATAAATACTGACCCCTGGTCTGGGAGACAGGGACTGACTGCTAATAGCTATGGGAAAACAGTGCACCTCAAATGGATCCCCAGGGGTTTTGTGGAAATTGCGCATTTTCTGTGGGGGTCTAAAGCCCTCTCTGAAATCCATTTTGCACATCTGGTTCCCTGGGAGGTCACAGTTATTTTACTCCTGGCTCCATGGGTCATTGGGTATGAGTTCTGAGACAGCAGCTCCTTTAGGTACATCTTAGTTGTGTTACTTGGAGCCTGCTCAGGTGCCTAGGGTGGGAGGGGATGCCTCTTCAAAGAGATGACAAGACAGCCTTGCTGAAAATGACTCCGCCAACATCCCTGATCTTTCCCTCCACAAGCATGGTACAGAAAGCTTCTAAAGCTAATTTTTAATGATGTATATTGTGTGATGAACCTCTGCAATAAAGATTCTATGAAATGCCTAGACATGAACCCAAAGCATTTAGAAAATAAGAGGTAGAAACAATCAAGGAGCTCCTCAGCCAATGAAGAGTCATGTGAGGGAAGATGGAGCAACCTCTGGACAGGTCTGTGATCTCAATGGATCTCAATCAAAGAACCCCTCAGAGCAGGTCTTGTTCAAGAAGCCGAACTTTGTTATCCAAGGCTTGGTGCTGATGCAGGTGAAGTATTGAGGAAACAATCAGAAAGGACAGTGGGCAAAGGGAACTGAAGAATCTCATAACACACTGTGAACACAGGATCTTACCTCAACCTTGCTAATTGCTGGACCCAGGCCAGGACCCTGGGGATGTAGCTCTGTGCTCAGGTGTGACTCACTAGACTTAGCTGAGTTGTCCATGTGTTCAGCATGACCTGAACCAGGGGCACTTGCATTATGCTGCTTGTTTGCGCACAATCCCTTCGGTGGATCAAGAGGTGGTTCTGGTGAGATTCATGTCCCCAAGAGTAGGAAGAGGACTCTTTGTCCTGGCAGGAGCTGCTCTTGAACTTATGTAAGAGTTAAGCCATTGGTTCATCCTCTAACAAGAGGGTTTACCTAGGTGGGGTAGTCCCAACTGGATTTCACAAAGTGATAGCTGCTTTTCCTGAAGAGAAGGGAATAGAGGGATGGAGACCAACTTGCTCCAGGACCAAGATGGACATGAATAGTCTGAAGGTCATGTGCTCTAGTCAGTAGGGAAGTACAGAGGCATGATTGCCTCCCTAGTTTGGAGAGTTAAGAGCAAAGAGCAAGTGGACCTGGCGGACATCCTAAGTAAGATGCAGGCTGAGTTATAATCACTAATAATCACACATCTCCAACCCCAGCATCTCTACTTTACCACAGTGAGATCCCAGCTTCATTTAGTGGGTGTCTGAACCTACAACTACATTCCCAGAGGATAATACCTAGCACTTGGCAGAGTGATGGTTCCCCAAGTGTTTGATGGATAATCTCAGTCCCCAACCCATCTATGACATGTTGTCAATATTTTCACTTGAGCTATAGCATGAATAATACTTCCACCTGAGCTACAGCGTGGAAAATGCCATCCAGTGGTACTGCTGCACACGGACACCAGAGTTCCAGGAAACAAATTCGGCTCTTATTTCAAACTGGATTCTCAGTTTGTATTTTCATTACTTCCCATGCCATTCTATTTTACTCATGCCATTTCCATCTACCCCATCCATCAATTTTTCCCAGTTCAATAAATTGATTCTGTGACTGCCAGAGCCAAAGATCCCACAGATCAGACTCCAGTCAGAGAAGCTCTGGGCAGCATCCAGACAAGATGCGGCACATGAACTGCCACAGGTGAGAGTGAAGTCCTACTGCCTTTATTTTAGGGTTGTTGGTGCTGAAGAGGGAAGAACAGTGTTTGTCCAATCCCAAGACCAGAAGTGCACCATTAGGAGATGAATTCTGCATTCCTGATGGCATTCCATAGCAATTCCATAAAAAGGAGAACATTCTTAGGAATAAGAATGGCCAGAGGAACTTTCTAAAAATATCAATGTGCTTTGTGACGACATGCCTAGGAGCCTAGAGTAGGTGGAAATCAGAGAAGAGGAACTGAGGCCACATTAGTTCTAGAGACTAATGGGACCTCGGATTGTTCCTTGAATCACTACTGACCCAGTTCCTGCTCTCCTTTCTCTATCTATGTGCTACTTTTTGCATATTATTTCTTTGATTTACTTCTCATCTAATTATTATGGACCTAGGTTGTTCCATCTCTTGTTTATTCCCTGGCTTTATATCCTTTTTTACTTCATTTGGAAGTCATTTGTCCTTTGAAAAATGTCATACAAATCATGAAGACTGAATTTTATACATATATGGGTACATATACACATATATGCATACATATATGTATATACTGCTCAAAAGACTTCATTTAAATATGCTAATTTAAAACTTTTATAAAAACGGAAACTGATTTGGTCAGGTTGTATTTTACCTGAACATGTACTATAGATGAATAAGGTCTCCTTGTAAGAACTACATCATCACAGAACCCTCCCGGAGTAGCAGGTGCAGGAGAGGGTGTGTCACTTACCTGGTCCTTCATGACACACACCAGCCTATAGTCATATTTATCTTTGCTCTGAAAGTTGAATACGTACAAGTCAAACTCCACTGTGGCAAGGAGGTAAAGAGCCAAGGATTTCTTTTACTTTCCTCATCCTCTAGGGAATGCCTAGTTTGAGTCACCAGGAACTGGAAGACTGAGAGTAGCAGCATCACTGCCCAGAACAGAACATGCTGTCCAGGTGGACATGACATGGTACAGGCACTGGGTGCCCCTGCCTTTACCCTTACTAACCTTAGCTCCTAGAGGAGGTTACTGGACGTAGATCCAGCCCTTACATTTGTCTTCTGGGTCACAACAACTGCCTCTGGACCTCCTTTCTGATGTTACACTTGATTCCTTCACCATGTGATCCTACCACCTCCAGTCAAAGCTGTTCAATTTAGCTCCCATCCAGGAGGTGGGAAGAGACAGGAACCAGGCATGCTGGGATGGAAAGGATCAACAAAGGGAGGGAGTGGGGGAGAGTCTTCTAACCTGAATTCGAGCCATGTGAGCTCCCTGGTGCCTTCATGAAGTAGAGGAGCCTTTATTAAAATGCCTCAGAACCAAATGCTAAAATGAGGACACAAGATCAAGAGGTGTTACTGGAAGATAGCAAGGCAAGGAGGGACAGAGACAGAAAAAATAAGATAAAGGGGAAGAACAAATGTTGGTGCAGAGAATGTTCACTTGCATGGGGTTCGTGGAACATGATGAGAACTTGACTGAGAATCAGTGACCTGAGGGGTTTGGGCCAGAGATGATGGCTGCTATTAAGCATCTCTTTCTTGTTGCTTTGTAGCTTTGGTCCTGCTCCCTTGGTAGAGCAGACTCCTCACACAGAGTCCAAGGAAGACAAGTAGAACCCAGCCCCTATGGGTATAGGTCTGGGTAAAGAAGACCTTAGAATCCCACACAGAGAGAGGGAATCAGGGAAAGTGATGGGGGTAGGGAAAGAAACAACTGCATGCATTCAGCACCAGGTCACTTTCTCCTGAGCACAGTAAGAAACAGGTGTGACGTGGGTCAGAGGTCTGATCATAAACTGAGAGTGGGCATGAGGGATGCCTCCTCCAGGCACACAACAGTGCTGTGAGCTTGTGCACACCATCTCTTCCTAGACCTGCAGGTTAGAGGGAGCATCCATGGGGGAACTGTGGAAGGTGAGGACAGAAGCCAAGCCTCAGTTGTGCTGGTCCAGCTGAGCCCCCATCCTATGGTGGACCCCCTTAATCCTGTGCCATGGAGGACAAAGGCCACCAGGATACTGAATACCCCTGTCCTGCTGGTGAAACTTGATGAATTCTCTTGAGTTCTCCCAGGACCATGGGATGGGGGACTCCCTGTCCCTGAAGACCAGAAAGCCAACCTAGATCTGCATGTTTATCCTGCTCCAGCCCTCTGCCTCTGTTGTCTACTCTGTGAGTATAGGTAACACCTTCATGCCTTCCTGAGTGGCTTGTTGTCTGGTGGAAAAATTATACTGATGCAGTGAAAATGCTGCACTGAGTGGACAGTTGCACCCTTAGATCAGGAATTCCCTAGCACTGAAGCTTATTTTCCTTATCTCTGCTATGAGTACATTTGGAACTTGCACATTACTCTTGAGGAAGACGTGTAGTCACTGTTAGTCACTGTGACTGAAAGCAAAATGCAGAATCCATGTTATCTTTACCATGCGGAGGAACAGATGCACCTGGGTGTCTGCATAGGAGGCCCATCCGTCCCATGGAGATGGCAAGGGTACAAGGAATTCCTTAGAAATGGGAGGGACAGCTGGAGCCCTGGACACTGCTCTAGAGACTGAGGGACAGTCCCCCTCACCCCACTTCCCACTCTCCAGGCTATCCACCTATGTCCCCCAACACTTGTTTCTCTCCTCCACACATGCACTATGTGATCTCCCTGATGCCCAGGTTGAGTCTGCTTTCCTTTCTGAACCACAGAATTATTGAGAATCCAAGACAGCTTCTTCTCACATGTTAGAACAGGGGTGGATAAATTTGCTCCCCACCAACTACAGTAGTTTGTAGTTCACATTGAAAGTCCTTTATTGACCAACCTTCTGCTATATATCACTAGTCAAAACACAGTGAAAGAGCGTTCTCATAGCAATTGTAATGTGATACATGATTGCATCTAGTAGGGAGCACATAATGGAAGAGAAATGGAGATTGTAGGAAGATAGAAACAATCAATTGAGAAGCTATAATAGTCATTAATCTGTATCCACATACTATGATGGACTTAAAATATACAATGGAACAAATGACAATATCACAGGGAACATGGAAATTCCACAATCATGTTGAGAAATTCTAATACATCTCTCATCTCTGAGAAGCTGATATCAGGAAGGCTAAACATTATACAAGACGCAGTGGAATTGACAAATACAGTTAATTTTAATGCATTTCAGTACTTGTATGTGAATCCCTCTGTCCAATAGAAAAGGTAAAATATTTTTTATTTGCAAAATGAGAAATAGTATAAAACTTAACAACTTTCACCATTGTTAAGTGTAAAATTTAGCATTTTCAAGTGTGTTTACATTGCTGTGAATAGAATGTAGATTTCAAAAATGTAATTTGATAATCATGAGATAAAATAGAAGGGGGATCAATGAAGAAGGAAATTGAGGGGCAAGGAAGAGGGATTGACCAAATTATGCAATGTTTTAAATTCATTACAATTAATTAAATCTTTATGTGTATCTATAAAATATCAATTAAAAACAATAAATAAATAAATAGAAGGATGGCCAGTAGAATAGAGGAAGAGGAGCAGGGAAAGGGAGGAGAGAGGGAAAGAGGAAGTACTAGGGACTGAAGTGGAGCAAGTTATGTTTTATGCATGTATAAATATGTTGAAAGGAACCCCACTGTTATGTGTAAACTTAGTACACTAATAAAAACATTTAAAAATAAAAAATAATTAAGATCTGTGAGATAAGATTAAAAAGTGCAAAGATATTGACAACTTTAACATTTTAGCTATCACCGATGAATTTTAGACTACTGCTTTTCCTCATCAAATCAGTAGTAAAAATACACTATAGAATTTCATTAATCAGAATTAGCAAAAATTAAAAACAAAAAAGATTTTATAAAATTTGTAATAAATAGGTAAAGGTCAGTTTTAAATTTAATTATTAATAAAAGCTCCCCAAGGTAGTAAACACAACTGAAGAACATTGTTACAAGAATTAATACCTTACTTCCAAATAGCTCATTACCTTATTTATTTTTATATAGCAGATTAAAAAAGATAAATACACCAAAAAGTTAATTGAAGCTGATATATTACTATAAGAAATTTCATGCTGATAAATGAAATTAAAAAGTCAGAAATGAGAAAAAATTTTAAAATGATATAAAGAAGTAAAATTTATGATACAACATCAAAAACTTTGAAAAGAAAAACATTGTTTGACATAGGCAATCATAGAACAGTAGAGAGATAGAGGGAGAGAGGGAGAGAGTAAAATACAAAAAAGTTATCGAGAGGGAATATAAAATATTACTAATCAAAAAGGGCAGATTTCTAAACACAGGACAAATACTAGTATGCATATGAAGACAGTATGTAAATCAAAGACTTTTCAAACTCCACATCCAATCATAATATAAAAAAGAAAAAGTTCATAAATAATTTCTTCTCAAAATGTAAAATTTTTGCTCAGGAAAAATCCATGTGAAGCAGATGAAATAACAAGCTACAGAATGGGAGAAAATGTTTGTAAACCTCAGACCCAGCAAACAACTAGTACTTAATGTATCTAAATAGCTCTCCCAAGCTCAACAGTGGAAACAATCTAATTAGAAAATGGGGGAAAGACATACCACCAAGAGGTTACACAGATGGAAAATAAGCACATGGGGACATATTCAACATCATTAGCCACCAGGGAAACACAAATTAAAGCCACGATGGGACATCACTACTTGCTCAACAGAATGAGTAGAATAATAAACAGTGCCCACCCTGAGGGATGGTGAGGGTGCTGAGACTTTGGATCGCCCATCCCTTGCTGGTGGGAATGTAAGACTTTGCAGTCTCTCTGGAAAATAGTTTCACTCTTTCTTATAAAACTAAGCCTGGAATTGCCTTCTTGATTGTATTTCTCTCGGAATGAAATGAAAAACCATTCTTACAGAAATATCTATACAGATATTTCTAACAGCTTTATTTGTAATAAACACTGAAATCATCACAGAAAACCTTCAACTGGTGAATGCTTAAGGAAATTGTGGCACATACCCACCAGGGGGTTCCACTCATAGATACAAGGGAACTAACTACTGATGCACAAGGGGAGGAGACACCCTGAGATGGGCAGAGTGAAAAGCCAGTCCCAGAGGCATGTTCTTCATCCTTCTGTTAATATCACACTTTGAAATAACAAAGTTTAGAAATAGAGGACAGATTAGTGGTTGCTTGGGATGAAGGATGGGAATGATATGTGGAGGGAGGCAGGTGTGAGTTAAAAGGGCAGCACCAGGGAAGTTGGTGAGATTGGATTCACTGAGGAACTTGAATGTGGCAGGGGACACACAACCTACCTGGTGATGAAATGCCATAGAGTCCAACATGCACATGCATGTGTACACACGCACACAGACACACACATACACAATGCATGTATGCAGAAGAGTCTAGGCACAACTGGGGAAATCTGAGGAAGGTGGGTCAATAGCCTGGTTATGATATTAAAGTATAACTTTATAAAAAGTAACATTTGGGGAACTGGAAAAAGAATAGTCTCTGAATTATTCCCTGTAACTGCCTCTGTATCTACAATTATCTCAACAAAAAGTCAATTTTTAAGCTGATCCATGGGAGAACTATAGCAATGAAAGTCTGTTCCCGGCCTGGTTCCTGAGCCTGTGGGTAGAGTTGGGATCATGTGACCAAGTTCTGGGCCAGGATGACACAAGTCATGTCCAAGGCAGTGACCAAGATTTAAGTGCTCCATGTGCTCTCTCTTGGGCCCAGTTTCAAGAAATAAAGGAATCATAAGACAAAATTTGGAAGATGGAAAACCTGGGAGAGAGAGTGTCAAGGAGAACTGCCTGAGCTTAGCTGAATTAACATGAAGCAAAATAAACTTTGCCATACTTAGTGTCTGAAATGAGAGGAATTATTTCTCACTGAAGTATAATCCAAAGTGTATATATATATATATATACATATATATATATATCTCCTATATCATCAGCTGCAGGTGCATTCAGAGGAGCTTTTAGTGTCAGATATTGTCAACTGTGACCCAAGAGCCACTTACAGATTTGCCTGCTCTGTAAGTGTAGTGTATTGGAACACAGTTATTGTCATTTGTGTACACATTGTCTCTGGCTACTTCCAAGACACAAGGGTAGGTCTGGGTTGTGAGAAAAGAGACCACATGGCCCATAAACATTAAAATACTTACCCCTGTATTTTCCCAGACATAGTGTGTCAAACCTTGTGCTAGGTAATTTAGTCTAGGTCTCAGTATATCTCAGTATATCTGCTACATCAGAGTGTCTCAATTTATCATCTGACGTGCATTCCCTGGGGATGGTGGAAACATAGTCTTCTTTTCTGTGCTTAACTGTTCCTAGCATATTGAGATAAGACCCAGGGACATCTTGATTCATCTCTCATCCTTGACCCAGCAGAGAGAGGATTTCCATTGTTCAGAAAAAGAAGCAAATTATCAGTTTGTTCTTTCCTCTGTAGCATTGCAACATTTATACTGTGTGTATGACAAGAGAATAAAGTATTCACAACTTGCCAGAATTTCCAATCACTTTGTACTCTAAGGGACAAAAGTCCAGTGGGAATAGGGAGAGAAATACAGAGACTGAAGTCTTGAGACCCAAGCTTGGGCAGGTGCAGGTTAACACTGATATCATTTCTGAGCCCTGATTCCATCTAAGTCCACACTGGGGTATCTATGGGGCCCCTGACCCTACTTCTGCAGTTACACAATATACACACCCAAGACTACGAAAAACAACCTGGACAGAATTTTAAAATACTGCCTTTGGAAATTCTTTGTTTTGTCTCAAGAATTGGAGGCAGAACCTATTCCCTGATCCTTGACCTTTTAGGTTATATCCCAAATTATGCTGCAGATGGGATCTGAAATGAGACATTCTACCAGCATAGAGGTGGTATTAGTTGGGTAATATTAAATAAATTCCTTAAAGTAACTAATCTTTAAAAGTAAATAATTTTGTTGATATAAGGATGGGTATTAAAAATTATAATGCAGGTGAAATATGTAACAATGACAGCAGTTTGGATGAAAAGATTACAGTGCACCATTTGACAGAAATTACCTGGATTTGGCAGAAATACTCAGGAAATCTTAGAGCCCCGGGAAAAAGAATCAATTAGATAGAAAGCAATCAGGGAGATCTGGACCCCATTATCTGGGAGCTGACTCTGACGGTGAGAATACAAAACAATTGCAAACAATAGGCCATAACTTACTTTTTTTTTTTTGTAAATGGACATAATGCCTTTATTTTGTTTATTTTTATATGGTGATGAGGATTGAACCCAGTACCTCACAAGTGCTCGACAAACACTCTACCACTGAGCTACTATCTCATCCCCCACAGTGGCTCCTTTTAGGACAAAGGACTAACTCCAGTCAAGACATGAACTCCAGAGTCCATAAGATCCTGCAGAGACGTCACCCCTCACTTCTCTCAAACCATCTAAGAGCAAAGATGTTTTGGCACATGTCCCCAGAGATGAATATCCAGGGCACTGTGCACTCTTAGGCCTCCAACTGTAACCTACTGTGATATGACAGAGAGGAGAGACAGGAATGGAGGCTAAGGCAATTCAGTGTAAGGGGTAAGAACCTGAAGACGCTGCGGACAGCAGCATAGAGTCTATCCCTAGGCAGAGAGACTGATTCTACAAGACCTGTTCCATGTATCCCCCACCTTGTCTCCAACCACAGACGACACAGGGTCCAGGAGAATGCCATTGTATCTGACCTCCCTAGCACAGTCACTGGCCAGGTAAAGTGTGCTGTACTGCCTGACTTGACATCTGAGTAGTCCTTAGGTGGACTTAGGCTGCGCTCCCTACACAGAAGAAGAAGATAGCCCTTGTGTAGGGAGGTACTCTTTACCCAGAACCTATGTGCTACCTGAATCTTGATCCTCTGCCTAAACTCAGAAAGAAGGTTTAGAAGCTGACATAGAATAGCTGAAAAATGTGGGTCCTGATGAGCAATTGTTTCAAGTGGCATCCAGGCCTATTGTGTTGTCAAAATGCAACTGGTCTTCTGGTTGACACCTAATCAATTCATCTTCTTCATGTTTATTTGCTAATGGAGAGCACACAGCTCAACCAGAAGCCCCTTTGAGAATTCTTTGTGAGCATTACCAGATTTTTGACTTGAGAAACAGTGCTTGGAGTGTGGGGAATCTATGGAGGAGACTCCCACTTTCCCTCTTCACTTGGCAAAGCCTGGTTTATGACTGTACAGACAAAGCCAGCTCTTTACGGCATGAGCTGAATGGGCAGGAAACCTTCCCAGGTGACAATGAGAAACCAACATGGTGAACAGTGAAGGTGATGATGCAGGTTGACACAATTACAGTATATAAGATTGGCTAGTTTTTTAACAAAGGAAGACATGGATGTTGTTCTATGTTACAAAGGAGTACTTCTCATCCCTAAAATTCTTTAGCTCATTTTAAAAATCCAAGGTTTATGTGTAACATGTATGGACCAAGAAATTTCCTTGGGAAAAAATGTTAGTAAAAATAAAGTGACATAAGTAACCGATTGGAGTAAAAATGATAGAGTGGGAAACACCAAAAATTTGATTTGCCTCAATAACCCTGAAATACCAAGAAAAACAGTTTGGGAGGGGGAGTCAAATGTTCATGGCAACTAAGCAAAGATTAATCAAGGAAAACTGAAACATGATAGGAAAGCTTTGTGGCATTTTAACTTACCCTTATCCTCCCACCACTCGGTGTTTCAGTGGAAATTGGAAACGCAGTACACTGTATCACTTGTGTGGATTCCTGATATGATAAAGGGCACAGAGGACCTTGTTCTCAAAGAATTGAGGTTTTATGTTCATCCTGTGTGAAAGTTCCCCAAAACAACAATGTAAAGGCATCGCCTTTTACTCTGTAACTCAGAACACTTTCGGGATAAAAAATTGGTTAGAAATCAAGGTGTGTGTTAGTAACATTCAAAGACCTTTGAACTACCTGCTACCATCTGGGATGAAGACATTTAGTTGTGGCAAAGAATAGACATGCCACAAATCCTAGGAAGAAATCTAGGAAAAAAGAAAGAGGAAGCTGGGCAGGGGAGTGGATGAAGTTGTTCTCAGCAGGATTGGTCCCTGGTGGGTCCTTTGAGGGTCAGGATGTCCTTCTGTATAGACCCCCCTAAGGTGACTTTAATGTCACAGCTAAAGTACATCTGAGTTGCTGCTTCAGGGAATATGGCTGATAACTCTGAGGACAGAAGAAATATGACTATGACCTGTCTGGGCACCCGATGTGCATGATGGAATGAAGACATCGCTTCAGGCCCCCTCATAACACCTGTAACCACCTCTGCTCTTGAGGGGATGGATCACACGCCTTTCCCTGGCCCCAGCAAGATTGTGGATGAAAGAAGGACTCTAACATCACTGTGAAAAATGGTTCCAGCACCAAGAGCAGTCACAGCATTTCCTGGGAGCCTAACAGAGATGGAAAACCTCAGGGACTACCCACCTTTGCTAAAGGAATGTGCATTACACAGATCCCCAAAGAATGCAAGGATAACTAATATTTGAGATACTGTGATGCTCCAGAGGCTGCAGACCATGTCTGTACCACCTGACTAGACTCAGTACACATGTTTGGAAATAAACAAAAAAACTAACTATTTTGGCATTTATGGATCATATGGACTCTTTCTTAATAATCCAATACTACTCTTGTATCTTGCTTGCATCTTGGTTGTCATAGACAACCTGTAAGCAAATGAGAGTGGCTGTGTTCTAGTGCTGTGTTACTGACTGACATAAGTAGCAGTGACTGGAAACTATGATCATAGTTGGGTCTGACATTAAAAGCCCCTCTGAGTATACTTGCAGTTGGTAACCCTAAATATAATGTAGGATGTGTGTGTATATGTGTGTGTGTGTGTGTGTGTGTGTGTGT
>JAJEJO010050612.1:34446-47895 GCA_020662805.1 Glaucomys volans | reverse complement strand
AGGTCACTGTATCATCCGGGAATTTTCACCCAGGGTCAGTTTAGTGACAGCTCAAATATTCTCCCTGCTGACCTTCGCAGGTTAGATTCTCTCCTGGCAGAAGGCGATCTTTCCTTTCTTCTCAGTACTCCTGAGTGATGTCCAAGAGGTACCCCCAGTGCAAGAACAGCCCTGTCTTGGACAGACCTGTTGCTTCTCATGGTCTTAATGTTTGGCTTCATTTGAATCCTTCATTTTCTGTGAGGCAAAGCAGCAGAAGGAGATGAACCTCAGCCCTTTTCCTGGGATCTTCAGTCTTTGTCCTTCCCATGGTATGATAGAAATTGTGTTGGAGGAGTCAGGAGCACGAGGTTTACATTTACACACAAGTTCAGCCACTTACTGACCTTCCTGACATATCATATGCCCTCTTCCTTCCTTGCTTTCTTCAGCAGTACTGGAATTGGTCCCTGGGCCACACTTAAACTTACCTAGTACTCTGCCACTGAGTTTCATCCTCAGCACATTTTAAAAATTGTTTTATTTTGTTTTATTTTAGACATGAGCTTGTTAAGTTGCCAAGCTGGAATTGAATGCATGATCCTCCTTCCTCAACCTCCTGAGAAGCAGGGTTACAGCCCATTGCACCAGGCTTTGGCTTTTGATCCTTATTTACTCCCATTATCCTGACTTTTACAATTGTTAACACCTGCAAGTGTTAGTATTTTCTGACATTCATAGCTTTCTGTAGCTTCACCTTCCTGATTCAGTGTTGTTTTCTCAAGAGTGAATAGAGAAAATAGCTGTCAGGACAAGTCAGGCACATGCCCTCTATTGTTTACCCCAGTGATAAATGCTGCTGATATCTTCTGCAGAGGAGGCCTCTGGGGGCCACAGTGATATCTTTCAGATTCCTGATACTGACAGCCCCCACCTTCTTGGGTCTTAGCCATCTTCAGATGTCCCAGGGTTGCTATTCTCCCCAGCAATCTTTGCTGTGCACTTATTTTCTTGTTCTTTTTTTTTTTTTAAATCTTGTTGGCACACATTCTTAATTGAATCCTCAAAGATAGTTTTGTTCATGAACAGTGATCATTTTTTTTTTCCTGAGAGAGATGAAGGCAGCTATCTCTTACTCTGCCATCTTGCTGATGTTATTCACATTTCATCCTTAAGTGCTTTTGAGCATAGAATGATTTTCTTATTTTCATTTGAAGATTGTTCATTAGAAGTATATACAAGAACAAAGACTCTTGTGTCCTGAAACATAAGTGAACTCCTTAGTTCTAATAATTCTCATTGAGCTCCTTAAATTTTTCTGTATGGTAAATCTTATCATCTGCAACTAGATGTCCTTTACATGTCCTTTACAATATGTGTGAGTTTTATTGTGTGCAATGACTTTTCTGTGCTTATCCAGATGATTATGTGGCTTTGGGTTTTCATTGCAATAATATGATGTATTATATTAATTAAATTGGGGATGTTAAAACAAACTACCATTCCTGGGATAAAGTCCACTTAATTGTTGTGTACAATTATTTTGTGTTGCTAGTTTTAGTTAAGTCGGATTTGTTAAGGACTTTTAAATCTCTATTCATAAGAGTTTTTTCTGCAATCTTTTTTTTTATTTATGCAATGTCTTTGATTGAAATATCAGAGTATTACTGGCCACCTAGAATTAGTTGGCTAGTATCCTCTCCTACTTTACTTTTTGGAAAAATTCATGAAGAATTGGAATTAATTATTTAATCCTTAGATCTAAGAAGCCATTAGTTTACTGACTTAACAAACAATCATGCAGTTGTTTATTATATGCCTGGCATTGTTCTAACAAGTTCATGAATATTCAGTACAATAATCAGCATCATCCCCATTTTACAGAAGGCAAAGCAGAGACGCTGATGGCTCATAAAGTTTCCCAAGGTCTCACAATCCTTCAATGATAGAATCAAAATTAAAACCTAAGCAGTCAAACTCTAGAATTCCCAGAGTGAGCCAGTAACCTGAGCTGTCATCACTAATTCTCCTTTAATTATTGGTATAATTCACCAGTAAAGTCATTTGGAGAAGGACATTTATTTGTGAGTAGTTTTATAAAATGTATTAGTAATAACTGATTACTAATATAACTGTACTAGTACTAGTATAACTAGTAATAACTGTCTCCTCTTGTGCTGGGCATGTTCAGAACGTCTACATCTTGAGTCAACATTGCTAGTTTGTTGTCTATCTGCCATTTGTCCATTTCATAGATGTTATCCAATTTTTCACCTACCACTGTTCACATTGTACTTTAAATTGTTTTTGTTACTGTAAAGTTAGTACCTCTGCCGCTCTTTCTTTTTTGATTCTAATTATTTTAGTCTTTTCTCTTTTAGCATGTCCAGCTGACAATTTATCAATTTTGTTCATCTTTCCAAAGCATCATATTTGGCCTCACTGATTGCTTCACTATTGTCTACTTCATTATTTTGTAATATTTCCTACTATTATGTCTGCTATTTATTTACTATTTCCTTCTCTCTGTTTGTTTGGATTTTAGTTTGCTCTTCTTTGTCCTGTGCCTTAAGGTGGAAGGTCTGGTTATTTATTTGAAATCCCTCTTCCTTTTTAATGCAGGAATTTACGGCTAACAGTTTACTGGTAAATTTCCCTCTAAGTAGCCCTCGACTAGCGTCTCATAGATTTGATGTGTCATCCTTTCATTTACATTAATTGAGAGCATTTCTAGCATTTTAAAAATTTTGTTAAGCCACTGATTATTCTGCAGTGTTTTAAAAATTTCCATGCCATTGTGAGGTTTCCTGGTTTCTTTAATTATTTGATTACTAATTTCAATTTACCTGATCAGAGAACATGTTTGTATTATTTCTAAGCTTTTGAATTGATTAATGTTTCTCTTACAGACTAGCCTATGGTGCATCCTGAAGAATCTCACACATGCACATGAAGAGACCATGTACTCAGCTGTTGTTGAGAAGAGTGTTTATGGAAGTCCACTAGGTTTAGGTGGCTTATAGTGTTGGTCAAATCTGCTTTTATCTTTTGCTTAGTATTTTATCCATCACTTAGTGTGGAATATAGAGGAGGTCTTCAAGTAGTATTTCTGGATTTTGCATTTCTCTCTTCATTCCCACTGGGATTATTTTCTTCTGTAATAGTTTATCACTTACCAACAGGGATACTGAGAAATGCATCATTCAGTCATTTCAGTGTTGTGTGACATCATAGAGTGTACTTATGTACACTAAGAGAGCCAAGATGCTGCTAGGTGACATAATTTTATAGGAACATGTTTGACCAAAACACCGTCATGTGGTATATGACTGTATTTTTGGTGCTTGTTTATTAGGTGCACATATATTGTGGTCTGTTCTCTTTCTGATGACACTTTTATCATTCTCTATGGTGGGTAAGTATCCCCCTCAGACACAGGTATTAAAGGCTTGATTACTACTTCATGGCACTGTGGGGAGAAGGTGGAGCCTCTGAAAAGAGGGGCCTAGTCCCCTCATTTGGTGGATGCCCTTGAAGAGAATGTTGGGCCCTGGCCATTTCTTGCCTCTCTGTCTACTTCCTGGCTAATCTGATGCAAGTAGTCTGGTCCACCAAGTGTTCTGTAGAGTGCAGTTCCTTGGGCCACAGGACCCAAGGCAGCAAGGCCAAGTGCTCATGCACTGTAATCTCTGAAACTTTGAGCCAAAATAAGCCTTTCTACCTTATAAGTTGATTATCTTAGGTATTTTGTGTTACAGTGATGGAAAGCTGATTAACACATCATTACATAGTGTCCCTGTTTGTCACTGCTATCACTAAATAAGTTGCTTTTGTTTGATATTTGTGTAAGTAGCTTATATTGCTTATGGCTCCTTTTAAGGTATTAATGGTTCAATATTAGATTTGAATGTAGTTTTGACTGAAGTGTGTCTCCTCCAGCATAGTCTCATCCTATTCTTTTACTCAAGGCAACACTCTCTGCCTTGTGATTGCCTTGGTTGTTCCACTTCCACTTAATGTTCATATTTATACAGTTAAATGTGTCTGTCATTTCCCTGTTTGTCCTCCATGTGTCTCATGTCTCTTTGTTCCTCAATTCTGCATGAGTAATGTGGATATTTTGAGGTATGTTCGTTCCCTTAATAGTTATTTCCTAGAATTTTCTAATGATTACTTGAAGGACTTTTCGTATATATCTGGTATTACTAGAAACCACTTTGGAATCTACCAACTCAATTTCAGTGACATGTAGAAATATTAACTCTGTATTTCTATTTCCTCTTCTTCCTCTTTGTGTGTTTATTATTAAACATGTCCTATCTGAATGTTATCTATCACACATATGATTTAAAAATTATGCCTTTATATAATGAAGGAAAGTTTTTGCTTATATGCCTTTAAAGAAACTGATTTTTCCTACAATACATAGTCTACCATTCATCCCATCTCATATCCAGTGTATTGTACATCCAAGACATTTTTATTCTTGCAAGATTCCTTTTGATTTTTTATGTATTTCTCAAGTCCCTTATGTAAATTATAGAATATATGTCATACCTCTACAATAAGTGTTTAAAGAACATTGTCTTCTCATTTTATCCTTCATGTCAGTTCTGGTTTAGTTCAGAATGGTGATTTCTCTTCCTTCTGAATTGAATTTTCTTGTTCTCATTTTATTCTTGGTGGCTTCATATTTGATGCCAGGCATTCTGACTTAACCTAATTAGGTGCCAAATAGTTTTGCATGTCATAAACATTGTTCAGTACTTATTCCTGGGATAAAGGAAGTCAAAAGGACCTGTTTGGTTCTTTATGTTCTGTCTTTTAGCATTTCTTAGGTGAACCAGAAAGTTTTTAGTCCAGGCTAATTATTAAAACTCTAGACACAGACCCTTCTGAATATTCTATCCAGTGCCCAGAAAACTACAAGGCTGCCCAGTATTGCAAGTGGAAACAGGCACTTTATCTGGCCTTGTGTATATATAAGTACCCTGCCCCCTAAACATTTTACTCTTATTATAATGCTAAATTCTCTGCCCTGTTTGTTACCAGGTGACAAGATGTGTACAGAAATGGTGAGAGTAAGGAAGTAAGCATCTACTTTACTTGTCCACATGGGTAACAGTCAAGCAAAGGTGGACATGTATATCAAGACCTTGGGTCTGCTAAGATTTTGTTTATCAACTGTCAATACGAGTTTGGGAAAAATGACAGTTACACTAGCAGGGTGTTTTAAATTTTGTGGGCAATCAAAACAAAAAAAGAAAACTAATGAATGGTATGGATCCTCTACATAGAAATGTGTGTGTTTACAGAAAATTATAAAATTGAACATTAATGTTAGACCATCCATGGATACTTTGATGTCTGAAAGACCCAGATTTGTAATCCAAAGAAATTCCAAACATGTTTACCTTTTAATTGGCATGTTGCTTTAAAAATGTGCAGTGAGGGCTGGGGATGTAGCTTAGTTGGTAGATTTCACAAGGCCTGGGTGAAATTCCCAACACCGCAAAAAAAAAAAAAAAAAGTGAAGTGGAAGGTATAATACCTACGTGTCTGTCAGTTTTCATAATTTTGACTAATGCTAGAGAGTCAAACAAATCTTATGAGGGAGAAAATTTTATTTGGCCTCAGAAGTTTTATCCATGGTCAGTTGACTGTCGTTTTTGGACCTGTACAAAGCAGGATGTCACGGTGGGAACTAAGGGACAAGGAAATCATTCAAATCATAACATCCAGGAAGCAAATACAGAAACACGAAGGGACTGGGTTCCCAATGTCCCCTCCTAGGGCACACCCCACAGTGACCTGACTGCCTTCCATTAGGCCCAGCTCCTAAGTGTTCCAGCTCCTCCCAATAGAGCTGTGGTTGGGGATCAGCCAACATGGGACGATCACTATCCAAACTACGGCAACCTAAAATAGCTAAATCCTTTTGGAAAAAAAGCAAAGCTGAAAGTCTTATACTATCTTATTTCACATAGATCATCTCTAATATAATAAAGTGTCCAGTTATGGGACCACACTTCTATTACCAATGATTGTTTTACAAAGATACCAGAATAATTCAATGGAGAAAACAGAGTTTCAACACATGATATTTGGTACCTGAAAATCCATATGGGCTTGTAATGGAGCTTAATTCTTACCACACATCATACTCAAGAGTAAAATCACCAACATATCTAATATAATAAAGCTTTTGAACATCTTTTTACAAACATAGAGGCAGATTTATTAAAATTGGGTTAACAAAATTTGTTGACTACACAAAGTATAAAGCAAAAAAATACAAAACAAAAAGTGATGAAATGGATTTAGCCATGCTTACAACATACCTTTAATAACCATGGTAAAGGTGATAAAAGTACAAGTCACAGAATAGGAGAACATTTTTACAGGAAATATCTTTGTCATACATCCAGTATCCAGAATATATGAAGAATATTGATAATTCACTAATGAGACAAACAACCCTTACTCCCAGGGACAAGAGATACGACAAACAGTTCACAGGTGAAGCTATGCAAGTCCCTAGTAAATATGAAAAGATGCTCACCGTCACTAGTTAACAAAGAGATACGGACTAAAACCACAGTGAGATACTACCTCACCTCAACTACAATGAATAGTGTTAAAAACAGTTGTGATAATATCACGTGTCAACAGGATGTGGAGCAACAGGGAATCTCATACATTACAGCTAGATATGTGAAAGATTATAATCCATTTGTAAAACAATATCACAAATTCTGCTATCGTTGAACACACTGACCCTATGGACCCAACCACTCCAGTCTTAGGCATTTATCTAAAAGGCAGGAAAACATACCTACACAGACTAGACTGATGACTTCACATGGCACAGTGTATGACACTGTCTGGTTGGGTTTATAATGAACACTGATGTAATATACATGGTGATAATACCAGGGGGATGGTTAACTGGGAACATGAGGCTGTTCAGTTTCCTGTATTTTACTGGACGTAGTTCAATGTTACCTTATGTAGTTTGTGAAAAGCTAAAGATGTGTCTGTTCAGTTCCTCTGTCCATTTCTTGATTGGGTTATTTTTTGGGGTGGGTATTAAGTTTTTTGAGTACTTTATATATCTTGGAGATTAATGCTCTGAGGTGCAGGTGACAAAGACTTTCTCCCATTCTGTAGGCTCTCTGTTCATATTCTTGATTGTTTCCTTTGCTGTGAGGAAGTTTTCTAGTTTGGTGGTTCTCTTTGGAGCTGTGGTGCACACTGTGATGTGCAGGTAGGGAAAGGGTGAGGAAGGTGGTCTGAGCTCCTGGCATGTAGGGTCTGGCCCAGGTAGAAGCATGCCCTGATTCTTGAAAAGGAACTGAACAGACACTTTATAGAAGAAGAAATATAATGGGTCAAAAAATATATGAAAAAATACATTCTCACACTATTAGTGTCTTACAAAGTCCAGAGGATGACTGGTTGTGGCATGGGGACTGAGAGACATCTCCTCCACAGGTACCATCACAATGCCTAGGACCCCAGGGATTGCCATATCCTTCCTGATGGTGAACTTGAGCTCCTGGACTGGGAAGCAAGGTGGCTCAGATCACCAGGTGCAAGTGGGAGGCTGCACCAGAGGCTGAATTCATCAGGGCCTCCCTGGAGGACATATGCATGGAGTGGCCCCTGAGATACCTGGAGAACAGACAGGAGGCAATGCAGTGCCCAGGTAAGAGGAGCTGGGAATCCCGTAGAATTCCTGGCCTGCCTCCCATGAGGAGGAATGGAAAATTAAAGGACTCCAGAAAATCCCCTCTGAATCCAATGGAGGTAGAGTTCCTCTGGATTTCCAGTATCAGAGTGTAACTGAAGGTCCACACTGTGCTCAGGAAAATTGAGGGAGTCAGTCTCTCCAAGCTGGAAGACAGGACAATCCTTAAAATAACTGACCAGCAGTTCCCTTGACTTAGGCAGCAGCCTGGAGCACCATCTGGTGATGCACCCTCAGCCATTGCTCTCTGCCTCAAACATTGGGATTCTTTGGGATTCTCACTTCAAATTTTTCAGGTTTCCTGAACTCTGCCCAGATTATAGCATGAAGTAATCTGGTAACCTCTCAGACTGGGGACCTCAACCCTGGGCTGTCTTACCCTCATTCCAGAACTTTCCAAGGAATAGGAGATTATCTCAGAACCCTGAGTCCAGGCTGATGTCTGGAATTAGGGATCCCGCCCCACACCCAATTATCCTCTCCATACTCAGGATTGTCACATAAATGCTTCTTCAGTGGCCCACAGGAGGTAATACCAAGGGCCTGAATTTGTTCATTCTTCCCCTCAGTCCTCCCGAAAACACATACGACCTACCATCCAAACTCTGACCTTTGAGGTCACCCTAAAGTACAAGGTCAGGGGCTCCTACTCTGCCGGGATTATTCTGACTGGAATAGGGATTGGAGGAGCAGACTCAGGAGATAGAGCTTGTGGTGACCAGGCCTGCAGGGGATGGAATGTTCCAGAGTGGGCGGGTGTGGTGGTACCTTCTGGACAGGAGCAGAGATACATGCATGTGCCTTGGGCAGCATCTTGGGCTGCCTGACCTCTCACCCTGAAATGGGGCAAGGAGGGTCGAGGGCATAGAACCTGCTGTTAGGGGAAGCTGGAGCACCTTCAGCAGGCTCTGAACTTGGGAGTCAAGGCCCCTCACTTTGCCTTCCTTCCCCAGAGCCACCTCCTCAGCCCACCATCCCCATGTGGGCATCATTGCTGTTGTGGTTCTCCTTGGAGCTCTGGTACATACTGTGATATGGAGGAGGAATAACACAGATAGGGAAAGGGTGAGGAAGGTGGTCTGAGCTCCTGGCATGTAAGGTCTGGCCCTGGTAGAAGTGTGCCCTGCCTCAGTATTGGGAAGCACCACTGGGAGCTGTGGTCAGGTTACATGTCAGTGTGAGTAGAGGTGATCCTGATCCTCTAGGTGAGTTAGATGGGAGCCCCTGGTGGAGCTCATCTACCCAGCAATTCCTTCTTTAGCCACATCTCCTGTGAGTTTCTGACCAGGTCCTGTTTGTTCTATCACAGATAGTGACAGTGGCCTTGGGTCAGATGCCTCTCATGATTTGTAAATGTTAAGTCCTTGGAGGTTGTAAAGAGGGAGAGCAAGTGGGGCAAAGGGAGCACAACTGTGTAAAGAAGACTCAGTATGGACATTTGATTGTGTGATGGGTTGTTCATAGTGTCTCCTCTTACAGAGACTGATCTGAATTCATTCATGATTGTTTTCTTTTATAGTGTGAGAGAGCTTCCTGGTGGGGGACTGGCCAGCATGGATTTGTTGAAATTTCTCCCCCATCCCTACAGTGGCATGAAGAGCTTCTGAATTATTTTGCAACTGGCAAGTATGTGTGTGTTTGTGTGTGTGTGTGTGTGTGTGTGTGTGTGTGTCTGCCCGTCTGTCTGTCTGTAGGCATAATTTGAGGAAATGTGGGATGTGGTAGTGGTCTGTTCCAGAGCAAGAAGACCCACTCCCCACACTGACCCTGCCCTTTTTCCCTGTCAGCCTTCCTGTCCCAGCAGAGGTGTGGCTGGTTGTCTCCATCCCTGTCTCAACTTCATGGGGCACTAAGCTGCAGCTTCTTACTTCTCTACTGAAAGTAAGAGTCTTGTCATGAGATGTGTTTGATGGGTTAGTTTAAAAAAGAGGAAGATTCCTAAAACTTGAGAGCAGATTTTAAGCCTGACGACTTTCCAGAGTCCATGTTTTCTGTGCTGAGTTCATTGCAGGTGGGGACAGGTGACAGCTGTGAGGAGCCAAGTGGGAACGAGTTGTGCCAGTTGATGTTTAGTCCATCATGGGCTTTGAGTCAGTCCCTAGAGGGTCATCTTCCATTCTGCTTTGTCCTTGTCCCTCAGTTGAACCTTGTCCCACCACACCTGTGAACACATGGAACACATGGACTTTGACATTGTCCAGGCCTTGCCCAGTCTCCAGGACCTTGGGCAGTGAGAGCCTCATATGGTCGGGTCAGCCTAGGATCAGGCCTGGGGCTGACTCTCAGCTGCCAACTTCCCTGTGTTGAAGGGTTTTTCTTTGTTTCTGTGGGAGGCTATTTCCAGTTCTTGTTCTTTTGTGTGAGTTCTGGTGTCGTTCTCCTCTGGATGGCTCCTGCCTCTGTCTGCCACATGAGTCATTTTCCCCAAATTGTCCCCACACAGCCCAGGGAAGCCCCTGTACACATGGGTCTCTGTGATATAAAGAGATGAATTTTCTTATTCCAAATTTGGCAATGGGTGCCTCTTCATGGTGGTTCTTGAGTCCTTTTGATAAAACTATAGTCTTTTCAGTTTCCCTCTTTCCCAGTATGATAAACAATCTAGGCACATTTTCTGTGTTTTGCCCTTTAATTGAAAACAGCCAATTCTCCAAGGAGCCCTCATTCATTTTTGTAGAAAATGATCCATAGAGAGCACTGTCTGACCATAGGGATTGGTTGCTTATTGTTAATGCTACTGGGTTAGTAATTAATGATAGCTCTTTTCAGGAAACTGAACTACAAATATTTTTTTAAAAATCATTATGCCTTTAATAAAAAGAGATGAATTTTTACTTGGCCAGCTGTTGTGCTCATCCCAGGGCTGTTTTCTGGATTGTATTTCCCATCTTTTCCCCAATCTTTTAAAATCAGATTGTGGGAATAGCAGAGAGGAAGCATGTCATGATTCTCACTTAGATAAACCCCTGCTAGGTTCCATCTCCTGTGCTCACTTATGCCCTTCCTGCCCTCAGTCCTAGTAATCCTCCTGCAGGCTCCTATACAACCCCATAGATTTAAGAAGCAGATTCTAATTTAGATTTTTATTTGGCTGGATAACAGGACACATGAGCCTAGGTGTAGGAGGGGATAAAGGGGGAAGGCAAGCATCACTGGAGAGAAAAGCCCAGGAAGCCCTGAACTCTGTGAGGGACCTTGTGCTATAGCTGCTGCAGAGAAGCCTTTGGTGAGAGTTTCCATTAATGAAGACACTGTCTCTAGCTTAGGAAGGTGCTCTGTAGTGACCATTCATTCAAAAGATGATTTTGAGTACTATGTGTACAATAAATAAATTTTGCATTTAGAAGCCATTTGGAACTAAAACCAGCACAATTTCTATTTTTGTGGAGCCTGTGTTTTACTGGGAAGAGAGAGATGATATATCCTAATCAGAGTAAGGAAAGTGTTCGTGTTAGAAGGTGACAGAGAAACAGGGAATGTGATCCAGAGTGCTGGTGTGTGGGGACAGGGAAGATGACTGTTTCCGGAGGGTCAGTGTGGGCCTGTTGGCAAGTGTGACCAATTTTAAGCTCATGAAGAGCTCTGTCATGAGGATTCTGGGGAAGTGCTTCCTAGGCAGGGGGAACTGTCAGTGCTGATGCACTAGAGCAAGCTCATATCTGTACATTCTGGAACAACAGGGAGGCTTGTGTGCCTGAAGCAGAGTCATCAAGAGGAGGTTATCCAGGTAGACAGAATAGGTGTATCTGAAGGTGTTGGAAGGATTCTTATAGGGAGTGAGACAGTACAGAACCAGGACAGATGGGGCAACTTCTTTTACCAAGGACTCACTCTGACTGCTCTGCTGAGAACAGTATGGAGAGGACAGGGGCAGGTGAGGAGGTGGGGGAAAGTATAGGAAATTCATTGAGCCCAGCAGGATGGACATGTCCATCATTTCACTTGGGTGGTGAGCAGTGAAAACAGTGGTAGTGACTGATTCTACAGAGACATTGACAGCATTTCCTGATGGACTAAATCTGAGGTATGAGAATGAAGAGTTGAGGAGGAAAAACATGAGTGTAGACTATACAAGGAGAAAGATGGAGTTGTTCTTCAGAGATATGGGGAAGACTCTGGAGGGGCACATGTGAGGATAACTGAAGGTATCACAGGTGCTCAGTGTAGGAGATGCTGGGTTGAGATGTGCACTGGAAATGCAGGTGAGCTGGTTGGTTGGCAGTGGGACATATGAATGGGAAAACTATTAGGAGAAATTTTTATTTTTTTTAATTTATTTTTTTTAATTTTAGGTCATTGTACACAAATGGAGTACAACTATCATTTTTTCTGGTTGTACACAAAGTAGAATCATACAATTTGCATATTTATACATATACATAGCATATATATGTTTGTCTCATACTATTATCTTTCCTTCCCCACTCCCTTCCCACCCCTCATTTTCTTTTATACAATCCATCTCTTCTCCATTCTTCCCATGCCTTCCCCAGCCCCCACTATGTGTCATTAACCACTTACAAGAGAGATCATTCTGCCTTTGGGTTTTTGGGATTGGCTTATTTCACTTAACATGATCTTCTCCAACTTCAATTCATTTACCTGCAAATGTCATAATTTTATTATTCTTTATCCCTGAATAATATTCCATTGTGTATATATACCACAGTTTCTTTAACCATTCCTCTATTGAAGGGCATCTAGGTTGGTTCCCCAATCTAGCCATAGTGAATTGGGCTGCCGTAAACATTGATGTGGCTGCATCACTGTAGTATGCTGATAGTAAGTCTTTTGAGTAGAGGCCAAGGTGGGATATAGCTGGGTCAAATGGTGGTTCCATTACGAGTTTTTGAAGGAAGCTCCATATGGCTTTCCAGAGTGGCTGCACCAATTTGCAACCCTACCAGTAGTGTACGAGTATACCTTTTTCCCCACATCCTTGCCACACCTATTGTTGCTTGTTCTCTTGATAATAGACATTCTAAATTGGGGTGAGATGATATCTTAGGGTAGTTTTGATTTGCATTTCTCTTATTACTAGAGATATTGAAAATTTTTTCATATATCTATTGATTGCTTACAGATTCTCTTCTGTGAAGTCTCTGCTTATTTCCTTAGCCCATTTATTGATTGGGCTATTTGTATTCTTGAGGTAAAGATTTTTGAGTTCTTTATATATTCTGGAGATTAGTGCTCTATCTGTCCCATGTGCAGCAAAGATTTTCTCCCACTCTGTAGGCTCTCTCTTCTATTGATGACTGTATCCTTTACTGAGAAAAAACTTTTTAGTTTGAATCTGTCCCAATTATTGGTTCCTGCTTTCATTTCTTGTGCTTTGGGAGTCATGTTAAGGAGTTCTGGTCATAGGCCAATATGATGAACATTTGGACCTACTTTTTCTTCTTTTAGGCTATCTTTTCTCCATTGTATGTTTTTGGAGCCTTTCTCTAGTATGAGAAAACTGTTTATGTGGGTTTGTCTCTGTGTCATCTATTCTGTACCATTAATCTGCCTGCGTATTTTGGTGCCAATACCATGCTGTTTTTGTTACTATTGCTCTGTAGTATAGTTGAAGGTCTGGTATTGTGATACCCCCTGCTTCACTCTCCTTGCTAAGAATTGCTTTAGCTATTCTGGGTCTCTTATTCCTCCAAATAAATTCCATGATTGCATCTCTATTTCTATGAGATCCATCATTAGGATTTTAATTGGAATTGCAT
>JAJEJO010050612.1:11822-29446 GCA_020662805.1 Glaucomys volans | reverse complement strand
ATCACTGTTGCCACTAATGCCACTTTTGCAAATCATTGTGCACACTGCCAGCTGCTCTGTGTCTACACATCCTGGGGTCATCTGACCAGCAGAACTCACACCTGGTACAATGCTCAAATGCAATAATGTTGAGAAAAGTGAATTTTCCTCTTTTATACAAGGAAAAGGTTTCTGAACATCTTACTGATGTTCTGTAAGTGTGGAATTTCCCTAAGGAAGGAAGAGAGTTCAAGTGCTGGAGCAGAGGTTTGAAGGATGAAAATAACTAGTTTCAGTTCCTGGAACACTGAACTGAGGAAACATGATCCAGCATGTTACAGGCACCTGAGTTCCAGTGAGTAAGTTATAAATAATATCTATCAAAGTATTCCTCTGGTAACTCAGTTTGGGGTCCAGCTTTCCTCTACTCCAATTTATGTTCTCAGATAAGTGGAGTGACAGAGGGGGATGGTAAAATGGTTATTCCATCCATTTTCTGCCTGTCTTCTCTTGCTAGGATTAAGAAACCCAGGTCTGTAAGACAACTAAGGAATCACGAACGGTCTGACATTAATGTCAATTTTATATTGTGCTGTACATGCACATACGGAGAGTGTCCTTAACATTCATCAGTCAATTCTCTTTGACTGCAACAAGTCTACAACACCCTGCGGGTGTAGCTGCCTTGTAATCCAAACTGGTATATTAACAGCTGATCTCCAAACTGTTCCTAGCAGATGCAAAGACTCCACATATGTGCCCACCTTTGCTTGACTATTACCATGTGGACAAGGTAAGGCAGAAGCTTATTTGTTTACTCTCACCATTTCTCTGTGTAACTTGTTATGACCTGGTAAGAAAGAAGGTAGAGAATTTAGCATTATCAGGTGTAAAGGTTATTCTAAGTCAAACTAGAAGAGGGGCTGGGCAGCTTTGGCTGGTTTAATAGGCCCCCTGTGGTTTACCCTGGAGAGCCTTATATGAAATAAAGAAACCCAAACAAAAAACAAAAATAAAAGAAAAACTACATGACTGCTAAAAGTTAGCAGTCACTTGAAGTGGCAACTGTTTCCTCCCTGTAAGTACAGGTGCTGCCCTAAAAGAGCCTCCCTAGCAACTAACACCAAGATGGAAGAACAAAAACCAGATTTACTCTCACACCTTAAACACAATTCAGAAAAGTGTATGCAAAAATAGATAGCTATTCAGATTGCACAACAACTCCCCTGGAGACTGCAGTCTCTGAGACTAAGGGAACGGAGGAGGTGAGGCCTGCCCTTGTCCATCTTCCAACCTGCAGAGTTTCCAGGACACAGTGCATGGGGGAGGACCCCTACAGAGCCCAGGTGTCTAGGTGAGTTGAGGTTGACAGTTGTGAATTTGGAGAGTGCAGGGCAGCCAGAATATGCAAAATGAAGGCACCTAGAGAAGGTCACTCAAAATAAAAGCAGTGGAGGTCTGCAGAGAGCTCCTTCAGTCTTCAGCTCACAGCAAATGCGAATTTAAAAATTACTCAAGGAGACTTAGAGACTAGAATGACATGATTATCTCAAGAGATGCAGAAAAAGCATATGACAAAATACAGCATCCATTCTGGTTCAAAATACTAGAAAAACTAGGGATAGGAGGAACATACTTCAACATTGTAAAGCCTATATATGCTAAACCCAAGGCCAAATCATGCTAAATGGAGAAAAGCTGAACACATTCCCTCTAAATCCTGAAACAAGACAAGGATGCCCTCTTTCACTACTTCTATTCAACATAGTCCTGGAAAATCTATCCAGAGCAATTAGAAGAAAGAAATTAAAGGGATATGGACAAGAAAAGAACTCAAACAATCCCTATTTGCCAATGACATGATTCTCTATTTAGAAGTCTCAAAAAGCTCCACTAGAAAACTTCTAGAACTCATAAATGAATTCAGCAGAGTTGCAGGATATAAAATTAACACCCATAAATAAATTACATTCCTATACATCAGTGATGAATCAACTGAAAGAGACCTTAGGAAAACTACCCCATTTGCAATAACCTCAAAAAAGAAAATATTTTGGAACCAATCTATCAAGAGATAAAAGACCTCTACAATGAAAACTACAGAACTCTAAACAAGGAAATTGAGAACTTAGAAGATGGAAAGACCTCCCATGTTCTTGGATAGGCAGAATTAATATTGTCAAATGCCCACACTATCAAAGCTCTAGATAGATTAATGCAATTCCTATAAAATTCCGATGATGTTCCAAATAGAAGTAGAAAACACAGTTTTGAAATTCATTTGGAAAAATAAGAGACCCAGAATTGCCAAAGCAATCCTTAGAAGAAAAGTAAACTAGGAGGCATCACAATACCAGACCTTAAATTATACTACAGAGCTATACTAACAAAAACAGCTTGATATTGGCACCAAACAGACATGAAGATCAATGGTACAGAACAGAAAACACAGAGACAAACCTACATATATACATTTATCTCATACTAGACAAAGGCACCAAAAACATACATTGGAGAAACAATAGCCTTTTCAACAGATGATGCTGGGAAACTGGAAATTCATATGTAGCAAAGTGAAATTAGACCCCTATCTTTCACCCTTCACAAAGCTCAACTCAAAGTGAATCATGGACCTGTGCATTAGACCAAAAACACTGCACCTAACAGAAGAAAAAGTGGGGCCAAATCTCCATCATATCAGTTTAGGAACTGAATTCCTCAAGAATACTCCTAAAGTACAAGTAGAATCAATAATCAATAAATGGGAAGGTATAATACTTAAAAGCTTCTTCACAGCAAAGAAAACAATCAAGAACATGAAGAGAGAGCATACAGAGTGGGAAAAAATCTTTGCCACCTGCACCTCAGAGAGAACATTAATCTTCAGGATATATAAAGAACTCAAAAAACTTAAATAAAATTTTAAAAATGTAGATATTGAAATCACATTTCAAGTCTTCAAAAAAAATAAAAATAACCATGACTTACATATTAAAAACACCAAAAAACCAAATAACAAATAGTATGATGATGAGATATTCCATGCAGAGTATGAATAGCAGTCCTATTATTGAATCTAGTGGTGTCTAATATCTAACTTTCATGTGCTCAGATGAGTTCTTAAATATAGCCCTAAATTATGTAGTTCTTATTCTCTGCTATTGAATTATTTGTAGCAAATATATTTGTGCTAAGCTGGTCAAAGAGCTATTCACAAATCCTGTAAACTTTATTAGAAAGTTATTCTCCCAAAATCTCCTAGTATACTCCACTTAATTACATCTCTGAGCATCCTTTGAAATGTTATACCAAGAAAGCTGCCTGAAATTAACACCCATCTAATTTTGTAGACTGGAACTTGTCCTAACTAGTGTTCTGGTAGACACTTTGAAGTCTGAGATAAAAGGTGGGGAACAATCTGAACATAAAAAGCATTTTCTCACAGTTCCATTTTTTCTTTAAATATGATATCCTCTAATTTTTCTTTCATTTGTTCTGAGTAGTTGTACATGACAGTAGAATGCACTTTGACACATCACACATAAATGGAGAATAATTTCTCATTCTTCAGGTTGTACTTGATGTAGAATCACACTGGTTGTGTTGTCACATATGTACATAGGGTAATAATGTCAGATCCATTCTACTCTCCTTCCTACCCCCATACACTCCCTCCCCTACCTTCACTCCGGTCTACCTAATCCAAAGTAACTCTATTCTTCCTTAGCCCCTCCCCTTGTTGTACATTAGCCTCCACAAAGCAGAGAAAATATTTGGCCTTTAGTTTTGGGGAATTGGTTTATTCTGTATGATATTCTCCAGCTCTATCCATTTGCCAGGAAATGCCATCATTTCATTTTTAAGGCTGAGTAATAATCCATTGTGCCACATTTTCCATATACCACATTTTCTTTATCCATTCATCTGTTGAAGGACACCTAGGTTGGTAAAGAGATGGGTTATTACCAGTTCGAATCTGATATAAATATAAATACAAAACCACTGTGAACATTTGAGTGGAAGTCTGTTTAGACATGTTTCACTTTCTTTTGGATAAATGCTTAAGAATGGGATTACTGGGTCATATGGTAAGTGCATGTTTAAACCAGGAATGTGATACTGTTTTACAAAAGGGGGTGTAATTTTTTTTTACATTTCTTGCAACAATGCTTGAGATTTCCACCCAATGCCCCACTCCTTCCGCAGCCTGGTCCTCTCCAGAGCTGTTCAGGCAGCTTCCAAAGGCGATGCAGCATCGCCCCCGTGTGGCTACAGGGCAGAGCACAGAAGACCTGAACTCACTTTTCTTTCCTCTGGAGGCAAATCCCCTGATCCATCTGTGCTCCCAGCTGCTTTACATATGTTCCACTTCATACTGTTTTAGTTTCCAGAGTTCCAACTATACCTCAAAACAAAGATGGAGTGTATTTCCTTCCCATTGAGTGATCCTGGACTTCGATTTCCAGGATGGTGTTGGACCCCACATAGTGGGGTCCCCCATCAATCTCCAAGAAGGGGCCATGGACCATTGAGTCCCTGACACTTGTTTTGGGTGACACTTCTGTGATAAAGGGGCACCATTCATGGACTCAACACCAGATTTTTTCAACATTAGGATGAGCAGGGCTGAGAGGGGCCTCTTGAACGTTGGCCAAGGAGGATGAGGGAGCCTCCTGAAGATGTGAAAACAGGAGGAAATTGGGGTATTAAGGGAATGAAGGCAAAAGAGGGATGGGTAGGAATTAGACCTCAAAGGGCCATGGGTAGGTTCAGCCTGGCGAACTGTTATGGGGGAGGGACGGATTCTCTTTCGGGACAGGCTCAGGGGCTTCTGGTTGGGACTGGAGGAGGTCTCTGGTTCTCAATGGGGTGGGCACTTACACATTGATTCGCTCTGTTATTCATCAGTAAGGTATACAAGCAACAATAGGTGTTGGCAAAGATGTGGGGAAAAAGGCACACTCGTACATGGCTGGTGGGGTTACAATTGGTGCAGTCACTCTGGAAAGCAGTGTGGAGATTCCTTAGAAAACTTAGAATGGAACCACCAATTGACCCAATTATCTCACTCCTTGACCTATACCCAAAGGACTTAAAATCAGCATACTACAGTGATGCAGCCACATCAATGTTCATAGCTGCTCAATTTACAATAGCTAGATTGTGGGACCAACCAGCCCTTCGGTAGATGAATGGATAAAGAAACTGTGATATATATACACAATGAACTATTACTCAGCCATAATGAAGAATAAAATTATGGCATTTGCAGGTAAGTGGATGGAGTTGGAGAATATCATGCTAAGTGAAATAAGCCAATCCCAAAAAACCAAAGGCCAAATGATTTCTTTGAGAAGTGGTTGATGATACATAATGGGGGCAGGGAGAGGTAAAGGAAGAATGGAAGAAGGATGGAATGTGTAGACTGAAATGAAGGGTGGGGAGAGGGTGGGGAAGGAATGATAATAGAATGAGACAAACATCATTACCCTGTGTATATGTATGAATACACAAATGGTATGATTCTACTTCTTGTACAAACCAGAAAATTGATAGTTGTACTCCATTTGTGTACAATGAATCAAAATAAAAAAAGAGAAGAGTTGTATCTTAATTGTGGATTATAATCCTTAGGTAATGTAAATTACCTTTTGTTTTCCTGTTTAATATTTTTCTCCCTTGAATTCAAACCTATCTAATAATAAGATCAAGACTTCATATTTCTTTCATTTTGTGGTTAGCTTAAATACCTCTTTCAAGCATTATCTTAATTGTAATGATTGAATTTTTCTTTTTCTTTCTTTCTTTTTTTTTTTTTTTTTGGTTTTGTTTTGGTGGTCCTGAGGATTTAACCCAGGGCCTTGTTCATGAGGTACAGGTACTCCAGCCCCTTTTATCTTAATTTTAAATTAAAAACTTTAAAATTTATTTAATTTAAATCTATCTGTCCTTTAATTTTCTTTTTTTTTTCTTTAATTTTCTTTATTAGGTGTATATCCTCAAGTAATTTCTTTAGAAGTTGTAATGTTGGTAGAATGCTTTAAAGAGCTCCAATGTAGAAAACAGCTATCATTTTTTTTAAACATTGCCCATGAATGATATACTGAAGGGTAGAGAACACTTGGGTTGTGGCCCTTCTTCAGAACTCTGTAAATTTTGCCCTTTGGCCCTCATGTTGGGATTGACCCTGTGGATCATTCACTAATTGTGCCATCACTATGTGCCTTGTATGTGGTGACAGTGGCTATACATGTCTTTCTTCCAGTGGTTTCCACTGTGATTCTTCTTCCTCTAGGTATCCTAGGAAGAAGTTCTGGATTGAAAAGTCAATCAGTCCTGCAATCAAAAAGCAGGCAGAAGAATTTTCTAATAAAATTCTTTCTTTAGAGAAAAGACTGAGAGGATTCCATGGTAAAGGAATGGGTGAAGGAAGGGGCTCTGAACCTAGAAACCTTTTTTTTGATGTGTTTCCTTGGGTTTTGATTCTGGCCTTATCATTTTAGCATTCCTTGCTCCTGTGGAGGTCACTCAT
Organism: Glaucomys volans; assembly: GCA_020662805.1. Classification (NCBI taxonomy): domain Eukaryota; kingdom Metazoa; phylum Chordata; class Mammalia; order Rodentia; family Sciuridae; genus Glaucomys; species Glaucomys volans. The sequence continues at coordinate 22,935 of JAJEJO010050612.1, read as the reverse complement.
ACCAGTCAGGGGCATTGGAGAGGGAATTTAAGTCCAAACCAGGGAGTCTTTCCCCATGACAGTCTAAATATGTGAGCTAGACTAAGGTAGGATGATAGTTAGTGGATCTTGGAGTTGGTTAAAAATAATGATATCTAAAACAAGTAAAAAATATTGATAGGCCAAGGAAAATGGTATGATGGTTTTTAAAAAACCAGAAATTGCCCTGTGATCCAATAATATCTATAAGAACTGAAAGCAGGATCCCAAACAGATATTTGCATATACATGTTAATATTCATAATAGTCAAGAAGTGGGGTGATCCCAGTGTCCATCAGTGGAGTAGTGGGTAAGGAAAATGTGTACATATACATTGGAATATTATTAAACCAAAAAAGAAGAAATTCAGATACACAGATGAACCTTGAGGCCTTTCGTTAATTGGAAAAATCAGTCACATAAAAGACAAACACTGTTTAATTCCACTTATAAGAGGTATCTAACATAGTCAAATTCATAGAAACAGAAAGTGGAATGGTTGTTGCCAAGAGCTGGGGAGAAGAAAATGAGAAGCCGTTATTTAATAGGTATAGAGTTTCAGTTTTGCAAGACAGGAATGCTCTAGAAAGTGGTTGCATGACAATGTAAATATACTTAACACTGCTGAACCATACATTTACAAATGGTAAAGATGGTACATTTATGTCATGTCTTTTGCCACAATTAGAAATTTAAGAAATGTAAAAACATGTTGGCCTTCATATATATGCACAAGGTAGTAATTTTTTAAAAGTAGAAGAAGGATCAGTAGACTTAAGGGAATGGAAAAGGGAAAGGCAGCGGGGGAGGGAAAGGGGAAGTCCTGGGGACTGAACTAGAACAAATTATATTCCATGTTTGTATAATTTCCCCAAAATGAGCCCTAATGTTACATACTACTAAAATGAACTGATAAAGAACATATTGGGAGAATAAATCTCAGAGTTATATTTCAGAGTAAAGTGTGATTTAGGTCTAAGTGTTTAGAACCTCATTAAAAGTAAGAGAACATGACTCAAGTATTTTTCAATGAAGTACCAGGTACTGTAGGCAGATGTTAGGATGAGGAGCAACTGGAAATGACATGTGCTGCTGCTAGAAATGAAAAAAATGTCACAATGTATTTGTAAAACAGTATCTCAATTCCTTACATAAACATTTACCTTATGACCTAATAACCCCACACCTTCATATTTGTCTAAAGGGTGGGAAAACATGTCTACACAGCAGACTTACACTTAAATGTTCATAGTGGTTTTATTTATAACTGATCAAAACTGGAAATATGTTTTGATCAGTTATCAAATATCAAAACCTTTTATGAAATTCTCACTAGATAAATGAATTAGTAAACCATGATTTCAGAAATACTCAGCAACAAACATGAATGAAATATTAATACATTAGACACAGAAAATAAGCTTTGAAGTCATTATGCTATCCAAGACTGCATATTATGGGATTGCACATATGTGAAATTCTAGAATATTCAAAATTACAGACAGAAAGGAGATGAGTGGTCACCTAGGGCTAGGAATAGAAAAAAAAATCAAATACAAATGACCTTGAGAAAATTTTTAGGGAAAAACTCAGGTAAGAGCACATCTGGCTTGTGGTGATAGTTGTGATTCTAAACAATTACCAGTATTCAACTTTACATCTAAAATTATCAAATTTTATGTGAATAAATAAAAGGTGGAAGAAGGCAAAATAAAGTCATGCAATAAGGTAAAAACATGCAGAATTCAATGCTAGCAGTCCTGCACTACAGATAATTTGAAGTGAAGATTTTCAGACTATAGTTTCCTATATTTTACTGGATGTAGATTAATGTTACCTTAAGTAGAGTGTGGAATGTTAGAGATGCAAGTTTTAATTATTAAACAAAAAAGCAAAATGAATGCAAAGAAATGTGACTACAAATCCAGGAGAGGAATTAAATCCACAAACTAAAATAAAAAAATTATTTGACATGAAGGTAGGAATGAAGAAACATGAATGAAGAAAATATGAGATACTTCAAAATACATAGAAAAATAGTAAACTAAAATATAAAACTATGTAAGTAATCCAATTAAATACAAATGAACTAAAATTCCAATGGAAAGGCTGAACTTATCAGTTGGATAAAACTCAGGAAAGATCACATGATACCAATAATACAAATACTTTAAATGCAAAAATAAAACTTCAATTTGAGAGTTAAAAGATGGATAAAATTGTCATGTAAGTGGAAAGCATAAAAATGTGAAGGTTTCTATTACTATAAAGCAAAATAGACTTCAAGACAAGGAGTATTGTTATAGACAAAGAGGAACCTTCTATAATGATAATAAACAAGTATCTCAAAAGACATAAGTAATAAATATACAAATAAACAATTACAGAACTCCAAAGAAGATGAAGCATAAATTAATAGATTGGAAAAAGAAATGGAACCAAAAATCACAATATTTGATGTTCAATACTTGTCTCCCATTAATAGAATAAGGATAAGCAAATAAAGATATAGAACACTTATCCTCACTGTGAACCAATTTGACACAACTACTATTTATTGAATACCATATCCAACAAAAACAAAACAGACATTTTTCCCCATGTTCAGATGGAAACTTCACCAAGACCAGCCATTTCCTAGCCCTAAGACAAGTCTCAATAGGTTGAAAAGAATTGAACTCATTGGATGTATTCTTTGTCTACATGACATTGAATTAGATATTTATAACAGTAAAAATTCTGAAAATCCCCAAACATTAGAAAATCAATGAGAGTATTTAAAAATCCATGGGTTGAAAAAGAAGGGAAATTAGAATTTTTAATTTAGTAACATATAATCAAAGTATGAAGGATGCTGCAAACAGTATTTAGAAGAAAATTTATAAAGCTTAATGAATAATAAAACTTTTATAAAGAACTTCTGCCAACAAATCAGTTTGATAACTGCTATAGTTTGGCTTAACTGTCCCACAGATTTCCATGTGTTAAATGCTTAGTTTCTACTGGGCACTATAGAGAGGGGGTGGAGTCTTTAGAGATGGGACCTCGTGGGAGGACTTGAAGCCATCTGAGAATGAGCTGGAAGGAGACAGTGGGATCCTGGTTGCTTCTTCCTCTTTTACCCTTCCTGGCTATGAGGTGAGCAGCTTTGCTCCACCAGATACTTCCCATGGTGTGCTGACACAGACCCAAAGCCACTCCAGACTGTGAGGCAAAATAAACCTCACATCTTATTAAGTTGATTATCTCAGGCATTTTGTTGTAGTATCAGAAAGCTACCTAAACCAATAACTGATATGATATAGACAAATTCCTTTAAAGACACACACCAAACTAAATCAAGATAGAATAGGGATAATGAATAGTTCTGTATGAATTAAGGAAATTAAATTCACAATTTTAAAATATTCCACAAGAAAACTATAGGCTATGAGGCTCAGATGCCTTTGCAGATAAAGTCTAAAAACTGTCTAAGAATTAACAATTCCACACAAATTCTACAAGAAAACAGAGGAATAGTAATAATAATTACAAATAATTTTATGAGGCTAATAATACCCTGATACCAAATCACACAAAGACATCAAATGGAAACTTCCTTCTGCCAGTTTCTGGTATAGCAAGTACAGAGCTCAGGAGTCATCACTCAGTTCTACAAACAAGGAAAAACTAAACAAACTGAAGAAAATACCTCTCCTTAGATCTGACAGAGAAGTGAGAATACAGGAGAAACTGCTGTCCCCAAATTGGAGCAAACAGACATGCAGACAGAGAGAATCACAACTTAGCCAGCACAGATGCTATGAGGGTGGGAAAACCTGACTGTCACTGACAAACTGCAGAAGGCCAGATTTATACAAATATAAGATTAAAAAAAACTTTAAGGGAACACAATAATAATTGGAGGCGGAGGGGGGGGCAGCTCAGAGTTCTGCAAGTTTTGCCTCCAGGTTCTCATACTAATGATATGGAGAAAAATCTCCAGCTTCCTCAGGAGAAGGGGTTGAGTGACCTTTGGAAAAACATTGAGCATTCTGTTCTTAATAAGGTCTGCCCTCAAGAAAAAATTGCTAGAGCAAAGCCAATCTGAGGGAAAGGAAACACCAAACTCCAGTCTGCTCTAGAGCCTTCCACATAGCAGAAGAGAATACGCTACTCTAGCCCCTTTTAGCAACCTTCTGCCACCTAAAGGCATATATAGAAAAAAAAATGAACAGAAAAAAAGTGAAAAGTGCTTGTGAAGGTCACAGTCCAGGGGCTTAGGTTCACTAAGATTAGACCTGGGGACAGAAATACAGAAGCTTCCTCCCCACCCCACATCATGCAATCACATCTCTAAAGACTAAACATGAGTTCTTTTAACCCAGTGTATCATGTCTGATGTCTGCTTCTCAGAAAGGAATTTTGAGGCATACTAAAAGGCAGAAATAACAACTTGAAGAAACAGAACAAGCACTGGACGTAGATCCAGATATAACAGGGGTGATGGAACTGTCAGACTGTGAACTTAAAATAACTTAAATCAGACTGTGATTAACAGAGGAATAGCTGTAATAGAAAATACAGATGGCATGGGAGAACAAGCAGATAATGTGAGCACAGAGTTAGAAATTCGATGAACAGAAGAACCACTAATAAAAATGAAGAAGTCCTTGATGGGCACATTAGTATACTGAATACAGTTGAGGGAAGAATATCTGAGCTTCCAGATATGCCAATGGACTCATCCAATACCAAGAGCAAACAGAAAAAAGACCAGAAAAAACATGGAACAGAATATCCAAGAACTTTGGACAAGTACAAAAGGTACACAGTGCCATGTCAAAATCACAAAGGGAAGAAAGAGAATGGAACAGAAATAGTATTTGAAGCAACAATATCTGAGAATGACCCCAAAATAATGTCAGCCACTAAACCACAAAACAAGGAGCAGGACACCTAGCAGGCCAAATACAGGGAAAAAACCTATTGCTAGGTAAATCATATTCAAACTGTGAAAAATCAAAACTAACAGTAACGTATTAAAAGAAGCCAGTACATATAGAGGAGCAAATACAAGACTAATGTATGACTTCTTGTCAGAAAACATGCACGCAAGAAGAGAGCTTAATAAAATATCTAAGTATTAGCCAGGTGCGGTGGCACACGCCTGTAATCCAAGCGACTTGGGAGGCTGAGTCAGGAGGATCACAAGTTCAAAGCCAGCCTCAGCAACTTAGCGAGGCCCTAAGCAACTCAGTGAGACCCTGTCTCTAACTAAAATACAAAAATAGGGCTGGGGATGTGGCTCAGTGGCCGAGTGTCCCTGAGTTCAATCCCTGGTTCCAAAAAAAAAAAGAAAAAAAAATATAAGTATTGAAATAAAAATACCACTTAGATTTCTGTAAAATTCTGTAAAATTGTCCTTCAAAAATTAAAGGAAAAATAGGCTTTGTCAGACAAACAAAAATTGAGGGAAGTATTACCAGTAGATCTCCCACAAGAAAGGTTAAGAGAAGCTCTTTAGAGAATTCACATAGATCAGAAAGTTAGATGTACTAAAAGAAAGGAAGAGCATTAGAAAAACAGTAAGTTGCCAAGCATGGTGTTGCATGCCTATAATTCAAGTGACTTGGGAGGCTGAGGCAGGAGGATGGTAAGTTCAAAGCCATTCTCAGGAACTTAGTGAGACACAAAGCAAATAATTGAGATCCTGTCTAAATAAAATATAAAAAGGGCTGGGGATGTGACTCAGTGTGTTAAGTGCCCCTGTGTTTAATCCTCATTACAAAATAAATAAACAGTAAATGAATGCAAAAATTATTTTCTTATCTTCATTTATTTTTGGTACTGGGATTGAACATAGGACATCATGCATGCTAAACATGTGCTCTACCACTGAGCTATACTTCCCAGTCCTTAACTTACAACTAATTGATCTGGCAAATAAAGGTCTGTTTAAAATACCATTTTGCCCTAGTAATGATGACTGAAAAACACAACCTGCCAGAACTTCACAAGAAGAAATATACAATCTGAATAGAGCTGTATTTTTTAAAAATGCATCAATAATTAATCCAAAACAGTAAGCACCAGGACCAGCTGAATTCACTGAGTAACTTAGACAAACATGTAGGTCCTCCTTACCACTGAGTAAAATGTGAGAGGTGAGAGAGAAATTTTAGCAAAATTTTTGAGCAAAAAAGAACCAGAACTTGAAGATTTAGAAAATTCTCAGCCCATCCATTTTACAAGAAATGAGAAAGTTTGCCCTGAAGAGAATACTTAGAAGTACGGCTGAAGAACAACTTGGTAAGATGATTAGTATGGGTGTGAAACAGAAATTCAACCGGACAGCTCAGTAGAAGCAGGAGTAGCGACAAGGCTGTCTCCAGTTTTAACAGGACAGGATGCCACCACCAAGACCCTGGGATAGTGGTAGGGCTATGCAGCAGAATGTGCAGAGCAAAACTTCCAAGTAGGGCCCTATGGGCCAGGGCCTTTGTCCCAGGGGATGTATGTGAGGCCACCTTTCCAGTGGGTGTGGAGGACACAGCATCAAACCAAAAAAAATTCATTTTTATTTTTAAGATCTAACAGAATTGGTTTTGGTAAGGTTGGGCTATCCTGTGCTTAGCACTCTGTTGTATTTTGGAAATAAAACAACCTATCTAGTCCACAGGTCCAAAGCAGAATTTTGCCTCAGGGTGAATTATAATGTGAGTGTCTCTCATATCTACTTAAGATAATATTTGGAATAGACTTTGGACTATTTTTAAAAGTGATTTAAAAAGTGATTTTAAAATCATTTTTAAAATGATGCTGAAATGAATTAGGACTGTTAGGACCACTGGGGTGGAGTGCATGTATTTTGCATGTGATAAGGACATGAATTTTAGGGGACTGAGAGCAGAATGCTATGACAGAAATGTAGTCCTTCACCCCAAGTCCATATATTAACACCCTAACCTCCAATGTGACTATCTTTGGAAATAAATGTTTTAGGAAGTAATTAAAGTTAAGTGAAGTCATAAGGATAGAGTCCCAATCTGATAGTGCTGGTGGTCTGACTATTTTTAAGAATAGAGATATCTCTTTTTTCTCTCTAATCATGTACCTATGAAAGGGAGTGTGTTATAGTCAGTATTCTCTAGCTGAGACAAAATATCTGAGAAGAAACAATTTAAAAGGAGGAAGAGTTTATTCTGGTTCATGGTTTCAGAAGTTTCAGTCCATGGTCACTTGGTTCCGTCACTATGGGCCTAAGGGCCTTTGGCAAAGAACCTGGGGTCATGTGGTAGAACAAGCTGCTCACCATGTTGGGGACAGGAAGCAAGGAGAGAGAAAGGATCAAGGGACAACATATACCCTTCAAGGGCATGTCTCCAATGTCCTACTTCCTCTGAGAAGGCCCCACCACCTAGAGTTTTCACCCTCCCCCAAAAGCCCATTAAATTTCAAATTCATGAATGGATTAATCCACTCATGAGGTGAGTGCCCTCCCAATACAATCACCACCAAAAACAAGATCTCTGAAGCCTTTTGTACTGGGGACCAAATCTTCAACACATGAGATTTTGGGGACATTTAAGATCTAAATCATAAAATCATTTGAGAAACAGTTATCTGCATGCCAAAATTTCAATCTTGAACTTTTCAGTTTCTGGAACTGTCTGGAACTGAAAAAATATTTCTGGTGTTTAAGTCACTTAGTGTAGCAGCCCAAGAAGACAAAGATGTATTTTGGTACCAGAAATGAAGTTCTGCTCTAACAAATACCAAAAATGTAGAAGAGGCTTTGAAACTGACTAATGCTTCAAGGATGGAAGAGTTCTGAGGTGCATGATAGAAAAACCTACTTTTCCTTGAAGAGACTGTTGGTGTAGATGTTTAAAGCAATTCTGGTGACACCCTAGGGAAAAAAAAGAAGAGTAATAGTACAACTTCTATGATTCTAGAGAACATTCATGTCATTGTGACTGTTGGTGAATGTATAGCTATTTAAGGCCATTCTGATGAGGTCTCAGTGGAAATGAGAACTCTGTTAATAAAAGATAGACAAAAGGTGATTTTTGTTATGTGTATCTTTGTTACAAGCCAAGAGGGAGGCTTCACTTGAAACTAAATCTCCTGGCAGTTGGATTTGGGACTTTCAGTCACCAGAACTGTAAGAAAATAAATTTTTATCGTTTAAGCCACCAAGTCAATGGTGTTTTATTATGGCAGCCCATGCTGAATATGATACACATTATTCACAAAATGACCATTTAGTATCTGTCATGCATAGTATTACACAAAACAATATAAGAGCAGATCCAAGATGGTGGATTAGAGATCAACAGGAACAATGATACAACATATCAAAATCTCTGGGATACTATGAAAGCAGTACTAAGAGGAAAATTCATTGCATGGAGTGCATTCAATGAAAGAACAAAAAGTCAACAACTAAATGACCTAACATTACATCTCAAAGCTCTAGAAAAAGAACAGAACAACACCAAAAGTAGTAGAAGACAGGAAATAATTAAAATCAGAGCTGAAATCAATGAAATTGAAACAAAAGAAACAATTCAAAAAATTGACAAAACAAAAAGTTCATTCTTTGAAAAAGTAAAAAAATAGATAAACCTTTAGCCACATTAACAGAGAGAGAGAGAAAACTCAAATTACCAAAATTCGTGATGAAAAAGAAAATATCATGACAGATACCACTGAAATACAAAACATAATTAGAAGTTACTTTGAAAATCTATACTCCAACAAAATAGAAAATCCCGAAGACATTGATAAATTTCTAGAGACATATGATCCATCCAAACTGAACCAGGAGGACATACACAATTTAAACAGATCAATTTCAAGCAATGAAATAGAAACCATCAAAAGCCTACCAACAAAGAAAAACCTGGGACCAGATGGATTCTCAGTTGAGTTCTACAAACCTTCAAAGAAGAACTTATACTCCTGAAAGTATTTCATGAAATAGAAAAGAGGGAACCCTTCCAAATTCATTCTATGATGGTAGTATCACTCTGATACCAAAACCAGACAAAGATACATTAGGAAAGAAAACTTTAGACCAATATCTCTGATGAATATAGATGCAAAAATCTTTAACAAAATTCTGGCAAATCATTTGCAAAAACATATTAACAAGATAGTGCACCATGATCAAGTGGGGTTTATCCCAGGGATGCAAGGTTGGTTCAACATCTGGAAATCAGTGAATGTAATTCATCACATCAACAAACTTAAGGTTAAGAACAAGTGATTATTTCAATAGATGCAGAGAAAGATGCATTTAACAAAATACAACACCCCTTCATGCTCAAAACACTAGAAAAAAATAGGGATGGTAGGAACATACCTGAACATTGTAAAAGCTATTTAGGCTAAGCCCACTGCCAACATCATTCTAACTGGAACAAGACAGGGATGCCCACTGTCACCACTTCTATTCAACATTGTGCTTGAAATACTAGCCAGAGCAATTAGACAGATGACAGAAATTAAAGGAATATGAATAAGAAAAGAAGAAATCAAGCTGTCACTATTTGCCAAGGACATGATTCTATATCTAGAGGATCCAAAAAACTCCACCAGGAAACTTCTAGTTCTAATTAATGAATTCAGCAAAATAGCAGGATACAAAATCAACACACATAAATCTAATGCATTTATATACATAAGTGATGAATTATCTGAAAGAGAAATGAGGAAAGCAACTCCATTCACAATAGCTTCAAAAAAATAAAATACTTGAGAATCAATCTAACAAAAGACCTCTACAATGAAATCTACAGAACATTAAAGAAAGAAATTGAGGAAGACCTTAGAAGATGGAAAGATCTCCCATGTTCTTGGATAGGCAGAATTAATATAATCAGAATGGCCATACATCCAAAGGTGCTATACAGATTTAACACAATTCCAATTAAAATCCCAATAACATTCCTCATAGAAATAGAGAAAACAATCATGAAATTCATCTAGAAGAATAAAAGACCCAGAATAGCCAAAGCAATCCTGGGTAGAAAGAATGATGCAGGAAGAATGATTCCAGACCTTAAACTCTACAAAAATGGCATGGCATTGGCATTAAAATAGACCGGTAGACCAAAGGTACAGAATAGAAGACACAGAGACAAACCCACATAAGTACAGTTATCTCATACTAGAAAAAGGTGCCAAAAACATGCAATGGAGAAAAGATAGCCTCTTCAACAAATGGTGCTGGCCAAACTGGAAATCCATATGCAGCAAAATGAAATTAAACCCCTATCTCTCACCCTGTACAAAACTCAACTCAAAATAATCAAGGATCTAGGAATTAGACCTGAGACCATTCACCAAATAGAAGAAAAAGTAGGCCTGAATCTTCATCATGTTGACTTAGGACCAGACTTCCTTAACATGACCCTCACAGCACAAGAAATAAAAGCAAGAATCAATAAATGGGATAGATTCAAACTAAAAAGCTTTTTCTCAGCAAAGGAAACAAGCAATAATGTGAACAGAGAGCCTACAGAGTGGGAAAACACCTTTTCCACACACTTCAGACAGCACTGATCTCCAAAATTTATAAAGAACTTAAACTTTACACCAAAATATAAAGAACCCAATCAATAAATGGGCTAAGGAACTGGGCAGACACTTCACAGAAGATATATAGGTGATCAACAAATATATGAAAGAGTGCTCATCATCTCTAGTAATTAGAGAAATGCAAATTAAAACCACCCTAAGATTTCATCTAACTCCAATTAGAATGGCTATTATCAGGAACACAAGCAATAATAAGTGTTGGTGTGAATGTGGGGAAAAAGGCACACTCATACATTGCTGGTGGAGTTGCAAATTGGTGCAACCACTCTGGGAAGCAGTATGGAGATTCCTCAAAAAACTTGGAATGGACCCACCATTTGACCCAGCTATCCCACTCTTCAGTTTATACCCAAAGGACTTAAAATCAGCAAAGGGTAGGGATGCAGCCACATCTGTGTTCACAGCTGCTCAATTCACAATAGCTAGATTGAGGAACCAATCTAGATGCTCTTCAATTGATGAATGGTAAGAGAAACAGTGGTATATATACACAATGGAATATTAGCC
>JAJEJO010050612.1:0-11722 GCA_020662805.1 Glaucomys volans | reverse complement strand
GGGGGGGGAAGGAAAGATAGTAGACTGAGACAGACAGTATTACCCTATGTATATGTAAGATTACATGAATTATGTGAATCTATTTTGTGTACAACCACAGAAATGAAAAGTTGCACCCCATTTGTATACAGAAAAATAAAAAATAAAAAAATAAAAAATTTTAAAAAGATGTTTAGCAAAGTGGCAAAAAAAAAGCAAACAATAAAAGTGATGTGTCATCAGGCAATTCAGAATAGTGTGAAGTGAAAATAACCTGAGAATGATTTTCAAAGGAAGAGGAAATTGGAGAAAGTATGAGTGAAATATACATATAAAAAATAAATGTATGACTGTCCTGCAGTAGCTCAGACCAGGAAACAGAACTGAGATCCTGGCAGGTGGAAGAAGATATGAGATGTGGTTGGGATAGTAGACATTCTGAATTCAGAGGCAGAAATAGCCTCTAGCCAGTCCCAAGCTCCAGCTTCAGCCTCTATCCTGTTACATTTAGCCCCTCTCAGCCATATTCATAGGCCTTTTTTATATTCAGGCCAGACAAAGAAGGCACATTGCCAACAGGTTACGTAGGTGGGTGCATGTTCACAAGCAAATGTTTATGACCTTTATTACATAGCTGAATCATGGAGCTATGACCTTGGTTACATACTAAAACACAGATAGCCAGAAACCTCAGTAAAGGAGCCTAACAATAGCCATTTGGGGTCTTCCCTAAAACAACCTCACTAATAAACAAAGCAATGCAAGTTTACATAACAGTGACAAATTTATCACTGATGCACTGGATCAAAGATGAAAACATCAACAGCCTTCAGTGTTGGTGGGGAAATACCCACTCACGTATACAATTGGTGGCATTGTAAATAGGTTCAGCTCATTCAGAGAGTAACCTGAGATTAAACTTAGAATTATATTAGTAATATACAAATAATTTAATGAATCCTTGGCATCATATTTCTTTTTCTAGGATATATCCTCTGAAAGACTCTCATAAATCTGCACATATACTATATACACTTTAGAAATCATAGATAACCTAACTGGCTCCATATCTTTTAGTAAAATGAAATTTGTGGTTAATGCCTTTCCACACCAGATCGACAGATAATTGGATAAGCCCAATGAGGAAAATCCATACTATGGAAAAATATTCAGCAATGAGAAGGAATAAAATACTAATGCATCATGCAACCTGTTTTAACCTCAAAGCATTATGTTAAGGCTAGATGTAGCTCAGTGGTAGAGTGCTTGCCTAGGTTTGTGAAAGACCCTGGGTTCAATCCCCAGCACTTTGTAGGAACATGTGCGTGCACACACACACAAACACACACATGTTTTGCTAAGTGAAAGAAGACAAATAGAATAGACCAAATACTATATGCTACCATTTACATGAAGTGTCCAGTGAAGCAAATATATAGAATTCAAAGCCAGATTAGTGTTTGCCTCACCCTGGAAGGAGAGACAGGGCAAATAAGCACGTGGAATTTCTTAGGGTAATGAAATTATTCTATAATTGTATTGCAATGTTGGTTGCATAAATCTATACGTTTATTTGAAATTTAAATTGTTCACTTAAGAAAGTAGGAAATTTTGGGGGCTGGGGATATGGCTCAGTTGGTAGAGTGCTTGCCTTGCAAGCACAAGGCCCTGGGTTCAATCCCTAGTACTGCAAAAAAAAGAAAAAAATGAATAAGAAAGTAGGAAATTTTGAACGACATTACTCATGAATCCTTGATAAAATATCATCAAATCAAATCCAAATGTTATGATGAATATTTAAAAATCAATACTAATTTACTATATTAATAGAATAAGGGAGAGTAACTACAGGATCATCTCCTCAAACAATAGGCATTATAAAAATTGAAAATCTATTCTTGACCAAATCTTTTAACAAATCAGGAGTAAAAGGTAAATTCTTTAATCTGTTAAATGACGTCTCTGATAAATCTCCAGCTAACAATGTACTTAATGATGAAAGTGCTTTTATTAAGAAACTGTATTAGCCAGATTTCTATTGATGTGACATAATACCTGACATCATACAATTTGAATGAGGATAGGTTTATTTTGGATCACTGTTTCAAAGGTGTCAATCCATAGATACTTGACTCTACAATAGGAAATAAATTGTAAATGTTATATTTCAATTTATAGATTATGAAGTATCTTAATTTGCAGGTAACATGATTGTATACATAGAAAATTCTAAGGCAAAGACAGTTCGTAGAACAAATAGATGAATTCAGAATACTTCAAAGTACAATTTTATTTCCATGCACCAGCAACATAATATTTTAAAATAACAATAATTAAATTCCACTTATAATAGCACTGAAATAAAATATCTGGGTACCCATTATTAAAATCTAGTAACTGTTTTTGTCAGCTTTTTTCCTGCCACCTAAAGGACCTGAAAAGAAAAAGTTTATTTGGGGGCTTATGGTTGCAGAGGTCTCAGGCATAGAGGACTGACTCCATTCCTTGGGGTCCAGTGAGGCAACACATCAATGGCAGAAAGTGTGTCAGAAGAAATAAGCTAAGGACATCACATCAGAAGTGGAGAGAGTTATGCTTAATGAGGACAAGATATATACCCCAATGACTTGCCCCCAGACACCCACCTTCTCCAGCCATACCCTACCAGCCTAACATTACCACTCTTTTAATCCCTGTCAGGGGATTAATTCATTCATTAGGTTGAGACTCTCATAAGCCAATCATTTCACTTCTAAACCATCTTGCATTGTCTCACCCTTGAGGTTTTGGGGGACAGGTAATATTAAACCATACCAGGAACATTTTACACTAAGATCTATAAACCATCATCAAAAGAAAGAAAAGAAAAACTAGGTAGAAATAATATAATCAAGTATTGGAATAGTTGACATTGACAACATTTCTCTCAAAATCGATCTGTTGGTTAAATTCAATTCCAAACTGAATTCTATAATTAGTATGGAAATGAAAAACTGTTGAATCTTTAAAATATTTAACTTAGAAGGTGCACACTACTTGATTTCAAGACTTACTATTGTATTCAAGTAATGAAAATAAAGAGTCCCTAGCACATATAGTCTTCATTGCTAGGACAGAATAAAGATGCACAACTAGAACTGCACATCTGTGCTGATGGAAAGGGACTGAAGGAATCCAATGGGGGAAAGGATCATCTTTTCAACAAACTGAGGTGAACAATGAGACACAGAGAAGAACAAAGACTATGTACAAAGACATTTTGAAATGTATCACAGACCTGAACATAAAATATAAAATTGTTAAGCTTCCAAAACAGCCCTTGCCAATAAAAGTATAATTTGAACCACAAACGTGAGCCATCGATGCACTCTTAAGTTTCTGAGTACATTTTTTAAAATAAAAAGTAGTGGATGAAATTAACAAATATTTTATTAAACAGTGCATTCAAATATGATTTCTGAATGAAACAAATCAAAAGGAATGTTGATGAGATGCTGTGCATTCTTCTCATACTTACCCTTTATCTTTATTACTGTTTGGAGAATCTGAGGGCTAAAAGGCCTCTGTTTTAGTTCCTGTGAGGTGGTAACTGTCCTCCAGCTCCAGGAACTCTGGCATTTGCTGAACACATCAGATTCACGTACACCTCAAACTCTGCAGGCAAGAGAAGAGCACAGAGATGGAGTTGAAGTGGAACCCCACTTTAGCTTGCTCCCTCCTCTCCCAACATTCCTCCAAATACCAGAAATTTCAGTGTCCCCTAATATCAGGATCTCAGGAAGCCTTCATGAGGCACATAAGGGAAGCTGTCATGGGAGTCACTAACTTTCAGCCTAGAATCACAGACAGTGCATGTTTTCTGAAATCTGCCAACTCCCATTCCTGCTGCAGTGTGTTGTTCCCCAGTAAAGCCCAGAATGTGCAGGCAGTGATCAAGTGTCACCTCTCAGTAAATCCCCACTCTGAGGATAATAATTAAAGTAATTAAACATTACAGCCTTCTCCCTTATCCATTGTTGGTTCCTTTTCTCTAAATCACTCTACTTTCTCACACTCCTATCCTTTACTGAAGTCACCTCATTATTTATTAAGTCCCCCATCTGAAGGCAAGCTCTCTGAGGACAGTGGATTTTGCCTGGCTTTGGTCTGAGGTATTGCAAGTACCAGGCATATAGCAAATTAAACACCTATTAAGGAGTTAGTAAATCTAAAGATCAGATCTCTTTGAAGCCCAGTCTAGGAGAGAAAAGCCAAATAGATTACTCAGATGTGATTGTGGGTCCCCTTTGTGCATGTGTGTATGGCAGGGACTACTTACTACTTTGTCACCAACTGGAACGCCTCAATCAGCAAGACCTATGGCACCCTCCACACCCTGCACAAAGCACCGAGCTCATGATCAAGAAAGGAGTTCTGATCATTCACTATGTTCACAGCCTCCTGGGTTCAGGAAGGAGAACCCTGGCCAGATCTGGAGTTCCTGCCCCCGTGCTGAATCACAGGTCTGGTTGTAGCCCAGTATGGTCTTTAGCTACACAGCCACATCTCTTTGTGACCTTCTAAGAACACTGTCTCCCTGGCTGCCAGCTGGGTAGCCAACTCCCAACCCACAGCCTCATGTTCCTGCAGCAGTTCCTACCGAATTCAGACATCCACATAACCAAGGCTTGTTGCAGGATACCTGAGGACAGGCTTGGAAAAAGACCATGACGTTTTAGCACAACAAGTGTTCCCTGGGAACCCTGGAATCAGGGACCAGGGCTGGACACTTCACCATGAGGCACAGGCCTTACCCTGCCTGCCACCCCAGCATTAGTGAGTGTGGCTCTGGAAGAGGGGGAATCCTCTTAGTCAATTGCCCTCTTAATCTACTCCTTTTACATTTCTTCCCTGTGTGTGTTTGAGTTACACTATATGTGTAACACAGAAAACTGTCCAAAATACACTATGGTCTATTGAGGAATGACAACTAATACTTGTGGAATTACATCCTAGTGAGAAATGGAAGCCTCTTCCAGCACCCCGGCCAGAAGAGCCTGAGACTCTCCCAAGGAGACCCATCCCCCTTCAAAGGTGTTCACTCGGTTGACCCTTCCCATGACTTTTTTGTCTGATTCCTTCCCCTCCCCTCTTCAGCTTCCATCCCCCATTCCAATGTCCCACTTTCCTCCCCATTTTCACCTCTTTAGGAGGCTCCCTCACCACCCTAGGCTAAGGGTGGCTCTTTCCCTTCTGCCCCATCAGTGTCACAGGTAATAGGGAGATGAAGCTCTAGGCCTCAGTTCTTTGTCCTATGAAAGAAAATTTAGAGTCACACATGAAAAGCCAAGCAAGATAATTATATTATACATGAAAGGCTCAAGCCAAGAACACTCTAAAGAGAGAAAGACAGTGGGTCATCTCCCAGCAGAGAATGACAAAGGAAACTTGATACTATTTTCAAATTTATTATTGTTTGATGTTCTCCAGGAGAACAGGGATCCAACTTCTGCAGTTTTCAACAATCTGATACTTATCTCCTCCTTCACATGGAGCAGGGTAGTTTTTGACTCTTGTTGGTCCTTTAGAAACTGTCCTGGCGACCACCCCATTCAGCAGGGGCGGGTGTGATCTTCAAGGGGGGGGACTTCTTCCACAAATCAATCTTATGTTAAGCAGGTGCTGGCGTTGATGACCAGGCAAACTTTTATCTTAGTGCACCTGTGCTATTAAAGTCCCTTCTGATATACTTTGAGACACCCATGGCTATAAATCCTAACTTATAATGATCTCACTAGACCCTGTCAGGAGTTAGCCCCACAGATCTTTCATTCTGGACTTATTTCTTTACTAGCTCCCTTTGTTTCACCATTTATTCTTAGAATTAGAACACCTATTCTTTTGTATGAGTTACTCATTTAATCATTAGGTTTTCATTTTGTTTTTGTTTCTGTTACCAGGAATTAAACCTAGGAGTGCTAAACCATTGAGTCACATCCTCAATCCCTGCTTTTTTATTTTGAGACAAGTTCTCACTAAGTTGCTTAGGGCCTCCCTAAGTTCCTGAGGTTGACTTTGTACTTGCTATCCTCCTGCCCCAGCCTCCTGAGTTTCTGGAATAACAGGCTGTACCACCACACTGGCTATTCATTAGTATTAAAGGCAAATTAAGGAAAACCACATGAGCCTGCTACCTTATTGCTTTGCATTCCACTGCTCATTTCTAATTACTACCTAAAAATAAGGTTGGAAAATCTGACCCACTAAAGGGGCCCCTTGATCCTGAGAACAGCAGTAAGAACAAGTCTCAGGGATTGGTAGTCCAAGGTTCCATCCAGAAAACTGAGGGCACCCATTATGATTGTGGGGTTCATCCACCCCCTGGGAACTTACCTTTAGGCATGGAGACCTGGATGTTTCCTGAAACAATAGTCCACTATCATTCAACCTGGAGGGAAAATATTTTCATCTTGTATTTTGAGTAACAGTTGGAAATCCCAAACCTGTCATGGGATGAAAGTGCCAACTTGTGCACAGAGACCCATAGAGCTGATGCAAGCCCAGGGAGACCCCAGAACTCCCAAGTGAGCACAGGAAATGAAATGGAAGTTCAGGTCTTCTGTGCTCAGCCGTGTAGCCACATAGTGTACCGCTACTACCCTTGGAAGCGGCCAGAGCAGCTCTGGAGAAGGCCAGGTTATGAAAGGACTGGGACAGAGATGGCTGATCTAGAGAGAGTGTGTTTGTGTGGGGATGAAGATGCTTTAGATTTGTCCTGAAAGCACAGGAGTTAGAGGAACGTTCCTACAAGGAATTCTGCCAACTTCTCAGATTTTTTCTCCAAAGTCCTTTCTCCAATTTCTGGATAATAACCTGGAAAACTGAAAGAAGACCATATATAAATATAGTTTCCTACAAACTATTCCTTTCCCAACTATTACTTTTTAAACATCAACTTAAGCAAGGCCTGGTGGTGCATGCCTGTAATCACAGCTACTCTAGCTGCTGCAGTGGGAGGATTCCAAGTTGGAGCTCAGCCTGGAGAAGTTAACAAGACCCCATTGCAAAATAAAAGGAAAAGGACTGCGGATGTAAGTCAGTGATAGAATGCCCCTGGGTGCAATACCCCATACTGCCAAAGTAAATAAAAATATACTTTATTCTTCAATAGTATCTTTGGATTTAGTAAAAGGTAAAGGTAATGCAGAGTGCCTGCAGATTAGTGCTTGTAGTGCTTGTTTCCCCTACTGTTACATTCTGATATTATGATCATGCATTTGTCATGGCTATTAAAGCAATATTGATACATTATTACTCAGTGGCATGTTTTATTTGGATTTCATTAGCTTTTATTGGTGATCCTTTTCTATTCCAGGACGTCATCCAAACACTACACTGCATTAGTTTCTATCATGTCTCCTACAGGCTCCTCCAACTGTGACATTTTCTCAGATATTCTTTTCTTTTGACGACCTTGATTCTCGCCTCACATCCTGCATGGGTGAGGAAAAGGGTTCCTGTCAGAGGAATGGGCTGGCTGTGAAATAATGGCTAAGAAATTTATTTATCATAAAGAAAGACAGAGTCAGAATTATCTTTTGAATCAGAGGCATGACCAATAGAGCCGTCCTTAAAGGACTGGCTCTAACAAAATGCAGGAGCCCAGGCTTGGTTTATTTGTAGTGACAGAGATCAAAGGTGGACTCATAGCTTCTTCTGTGAGAAACAAGATGAGGGGGAGTTAAGCAAGCCATTTTGCTCTAGCAGGTCGTTGGCATGTCCAGGGCCTGCAAATTCTGGCAGTTAACCAATGTGCAGGGAAACCATATATTCCAGGCAATCTGGAACAATTTTTCATAATTGTCAGTTTCTAAGAGCCAGATTTCTGTGTCTAATAGCTCAACCAAGCCTGGTTTTATTTTCAGGCCATGGTTGGTGCCCCACACTTGATAATTTTTGAGGAGTGCTGCTCAGGAGTATTTCAAAATGATCCTTGATTTGAGTTTTGTTGGCTGGGCTGTGGGTTTGGGGAGACCACAGAGATGAAATGCCACTTAACACACCTTGTCAAGTATGTGCATTGCCCTCTTGACTCATCCCTGATGCTGTGAACCTTCTTAACCTAGCCAAGGTAGAGTTTCCCAGATTTCTCCATGTGATGATTCTGTTTTAGTTTTGCCTTTTCCATACTGTAGTCTTTGGAAGTCACTGTGTGCAGCCCATACTTACAAGGTATTCTGCTATAAACATTTGCATGCAGGTTTTGTTTGAACAGAATTATTCACATTAGGTGAGCAAATAACTAGCAGTATGATCCCTGGGTTGTGCAGCAAGTCTATATTTAGATCTACAAGAAAATGTTAAATATCTCCCACATGGTTGTACCATTTTGCATCCCTGCCAGCAAGAATGAGGGTTCCTGTTGCTCTGTGTCTTCATCAGCATGTGGTTTTACAAGTTTTTAAAATTTTATCCAAAGTAATATGTGTAATGGTATATTGTTGTTCAGTTTACATTTCCCTGATGACTACTCACATTGTACCTCTTTTCATGCACTTATTTGTCATCTGTAAATCTTCCTTGGAGAAGTGTCTGTTCAGACTTTTATATCGCCGTCTTTGTTGCCCACAAAGACGCGATCCCCTGAATGTGTATGCAGCTCTTTATCTTGCGCACCCGTTCGTTTCTTTCCCGTTCCTTTCCCGTTTCCTCCCTCTCCCGTTTCATCCCTCTTCTTCTTCCTCTTCCCGCCCTCAGCGTCTGCGTTAGTGTAGTGTGTCTCTGTCTGTCTCTCTCTCTTATACCCTCAGTTGACCAATCACAGAACTTCCACGTGAAGCATACCCTCAGTTGACCAATCACAGAACTTCCACGTGAAGCATACACGGGCAAGCATAGGCAAAGGCTTAAAGCACGAACCAGACACACGTGTGGCCAGTTTACAATCAATACCGCCAGGCGCCATCTTAGCCGCCCCATAGAATAGTATAGCAAACAGCTCCCAACACTTTTACCCTACCATTTTTCCTTATATTTTCTGTTGGTGCAAGATTACACATAATGGTGAGATTTGTTTTTACATATTTGGTCATGAACATTAAATAACTATGTAATTTGTTAAGTCAATTTTTAAATGGTGTTTTTCTTATTAATCAGTTTTTAAGGGATTCTTTCTATACTCTAGATTGAAATTATTAGATACATCATTTGCAAATATTGTATCCCAGTCTGTGGCCTTTACTGACCTAACCACAATAATGGTAGACACAGTTTTTAGGTAATAGAAGTGAGAAATTGTGAACTGGGATAGATGACCAAGAGGGCAAGAGATTACATTGGGAGAGGGGAGCACCAGGAATAAACTACCATTATATATTCTTATCTCTAAATTTCCTTGTTTGGATATAAATCATAATTTTGAAAATAAGTAGCTTAAACATCCCTTACACTTGTGACACCATGGACAGATCATGTCTAGAGTATGCACTAAATCTCATTCCCAGGAGAGGGAAATCTCCTCATTCCCTCTCATCCTCCCTCCCCCTGACCCTCTTGCTGTACTCCACGGGTCTCTCTTCTACGGTTATTATTGTTTCTAAGTTAGTGCATTATACATATATATGCAGGCAGGATTCTTTGCGGTATGCCTACACATGGACAGAGCACAACTTTGTAGATTTCATTCCCCAGAACTTCCCCATGTCCTCCCCTCCTCCCTTCCTCCAAAACCCTCTTTCTACTCTGTTGGTCTTCCATTCTATTTTCATAAGATTCCTCTTCATTCTGTTTTTTTGTTTCCTCACCAGCTTCCACATATAAAAAAAACTTTTGCTCTTTGAGTTTCTGAGTCTGTTTTATTTCACATGGCGTGATGTTCTCCACTTCTATCCATTCATTAACAAAGGACATTATTTCATTCTTTATGATTGAGTAAAACTCCGTTGTATATGAATAGCACATTTTATATCCATTCATCAGTTGACACACACTTCGGCTGGTTCTATAACTTGGCTATTGTGAATAGTGCTGCTGTAAACATTGGTGTCATGTCTTAATAGATATGCTGATTTTAGTTCGCTAATGGATTGGGATAGCTGGGTCATATGATGGTGCCATTTTTAGACTCTTGAAGAATCTTCATACCAATTTCCAAGGTGATTGAATTAATTTGAAGCCCCACCAACAATGTTTTAAGTGCACTTGTACCCCACATTCTTCCCAGCATTTATTTGTATTCTTGATGATTGCCCTTCTAACAATTGTGAGATGAAATACCAGTGTAGTTTTGTTTTGTATTTCTCTGATCTATGTACGTATACATACACGCATATATATGTAAATATGGAACGCCAGTTGCATTTCCTTTCTTGAGAAATATCTGTTTAGTTCTTTTATTCACTTTCTGGTTGGGGTACCTGCTTTTCTGCTGTCAAGTGCTTTGAGTTTTTTATATATTCTGAATATTAATCTCCTGTCAGAAAGAGTCTCTCATTCTGCAGGCTCTTTTCCTCATTCTCTTAACTGTTTCCTATGCTATGTAGAAGCTGCTCTGATTTGATGTTACTTATTGATTCATGGTTCTATTTCTTGAGCCTTAGGAGCATTATTAAAGAAGGTGATGCTTGAGCCAACATGGTGGAGTGTTGA
Organism: Glaucomys volans; assembly: GCA_020662805.1. NCBI lineage: Eukaryota > Metazoa > Chordata > Mammalia > Rodentia > Sciuridae > Glaucomys > Glaucomys volans. The sequence goes on along the minus strand of JAJEJO010050612.1, from coordinate 1,117 downwards.
CCCTGTTTTCTTCTAGCAGTTGTAGTGCTTCTGGTCTAATTCCCAGGTATGTGATCCACTTTCAGGTGATTTTTGTGCAAGGTGAGAGACAGGGATACAGTTTTATTCCTCGACATATGGATATCCACTTTCCCCAGTACCATTTCTTTAAAAGCTATGTTTTCCTCAACTTGTGTTTTTGGTACCTATGTCAAGGATCAGATGACTTCATCTGTATAGGTTGGTCTCTGTACCTTCTATTCTATTCCACTGGTCTTCATGTATGTTTTTATGTGAATACCATGCCATTTTGTTATGATAGCTCTGCAGTGTAATTTGAGATTGGATATTTTAATGCCTCCAGCATTGTTCTGATTAATAACTCAGAACTGCTTTGGCTATTCTGGGTCTTCTCCTTTTCCATGTGAAACTTAGGACTCTTTTTCCTTTGAGAATTTCATTGACATATTGATGGGGATTGCAGAGAATCTGTAGATCACACTTTTGGTAACATGGTCATTTCAACAATATTAATTCTGCCTATTCAAGAACATGGGAGGTATTTCTTTCTTCTAGTGTCTTCTTCAATTTCTTTCTTCAGTATTTTATCATTTTCACTGTACATATCTTTCACCTCCTTGTTTAAATGTATTTGAAGGTTTTTAGTTCTTTTGAGGCTATTGTGGATGTAATTGTGTTCCTGATTTCTTTCTCAGCAAGATCAATATTGGTGTATAGGAAAAAGCTATTGAATTTTGTATGTTTATCTTGTATCTTGCAACTTTGCAGAGTTTATCAGCTCTAAAAGTGTGGTTTCTTTCTTGGGGTATTCTAAGTATAGAATCATGTCATCAGCAAATAGAGATAATTTGACTCCTTTTCTATTTGTATCTCTTTAATTTTCATATCTTGCCTAATTGCTCTGGCCAGAGTTTCAAGTGTTATATTGAATAGGAGTGCTGAGGGTGAACATCTATGTCTTATTTCTTTTTTTCAAGAAATTCTTTCAGTTTTTCCCCAGTTAGTATGATATTGGCTTTGAGTTTGACATATATAGCACTTACAATATTGACACAGTTTCCTTCTATTCTGAATTTCTTCAGTGTTTTTAGCATGAATGGATACTAAATTTTGTTGA